>UESW01001626.1:96903-259501 GCA_900491605.1 Calamus simplicifolius
CTCTCCTAATTCGATGATGTCTTCATAAAGCTTGGTGGATTAAGCTGAATTTCTGCCCAGCCTACCACCCTCAAATAGATGGACAATCTGCATGAACCAATTAGATTTTAAATGATATACTGCAAGCTTGTGTAATAGATTTTGGAGGTGCTTGGCATAAATTTTTACCTTTAGTGAAATTGCTTATTTGATTACCAAGCCAACATTCAAATGGATTCATTTAAGTTGTATATGATAAAGTATAGATCCCCTTTTTATTGAAATAAAATGAGAGAGAAATTTTTGGTTACTGAGCTGGTGTAGCAACTATGAAAAGTATCGTTAATTAAAGCAGCTTCATGTAGCTCTGAGTTAATAGAAAAGTTATGTTGATATCAAAAAGAAAGATTTGAAATTTCAGGTAGAAAATTATTTGGAAGTTTTACTAATCAATGGAAGTTTTACTAATCAATGATATGATGAGATTTGTGTTAGAGGTGATTTGAGCCACAATACATTGGGCCATTTGAGATTTTGATCAAAATAAAGGAGGTGGCTTATAACTTAGCACTATCTTCATTACTCTTTGGGGTGTTCAATGTGTTTCATATCTTTATGACAGAGGAGATATATTTTAAACCCTGTTATGTTCTAGAACTTGAACCAGTTTAGCTTAAGAAAGAATTGACTTATGAAGATCATCTTGTGCACATTGTGGACCGCTAGGATTAAGTTTTGAGATGGTATAGTATTCCTTATGTCAAAATTCAGCGGAGTAATTATTCTGAGAGGGAGATTATCTGGGAGTCTAAGGAGAAAATGAAAAAAAAAACATCCACAATTATTTGTATCTTATTACAGATCAACGATGTATCGATGACGGTGACTTTTGAATGAAATTTAGCTAATTATGAGATAGAAAATTTGGATTTGTATTCTATTGGATGTGTATGCCAATTTCGAGGCTAAAATTTTTATAAGGAGGGGAGGATGTAATACCCGGTTCAAACGAACCAGATTTGGTTCAGATGAACCAGGCTTGGTTCAGATGAACCAAGCTCCTGACTTTTGGGTTCCCCGGACTAACGCTTCACTCCAGGCGAAGCGTTTAGCCTTTCGGGAAACCCCCGATCCGAGGCACTGCTCAGGTGAATAAATAGGGAGGATGAGGACCCTTCCTTCACGTGGGCGCACTTCATCCATCAGGTAATTCCCTACCTCAGAGAGAGAGAGAGAGAGAGAGAGAGAGCGAGCGGGAGAGAGAAAGAGAGAGCGAGAGAGAGAGAGAGAGAGAGAGAGACAGAGGGACATAAAGAGAGCTCGGGAGGCAGAGAAGCAATGGAATCAACCCGGTCGACCCCTTGGTTCAGGCCTGGCGGCGTGCTCGCTGCCTCGCCGGGCCTGAGATTTGGCCGACGACTCCGCCGGCGCCGGAGAAGGCGTCCGGCGGGGTGGTAGTGGAGAGAGAGAGGAGAGAGAGGGCCAATTGGCCCTCCTCTCGCGCGGTGGCTTCGGCTTCCGCCGGTTGGTTCGGGCCCGGCGGCGTGCTCGCCGCCTCGCCGGGCCCGAGCTTCGGCCTGTCGCCTCCACCGGCGCCGGAGTGCATCCGGTGGAGGTCCGGCCGGCCAAGGTGGCCAGCTGTGCCGCCGGCACAAAGACGTGCCGCGCGGATGTGAGGGAGAAGATGAGAGAAAATTAAGGAGAGGGAGAGAGGGGAGGCCGGCGCGGCGGCGGCCAGCTCTGGTCCGGCCAACGGCGGCCGGACCGGCCCCAATTTGGCCGGAATCATTGCCGGCGTGATGAATTCCACGCGGGAGCAGCGGAGAGAAGAGAGAGAAGGAGAGAAATTGAGGTAGAAAGAGGGGAAAAGGAGGCCGGCCGCAGCGGCGGCCGGGCCGAACGGAATTAGGCCGGCGGGCCCTGGCCGCCGGCCGGATGCTGTCCTCTATTTCGGGCAAAACAGAGGAGCTGGGATCAAAGGATTGAGTGGGCTGGCTGGGCTTCCATCTTTTGGGCCCTATTGGGCCATGCAGCGAGCAGTTTTGGGGCTAGTTTTTGGGCCCCGTAACGGGCCGGGATTAGCAAGAAAATTATATGGCTAGAATCTGGGTGAATTCTAGTTTCATGGGGTATTTTTACTTCCCCAATTGGGTGTGTATAGTGGGAGATATTCGAGCCCAAAGTTGGGCCCATGAACTAGTCTGGGTAGGGTCTTAAGGGTCATTTTATTAATTAGATTTCCGTGAATTAATTATGTACATTGATCCTGTAGGTGCCCAGACATCTGATTAGTTGGTTCATCATTTAGATTTTTGCATAGGAGGTAAGTAAGACTATTATGCAATTTAATTGTTTAATTAATAAATTGAGTATATACCGTTTGCATGCATTTTTATAAATTAACTGAATTCTCTATGTAGCATGGAACTGTGGATTTCAAATGAACAATTATATGATTATAATGATTGGTAATATTGTAAGAAATGATTTATTGATGTATATGCCAGAATTGTGATTGCCTGTACGACATGTTTATATTGAGGTGATTATATGTATTTCCTTGTATTGTGCAAACCACTGTGAGATATTGTGAGATACAGATGCATGATGCACATGTGATGAAGATGTTAAATAGATTTATATGTGTCGCCGCGGTTCTCCTTTACTATGGCCCCACACATTGTAGATGTGTTCTGTATGATTTTTATGGCCACACACACTGGAGTATATTCTGTTATGATATGGCCCCACATATTGTAGACATGTTCTGTATGATTTTTATGGCCTCACACACTAACGAGTGTGTTCTGTTATGGTATGGCCTCACATGTCTTACAATGTGTTCTGTATGATTTTTATGGCCACATACATCGTAGAGTGTATTCTGTTATGGTATGGCCCACACATCGTACAATGTGTTCTATGGATGTTGATGGCCACGCATCTGGAGGATGTGCTCTGATTGAGGTATTGCAGGGCCGTGGGACACATAGGAAATCTATAATTACATAAACAGTGAGTTTGCTAGAGTGCATATTCTGATGCTTATCAAATGTTCAATTTATGTTAAGTTGACAAGATGCATATGTTGATGACATGTTAAATATAATTCAAGTATGATATGATTGTATAATAGGCTTACTTATTGAGTGTAAACTCATTAAACCTTCATAATGTTTTTCAGAGCCTCAGGGTTGATGATGGATATTCGGAGTTGATGTAGCTTCTAACAAATAAAATGAGAACCATTGCATTGGTGTAATCCTATTATGTTTGTGTGTAGGGCTTGTTATAGCCCAGCTTTATTAGCATGACTTGGATGTAGGGTTTGATACCCAAAACTTATAACTATCATTTGTATTATGGTTGGTTTCCATATTCATTGCCATTTGAATTGTATATCAAGACTTTTAAGACGCCTTGCGTGCCCGGCACGCGGCGGGTTGTCACCCTAGCTCAAAATTTTTGGGTCTGGGGCGTGACAATTCTAGATTCACTTGGGTATTATTTTTTGCTCACAAAGATGAGACTTTCCCTATATTTTTGAAATTCTTCAAGAAAGTGACAAATGAGAAAAACAACACCATAGTGTCTCTTAGAAGTGATCATGTAACTGAATTTGAAAATCATTTGTTTGAAAATTTTTGCATTGAAAGTGGCATTCATCATAACTTTTCTGCACCTAGAACACCTCAACAAAATGGAGTTGTAGAAAGAAAAAATAGAACTCTAGAAGACATGGCCCGTTCCATGCTATGTAAAAGCCAACTTCCGAAGTATTTCTGGGCGAAAGCTATAAACACGGCATGTTACATCCTAAATAGAGCCTTAATTAGACCAATTCTTAAGAAAACTCCCTATGAATTATGGCATAAAAGGAAACCTAACATTAGTTACTTTCATGCATTTGGTTGTCGATGTTTCATTCACAATAATAGTAAAGACAATCTTGGAAAGTTTGATGCAAATCTGATGAAGGTATATTCTTAGGATATTCCACTTCTAGTAAAGCCTATAGGGTATTCAATAAGAAGTATTTAATTGTAGAAGAGTCAATTCATGTAGTTTTTGATGAGTCTTTAGTATCAAGTTCTGAAAAGATTAATGATGAGGATACAAATTTGCTTGAAAGAGATATTAAAAAAATAAATATAGATGTATCTTTAGATCATGAACCTGAGGCTAAGGATGATGACTCACCTAAGAATGATGTTATTGATACTAATCGTAATGATGTAGATCTACCTAGAGATTGGAGATATACTTATGGTCATCCAAAGGAATTGATTATAGGTGATCCATCTCAAGGTGTAAGAACTAGATCATCAATGAGAAATATCAATAATCATCTTGCATTTGTGTCTCAAATAGAACCTAAAACTATCCAGGAAGCCAAAAAAGATAGTAATTGGATGTTAGCTATGCAAGAGGAATTAAATCAATTAACTAGGAATAAAGTATGGACCCTTGTAGATAGACCCAAAGGTCATCTTGTTATAGGATCTAAACGGGTGTTTAAAAATAAATTAGATGAAAATGGCATAGTAATTAAAAATAAAGCTAGATTAGTTGTAAAAGGATATAATCAAGAAAAAGGAATTGATTTTGATGAAACTTTTGCACATGTTGCTAGATTAGAAGCAATTAGACTATTACTTGCATTTGCATGTCATATGAACATTAATTTATTTCAAATGGATGTAAAAAGTGCATTTTTAAATATATTTATAAAAAAAAGTTTTTGTTGAACAACCACCTGGTTTTGAAGATCATGAATTTTTGAATCATGTTTTTAAACTACACAAAGCACTATATGGTTTAAAACAAGCACCTAGAGCTTGGTATGATAGGTTAAGCAAATTTCTAATTGAAAATAATTTTACTAGATGAAATGTTGATAAAACCTTATTTTTGAAAAGAAAAGTTAAAGATTTATTGATAGTACATATCTATGTAGATGATATTGTATTTGGTGCTACTAACAATCTTCTATATCAAGAATTTGCAAAGTTGATACAGGGTGAATTTGAGATGAGCATGATGGAAGAACTTAACTTCTTCTTGGACTACAAATCAAACAAGAAAGAGAGGGATTTTCATCAACCAAACAAAGTTCACGAAAGAATTCTCAAGAAGTTTGGTATGGAATCAGTTAAACCCCTTGGAACACCTATGAGTCCTTCATGCAAACTGGATAAAGATGAAGATGGTAAGAAATTGATCAAAAATATTATAGAGATATGATCGGTTCACTACTTTACTTAACAGCAAGTAGACCTGATATTATATTTGTTGTTTGCTTATGTGCTATATATCAGTCTGAAAAAGAATCTCACTTAATTGCTATAAAAAAAATTCTAAGATATTTAAGTGGAACTAAAAATGTAGGATTATGGTATTCTAGAGACTCAACATTAAATTTGATTGCATATTCTGATTTTACTGGTTGTAAATTAGATAGAAAAAGTACAAGTGGTGCATGCCAATTTTTAGGTAGTAACTTAATCTCTTGGTTTAGCACAAAGCAAAATTTGGTTGCACTATCAACTGCTGAAGCTGAATATGTTGCAGCTGGAAGTTGTTGTGCTCAAATCCTTTGGATTAAGCGACATCTTGAAGATTATGGTATTACATTTGATAAAACTTCAATTAGATGTGATAATACTAGTGCAATAAATCTAACTAAAAATCCAATTCAACACTCACAAACTAAACACATTGAAATAAGACATCATTTCATCAGAGAACATATAGCTAATAATGATGTTTCTCTTGATTATGTTTGTACTGATGAACAATTAGCGGACATATTTACAAAACCTTTGAGTGAAGAAAGATTTTATTATCTTAGAGGAGAATTAAGAATTTGTGACCCATCGGAATGATTTTGAAACTTCTAGGAATGGCTATCTAGAATTCAATTATTTTCTTGAAAAATCTTTTGTGATTCTAAGGAAAACTTATCTAGATATCTGAACCCTTTGATTCACCACATTCTAAGGAATTTTATCCAAAATTTATTGATTATTTTGACAAGTTTCAGATCATTTGAAAATCTAATTTTTTTTTCACTGAAACTGTCTTGGAGTCGACACCTCTATTTGTGGAGTCGACACCTGCCTGTGTAGTTTTCTGTCTGTGACCTTGGAGCCGACACCCATCTTTGCGGAACCGACTCTATTTTGGGCGCTAACTGTGTTAGCGACTTGGAGTCGACACCCGGCTTTGCAGAGCCGACACCTTGTGGTCCCAGGTTGACTATATTAGGTAGAGTCGACACCTATTCGACTCCATTCAATTCCAAACTCTTTCAAAATTCTCTTCAAACCTTCCAAATCCTAGAATCTTTCTAATCCATCACTTCCTAGCAATCTATGGCACCTAAGCACCGAGGATCGATATTTGGAGTGACCGTGACGATGGGAAAAAGGACAGTGAGGCGTTCGACACATCAACCTTTGCCCAGTTCATCTTCTACATCATCGTCCTCTACTCCTAGTGCCATCCCTGGTCCTTCTTCTCCACATGTTGATCTTTTAGCCGGGAAAGTCATCACTATGGGTAGAAAAGTAGATTTCGGATTTTTTGAAGCAGTAGGTTTCTCTATTGGAAGGCAAATTAAAGAAATGGGATGAGAGAAGGTATGTTCCCTAGATGTTCCTACTTATCTGGCCCTTGTAAAGGATTTTTATCTTAACTTGACTAGAGGAGATGGAGGCCTTGTTAGTTTTGTGAGAGGTACAAGAGTTCACCTAACTTCGAAAATTTTGAGAAGTTTGTTAGAAATACCTGTTATTTGACCTATTACCAACTCCTATAGCGAAAGAGGTGAGGCCTTATCAAGATTACTTGGCAGAGAGGTGGCTGAATTTGAAGAGATTAGGGCTAACCAACTGCCACTAGAGTTGAGACTTTTGCATAATATTTGTAGCAGAATTTTGTTCCCCAAGACCGAACGATTTGAGTTTGTATCCGAGAGGGATGTTGTAGTAATGGATTCTGTAGTGACCGACCAACTAATAAACTTATCTGGAATGATGATTTGGTACATGGCTGAGGCTAGCAATAAGAAGAGGTCAACCCTACCCTATGGTATGATTCTGACAATCGCCTTTCAGAGCCAAGGTGTAAATATATTGGATAATGAGCCTTTAAAGAGCCTTAGACATACAGATTATTATAATAAGGCTACCTTGCACCGTATGGGCTTCGTGAAGATCAATGGCAAATGGGAAAGAAAAGGGAATCTAGATGATGGTACAGCTGAGGCTGAGACTTTGGCGCCTGGTCCATCAGTTGTAGGACCTTCTGCGAGACACCCTTCGTCTGGCCCCAACAGTCCTGCACCTACACCCACATATTTTGCTTAGGCATCTACTGGTTTTTCTGAGACTCGGTTGGAGCAGCTGAGAGAATTATTTATGAGTTATGAAGCTAAGATTAAAAATGAACTTGAGAATCATCTTATGGGAATCAGGCAGCATTTTTATTCTTTGGAGGACAAGATCAATGTGATAGAGTCATCCTTAAGCACATCTTCTGTTACCTTGATGAAAGACATAAAACTGATATTTGATAAGATCAAGGACATAGCCGGTGACTCTGACACCTATTCAAAGTGCAACGCAGAACTTCAAAAAAAAGTTACTGTTGTAGCTGCTTTAGTTGAGAGAATGCTAAATGATTTTATGAAAAATCAAGAGAAGGGCATGAGACAAATTTTAGAAGAACTGAAAAGAATTTTAAGATGATTTAGTTTTGTCAACATCAAGTTTTCTTTTGAGCTTTAGTTTGTACTTAGGACAAATTATGTACTTTGATGTTTTGATGTATTTTGAAGTAATATGAATGATGTAATGATATATTTTGCAATGAATTAATGAATATTATGAATGACTTTGTATTCATTGAATGTTATCTTGAATCCTGATTGAAGTATTAATTTTGATTCTGACTTAAGCACTTCTTTTTTAACCTTTTTGTTGATAACAAAAAAGGGGAAGAAAGGTTTGTTTACGTATATGCATTTAATGTTAATAACATATATGAGAAAGATGTTTGTATATGTGTTAAGTGTTTGGTTAGAACATATATGCATTAAATTCAAATAAACTTAATTTGGGTATCATAGGGGGAGCTACCTCATTTAGGGGGAGCTTAACTATGAGAACTTAAAACTTATTTAATTTATCAATTTCATTGATTAATCATGCATATACTTAATGTTTTTGTCATCATCAAAAAGGGGGAGATTATTGACCCAATTATTGATTTTGATGATTAACAAAAGCCATGAGTATATTTTTTGTGTAACTAATGAAATTAATAAGTGTTTCAGGAACTTAGAAAGGTTAAGTTATTCAAATGATATACAAAATTAAGTTTGAATCAGTTTTTTTAATGCAACATTTCAAAGTTCAGATCTTAGAGCCGACACCCATTGTGTTTGGAGCCGACCCTAGGGCGTATCAGAACAGTTTAATATTTTTGGCACGGTTTGGAGTCGACACCTGAAATGCTAGAGCCGACTCTAACCTGAGATACAGAGAAATGGTTTTCTGTGCCAGTTTTTGGAGCCGACACCTGGAGTTTCGAAGCTAACACCTAAAATTTTAGAGATGACTCTAACCTGAGAACAGAGAGTGTATTTTCGAGACAATGTTAGAGTCAACACCCTTGGAACTTAGAGCCGACTCCAGATCACATTGAGCCACACCATAGTTTATCAGAGCTGACTCCCCGACGAACATTTTATTTCTATTTTTGGAAACCCGACTTGGAGCCGACTCCAACCTGTTAGGAACGGAATTTCAAATCTATGAGAATGGATTTCAACGGTAACATTTCTTCACCTAACCCCCAACGGATCTATTTCGTTGCATGAGGAAGCAATCTAAGTACATTTCAATGGCTATTTTTTACCTAATCTTGGATTAAGGAAGATTATAAAAGGGCGTCGTCCATTTCAAAGAAGAAGAGGAATGAAATAGAGAGAAAGAAAAAAAGAGAAATCAAAAAGAAAAATCTCTGTGCTCAAGGCCATCAATAGAAGAAAGATAGAAGAGAAATCCAAAGGCATTTCAAGATCAAATCAGAAGGATTTCCATCGATTTGAAGAAGAAGAGCTAGAGCCCTAAATTTCAGACTTTTCTTCAACGAGCTTCATTCAAGAATCAGAGTTCAAATCCTATTAGCTTATTCAGAAGAAGAGAGGAAAAGAAGAAAAGCTCAACTTCAAATCGCTTCAAAAACAGGCTTTTCTATTCTTATTTATTTACATTGCATATTTGCTCATTTGAGGAGCTATTAATTGCTGTAAACTTTTATCTAAATTTCTTGTGTCCTAATTCAATCAAGGGATTGAATTAGTTGAGGTAGTTGACCTCGGGGTAAGCTAAGAGTAGCTTGCGTTGGATTATGTGCTGATGAACCTATGAAAATCAGCTGGGTTCATTGTGACCCCATATAAAATAATAAGTTTGAGTTGTGATCTTGCAAAACAACTCAGCTGTAATCAGGGTGATTATAGTGTGGACCCAAGAGTTGCTTGGGAGTGGACGTAGGTGTAGATAACACCAAACCACTATAAACCATCTTGTGGTTGTCGTGCTTATTACTCTCTCTCTCTCATTTATATTGTGTTTATTATTTACTACATCACTTCACTTGTGCACATTAACTTAGTGAAATTGGTTTTTAAGTGTAAATTTTTTTAAAGAACCCAATTCACCCCCCCCCCCCCCTCTTGGGTTGCCATCTGGGCCAACAAGAAGGTTAGTGGGAGTGTTATTATTTTCCTGATATTATATGTAGATGACATATTATTGATAGGAAACAATGTATCCTTGCTGCAAGAAGTGAAGGAATGGTTGTCCAGCAAGTTCTCCATGAAAGATTTGGGAGAAGCAACCTACATAAGATCTATAGAGATAGATTTAGGAGGTTGCTTGGATTGTCCCAATCAACATACATAGATAAAGTGCTAAAACAGTTTAGCATGAAGGAATCCAAGAAGGGATTCCTACCGGTATCGCATGTGATAGATCTCTCCAAGGACATGAGTCCTAAGACCCAAATGGAGAGAGAGCACATGAATAGGATTCCATATGCCTCAGCAATCGAATCCATCATGTATGCGATGCTATGTACGAGACCTGATGTTTCTTATGCATTGAGTATCACTAGTAGATACCAGGCAAACCCTGGTGAGAAACATTGGATGGCCGTCAAGAATATCCTTAAGTACTTATGAAGGACTAAGGATATGTTCTTGGTTTATGGAGGAATCGAACTCATAGTTTAGGGTTATACGGATTCTAGTTTTCAGTTTGATAAAGATGATTATAAATCTCAATCAGGCTATGCTTTACACTCAATGGCGATGCAGTCAGATGGAAAAGTTTCAAGCAGGAGACGACTGCCGACTCTATGACCGAAGCCGAGTACATCGCAGCATCAGATGCAGCCAAAGAAGCAGTTTGGATCAAAAAGTTCATCACTGAACTTGGTGTGGTTCCAAGCATTGCTGATCCAGTATACTTGTATTGTGACAACAATGGAGCTATTGCGCAAGCTAAGGAGCTAAGGTCTCATCAGAGGTCCAAACATGTACTCAGAAGATATCATGTAATTAGAGAGATTATTGGTAGAAATGATGTAAAAATAAAATGAGTCCCCACTGAGGATAATGTAGCTGATCCGCTCACTAAAGCCCTGCCGCAACAGAAGCATGATAATCATGTTAAGTCACTCGGCATTAAATACATGGGTGAATGGCTCTAGTGCAAGTGGGAGATTATTAGTGTATGCCCTAGATCCAATTGGATTGAATGTTGTATACATTCTATGAATACAAATAAATTAAAATGGTTTCTTTATCTTTCCAGATGTCTTTTATTTGAGATAGTTGTCTGTGAGATAAAGTCCAAAAGAATGTGAACCACACATATGGAATTTATAATAGAGATTACAAATTGTGAGATCCAAATTGCACGTTAATGGTTCGATTCTTTAAACTTTCCTAGTTGATGTGTAGATGGGACTTTACACCATCGAACACCGTGAGACTGGCACACATTGCATATTCTCACCCTAGGGGTGAGCAGCTGATTTCACAAGCTGAAGTATGAAGATACTTAGATATGTGTGTGGATGCTCATTATTGTAACGATGCATTAGATGACCCGTACAAAGATCTCATATGGATATTCTATATAGTATCGATGGTTGATCTCTAATGATGGTGGTGTGAGTGATCCTTTGACTTGAGATCTTCATTGCATCTCATGTGTCGAATGTCATGCTTTGACGGCATCCAAACGTCGCTCTAGCCACAGGTGACAAATATGGTGTCGATTGGGTATGACATGAAGCACATGAAGATGGTGTTTGATCAAGACAGGATTCGTCTTCCTTGATAGAAAGGGTTATATCCCACGACCACTTGATGGATTAAATTGATTGTTAAATTCTTGCAAGGTTGAGTTGGAATTCGAAATGGTTTCGAAGTTCTAATTCAATTACAGGGTTGACACATTCCATACCACTGATTGATCTGGGATATGTGACGAAAGGATTTGATCATACGGCAACCGTTCATGGACATGTGTTGTTGATGGTCACGTCAACAAAACCTTTAGCAGTTGGGTGGTCATGATACTTTGCTAGAGGCCTCTCATGATCTATAATCATGTTGTTGACTTGGACAAAGAGTTGTCCAATCATTCCTAGGGTCTATGATTAGGACATGATTATTGCCAACATGTTAAAGGGCCTAATGGGTCACACATTAAGAAGAATTTTGGATGAATTAAAATGAGAATTAAATTAGATTTAATTCAGATAAGATAATTAATTAAATAATTGGGTGAGACCCAATTTAAAGAAGATAAAATAATAATGGATATGATCCATTGTAGTAGAAGAAATGTTAAGGAGAAATTATTTGTGTATATGATGAACAAATAATTGGATACCCAAATATGACTTGATCCATGTGATGGATGGCTCTGATTATTGGGGTATGGATGGCCAATCTTAGCCATGTGAAGATGGAATCATGCCCATAGGATGAGGCATGATGAATCTCTACGGTTCGATGATGAACACGTACAAATTGGGGCATGTAGTTATGAGATAACCAACTCCTAATTTCGAAGGCTGAGATTGTGACACTTGGATTAACGTTATCATGAGAATGGGAGTTTCTTCTGTTTACTTGGATTAACGTTACCATGGCGTTACCATGAGAATGAGAGTTTCTTCTGTTTCTTTGGATTAACATTACCATGGCGTTACTATGAAAAGAGATCTCTTCTTCTCCCTTGAAACATTTCTTTCTCACCCTATAAATATGGTTCCTTCCTCATAGGAAGTGAGAGCATGAGAAGAAAAAGATTAGATCTTTTAGATCTTCAGAGATATCTTCTGTATTTCTATAAGGGGATTCAAGAGGCATTAGCACCCCTCTCTCCCGAAGATGATCTCTCTTCCGAAGTATCATCTTCATACCTTGAAGGTCTTCATCCATTATTCTCTGCGTGGATCACCGTTAGAGGCCGAACACGTGGATGGCTAGTGGCAGAGGATTCACCAGCTTCATCTTTTTCTACATCGATAAAGGACTTATGTATGAATAAATCTAATATTTTAGATTTTATTTGAGATTTAATGAATCTATTCCTAAGGATCCTGGGCATCTAGGAATTTTATATTATATCTTCTTGTATATTTATATGAATTTGATTCATATCTAGAATACATAATTTCCAACAGGATGAACTTGAGAAAATTAGAAACGAAACATGTGAGAATGCAAAAATTTATAAGAAGAAAACTAAAACCTTTTATGACGAAGCTATCTTTAAAAAATCTTTTACTCATGAGAAAAAAGTTTTCTTATATAATTCAAGGCTTCACCTATTTTTAGAAAAATTAAGATCTAGATGGACTAGCCTATACATAGTGAAAGAAGTCTTCCCACATGGAGAGATAGAAATTTACATAATGAAAGAAGTCTTCCATATGGAAAATTCAAGTAACGGTACTATCTTCAAAGTTAATGGACAATGCTTAAACCATTCATGGAATTATCCACTAAAGAAGCTGGGGAGGTTATAATCCTATATGAACTAGAGTAAGCCATGACGTAGCGCTTTTTGAGAGAGAACCCAAATTTTTCTTTTTTGACCTTTATTTTAGGAATAAAATTTTAGCAATAAGAGACTGCTATGTACGGTCACTCCTAGCATTACATAAGGCATCGTTTAGGTGGTATCTCTCCTTATTTTATTCTTTCTTACTCCATTAAGGACAATGGGAATTAAGTTGGGAGTAAGGAAAACCTTTTTGAAAATATTTTGAAAACACCTTAGTGATTTTTAAAAATTTTAAATTTTTTATAAATCATGTGCTATGAAAGAAATTCTTGTGCAAAATTGACTAGGAAAAGGTAATAGAGTTAGAAGGTATTGGCTAATTACCAAGGAGTAGACTAACTGGTCAGACTTTTAGCCATCTACTTAGGTCATCTAAAGGCTATTAGAACTTTCATTGCACATGCATACTGACTAGGTAAAATAGGTATTAGTTGTAAGGTCAATTGAAGATTTAATTATTTCTAAAAATTGGTAATTGATATGTACTCCAATGAAAGAAACTTAAATTTGAGGGAAGAGCTACCTGTTCGATAAAAAAAAAGTAAGTCTAAACATTGGTTTTCCGTCAAGTAACCGATCACCTTTACCTAAGTAAACATTGTTGTTCGCATCAAAAGTGGGGTAGTGTGAAGATATTGCTAAAATAAAAAAAAAAATAAAAATATATATATATATATATCAGGCAATGTGGAAGCTACCTCAGCTCATATGCTTAATTTGAGGATGTATAAAAAATTGATCAAAAGTAGGTGATAAGCAAAGGTACTATTGTTTCTTATAAGCTAGTATCGAAATGCTAAATTAGCCATCACAAACATTAATACTATAGATCTATGGATGAACTTTAAGAAAGTTTTTGATAGTTCTGACTATAAAATTTACTTCAGTAACTCAATACTTAGTGATACTGGCTAGCTTCTTTCAACCTTAAGCCTAGATTTAATTTTGCAAAAGAGAATCTTAATGATACATGATTTTATTTTAATTACATTGCTAAGGGACTAGCAATGATTAAATTGGAGGGTGTGATACGTCTATTTATTATCCCAATTTAACCATTAAAATAAATATTAATTATTTTAAATTTATTAATAATTAATACTTTTTATAGATGTTTGCAGAAAAAGCTCAATTTTGGAATTCAACGATGTATATGGCACTTAAATCGAGACTTTGTTTGCCCGAAAAGGAAGAAAGAGATGATTTTGCATGACTCTCGGTGCAAGTTAAGAACTGTGATGTAAAATTGATGGCTAAGGAGTTTTCTTGCGATATCTTATCGATCTTGAGCCTGATTGACTCTAACTTTGACTGGAAGGAAGCCATAAACAAGCTCTTTAAAAGGACCCTAGGCAGTAGTCCGAAAGGAGGGAGTTTCTATTTTTTTTTATCTTTTTATTTAGATCATTGTATCTAGGCCTAGGAGAGAAAAATTATGAAGGTAATGCTAGCGGTAGCAATGCACTGCTAGATTCCTTCAATTTGAGATGATGATGAAGCTTGTAAACATGTTTTATCTCTCTTTTTATTCTTAATTTCTATGCAATAAAAAGTATGCTCTTATCTCATATATATTTTGAGTTATTTTTCTAATCGAGGTTTTAATCTGGCATACACGGTCTGCTTCCTTTATCGATGTACCGTGATCTTAGGATACGGTATGTGCCTGAGAGGTAGATCGTAGTATAAAAGATTAGACCATAACCTTCCAAATAATTCGATAGTTTATACTCTAAGCGGATGTGTCGTGATCTCATGATATGGCATGTGCCTGATAAGAGATAAATTATTCTAACCCTGAATTTGCAAAGATTATCGCTAGTGCAACATAAAGAAAAGAAGATAAAACCTGTTAGCATGATGGATTCGGATTCCTGGGTTGCTTCTCCTATTGTCTTAATTTCATTAATTAATTAGTTATTATATTTTAATAATCACTACTCATAATATAATCCTCTATAAATAAATCTCTTGTGTGTTTTTTCGTAACATAATTGCCCTTGGTTCCCAAGGATATGATCCTGATTCATCACTAGCTATAGTAGTGAGTAGGTTTTATTTTTGACCGCTAACAACAACGATCACAATCATAAGACAAACATTCAAAATCAAAAAATCCTTGATTGACATAAAATATGCTTATGAATTATATAGAACAAAAATGTAGTGAAAACATAACCTAGAGGTTCTCACAAAACACTAGAAAAATGTGACTAAATGCATTATTTAGGATATATGCATGTCACACATATAATACAATACATCGTGAAATTAAAATAGTAATGCCACATATTAAAATAGTAATGCCACAAAATCATTAGTTTAAATAAGGCTAAACGCTCTACCGTTTCTCTCAAAGAGAAAAAGTAAAAAAGCTCACAATGCAGAGTATATTAGTAAAAAATAGAAAAAGGATTAGCAACAAAAATTTAAAAGATCCCATTTTAAAATTGAAATGCAGGGCAAAATTTTGCATGAACAAAGACAAACATTATATAACAAATATCATGCACATTCCCCAAACCTTATACATTAAGATTTTTCGCGTAAGCTTCACCAGTAAGAGAGAATTGCATGCACTAACCTAATTACAGATAACTATGTTTGAAACATGTTTTCAAAACCATATCGATAGACAAATGCAGCTGACTAATCATCCTATACGTACTCTTAGTTGACAAACTACATTTAACCAAAAGTTGATTATAAGATAACAACCCACACAAGTGGATCATGTGAGAGAAGGGAGCATATGAAACTGTCATGGCAACATATTGACACATTCAACTTCATGTCTACCTTCAATCAAGATAACAGCCCAATTGTGGCACTGGTTATTGCACATCCAGAGTACAAGAGAATTATGAATACATGCTTCACACATGCACGTCTCAAATGCATCTTGAAAGCTCCCAAGAGATGAAGTAGGAAAAAGAACTCACCACTTGCATTAAAGAACACAGACAAACCGATGGTATTTCAAATTTTCAAGCACTAAAATCAGCATTCTTAAGCTCAGCTCAACCCAGCTGTGAGACATCCAAAGGTATATATCATGGAAATGGATTTAACTCATTATTATTATTTTCTAAATCCTTCAGCTCATCAAGTCAAGGAAAACATTAAGGATAAGACACAAAATACAGACTGATAAATATCAGCAAGTACCTCATTAACATCAGAGTTTCCTAAAGTATTCAATTAATTGTAAGTGTTTTTTCTTAAAACAAAAAAGAAAACGAGAGAGAACAAAGCAAGAGTCTGGTATTTAAGATTCTACATCCTATATGACATAGAAAAGAAAAGAAGCCGGAAAATAATAAATAAGACAAAGAAATGAAACACTTCCAATGTCAAAACATGCAGATGAATAAAAGGATAACACTACAAGAAAAGAGTGGAATAGCGATGGAATTTAGCGACAGATCTACATTCATAGCAAATAGCTTCGGATCAACGATAGCTTAGTGAGGAAAAATAATAAAAAATTATTATTTTAGCGATGGATAATTTTTGTCGCTAACAAAAAAATTTAGCGTCAAATTAGCGAGAGAAAATTTTCATCACTAATTTTAGCGATGGATCAGCGATGAAACATTTCCGTCACTAAGTTTCTTTTTTTTACCCTAGTTTTAGTGATGGAATATTTTCATCGCTAAGTTTACCCTGATTTTTTAGCGACGGAATATTCCGTCGCTAAGTTTACCCTAATTTTTTGGCCAGGAAAAATTTTTGTCATTAACGTTTGCGACGGATTAGCGATGAAGAATTTTCGTCACTAAGTTTTATTTATTTTTTATCCTAATTTTAGCGATGAAAATTTTTTGTCGCTAAGTTTAAATTTTTTATCCTGATTTTAGCGATGGAATATTTTCATCACTAAGTTTAATTTTTTTTAACTTTAATTTTAGTGATAGAAAATTTCTGTCACTAAGTTCCTATGCTTTCTATTCTGATTTTATCTATGGAAATTTTCCGTCGCCATTTCTATTTTTTTACCCTAGTTTTAGCGATGGAAAATTTCCGTCGCTAATCTTTTTACCCTAAAACCGCCGCTCCCTCTTTCCAGTGCCCCAATCCTTCTTTCCAGCGCCCTAATCTTCTCTCATACCCCTATCTTTCCTTCCTCCTCTCTCTTCCGTTCTCAGCTGCATGGGGAAGTGGATTCACGGCAGCGTGAAGAGCTTGGCTTTGGGCTTCGCGTGGAGGCTTCATTCCTATCCAAGAAAACAGAAGCGTTCTAGTCTAGCAGCGTTCCAGTTTTAGCTTCCTCACGACGTCAAGGCCATGGAGCGGAATCACGTACGTGAGAGGACGTGAAGGGGGAGCCAAGAAAGTCTCAGGAAACATTTCTTGACTTCACGGTAATTCTTGATTTTTTGTCCTTTTACCCCTCTTTTCATGTATCTTTGGGGAAATCTTTGTCTGCTTTTCCTTCCTCTTGAAACAACTTGTGCATTGCTGTGACCTGTTGCAAAGTTTGACTTCTTTAATCCCAGTTTTTCTCTTGATTTGTGATACGGCTGGCCATTTCCCCTGGGTGGTATTATCTTTTGCACGGTTTTTGAAAGCAATAATGTGACAGTAAAACCCCTTTCGCGGGTCCTTCAGCGTCGGCCTTCAGCATCGGCCCTAGTGCTGAGACTTTGGCTCCGGCCTCCAGCACCGGCATCCAGCGTCGGCCCTCAGCGTTGGCCCCCAGCGTCGGCCCCCAACGCTGACTTTGGCTCCAGCCTCCAGCGCCGGCCCCCAGCGTCGGCCTCCAGCGCCAGCCCCCAGCGCTGAGACTGGCGCCGCCCTCCAACGTCAGCCTCCAGCGCCGGCCTCTAACTCTGACTCCCAGCGTCGGCCTTCAGTATCTTTCACATGCCCAATGATCAGTCTCATACAACGGATCCCGTGATCTAAGGACTACTGCCGAGCACCTCGCTCGCCAAAATCATGGGCCAGTGTTAGCTTGATCGGCAGTTACCGCTATAAGCGGCCCTTATCTAGCAACAGCCCAACGACTTGCCGTTCGATGAAACATCATAACAGGTAAGATTCGACGGTTCCAACAGAACGAGGTAAACGGGATCCCATACAGGTATAAAAAGAGGACCCGAGCTCCATGCGAGGGGGACTCTCTCTGGCTTCCTCTTAAAAATTCCACTTAGACATAATCTCCCTATTCCACGACTCGCTGACTTGGGCATCGAAGGGTCCCCACCGGAAATACCGGCCCGGGACTTTATTGCAGGCTCTAGAAGGAAGACGGCGACTTTTCTATGCTCACCACAATCCTAGCCCATTCGACATTCATCATAAGTGAGTTGGCAGCAACAGATTGGTGTGCCAGGTAGGGGCATGCAGTCCACATGGGAGGAAGACGAAAGTTCTCCCCGTGACCCCACCAATTTTGCAAGGGAAGCGATGGTGACCACGCGAGCACAGGAGGCTTCCTCCAGTCAAGCAGCCGGGCGCATTCCATGGGCTGAGCATTCGGAGGCCAATCTCTATGTTCCGCCCCCTGCACAGATGAGCCAACTGGACCAACTCGAAGCTCTGGCCCACCAGGTCTAGGATCTGACGGCAATGGTCCGAGGGCTGCAAGAGCATCATTTGGCTGCTGCAACTTAGCCCCCTATGCTTGACGAAGGAATGCGGGGAACAGTCCAGTCTCACCAAGGTGGAACCCCGCCTGAGGTCTCCCACCGCTCACCCCCTAAACCTCATCACCGAGGGACCTCGAAGCGATGACGGTCTCCTTCTCGCCACTCCGGTCGTTCCCACCACCGGCTGGAGAAAAGAGAGTCTAGGCGAGCGCGTTCTTTGCGCCGGAGATCTTCTTCAGTTCCTTTCTCTGATTCATCCCAAGATGGCACTCTCCGGAAAACCACCCATCGGGCTGAGCAAAGGCTCGACGAGTATCACCGACGGTTGGACGAGCTCAGCCGCCGGATCACCGACCCTTACGGGACGGCTTACGAGCGCCGTCCTCCGCTTTCCCGTCATATCATGAAGGAGCCGGTCCCGCCCCGGTTCCGCCTTCCTCAACTGGATCCATACGATGGGACGACGGATCCCCTTGACCACCTGGAGAGCTACAAGGTCCTCATGCAGGTCCAGGGAGCGACGGACTCCCTTTTATGCATCGCCTTTCCGGCCACTCTCCAGAAAGCGGCGCGCGTGGTACTCCCGCTTGCCCCCGTGCAGCATCAACTCATTTTGGCAGCTCGAGCGATCTTTCCTGGCTCACTTTGATGCCTGTCGAAAGATCCCGTGAGTGGCAGATAGCCTCTTTGCTGTTCAGCAAAGGAGTGGCGAGACCTTGAAGGATTTCGTCGCTCGATTTAAGGAGGCGGCGTTGGAGGTGTACAACCTGGAAGATTTCGTGGCCACTTTGGCCCTGAAATGAGGACTTCGCCCATCCAGGTTCGCGTATTCCCTGGATAAGAAGCCTCCGAGTTCTTATGCTGAGCTTCTAAGCCGAGCCCAAAAGTACATCCGCGCCGATGAGGCGGATTCTTCCAGGAGGGAAGTTGACAAGAACATCAGTAATAAACCACCGCCTACTGAACACGCCGGTGCACAACCTCGTAAGCCCGAGCCTCCACGCCGTCCAGATCGCCGACCACAGACACTGGTTCCGAAGGAGCAATTCACCCCCCTCATGGCTCCCATCTCTCACATCCTGCTGGAGATAGAGGAGGAACCTTATTTCAGGCGTCCGACTCCCTTGAAGTCTGGGGCCCCCCGCAACAAGGAGTTTTATTGCTGGTACCACCGGGACTACGGTCACGACACCGAGGATTGCCGCCATCTAAAAAAGGCCATTGAGGAGCTGGTTCAGCAAGGCCACCTAAGCAAATTTGTTCGATGGGGAAACCTCCCCGCGTCGGGCCCCCCGGTGCCTCCGAGTCACTCGGTTGGCATGGATAATGCTCCAACTGAAAAGACTATAGCTATGATTTCCTGGGGAGCGGATGGTGGTTCGAAGAGGCAGCGAGAGGGAATAGACTCTGTAATTCCTTTCTTCGGAAAGGATCTAGATGAGGTAGTTATAAACATGACGACAGCGTCGTGGTATCCATGACTACAGCCAAACATCCTGTAAAAAGAATTTTAATTGATAGTGGAAGCTCGGTGGATGTCTTGAGCTATGAGGCTTTTGTTCGGATGAACTTGTCAAGATCTTTGCTCCGACCCGTTGCCGCACCGCTAATGGGCTTCACTGGAGATTCGGTGAACATCGAGGGCAAAATTGCCCTCCCGGTCACGGCTGGAACTCCTCCATGTCAGAGCACTGTGGTTATAAATTTCTTGGTGGTCCGGGTTCCGCTGGCTTATAACGCCATCTTGGGAAGACCAGGGTTGAATATGCTGGATCGTAATCTCCACTAAGAGGTTATTGGTAAGGTTCCCCACCAATGAAGGGGTCAGAGAAATGAAAGGGGAGAAAAGCCCACTTCCGCCTTGCTACCATCTGTCTCCCAGCCCGCTGAACGCGGCATCAGCAACAGCCTCTGAGTCACTCGATCCTAGGGAGTTGGGAAGAAGGGGAGAGCCGACAGAACACCTTCTAACCCTCCTCTTGGGTGATGACCCGGCAAGGACTGTTCAGGTGGGGGCATTGCTCCTAGAGGAAGCACGCCATCAACTTCTTACTTTCCTGCGTGCCAACACTGACGTCTTTGCATGGTCGTCCTCAGACATGCCGGGCATCCCTGAAGAAGTAATCACCCATCGACTTAACCTCAAGCCAGAGTGTCGGCCGGTCCGACAGAAAAAAAGAAACTTTGCTCCAGACAGACAGAAAGCTATCGACGAGGAGATCCGCAAGTTAATGGCTGCGGGCCATATTCGGGAGGTCCACTACCCCGAATGGTTGGCTAATGTGGTGCTAGTCCACAAGACCAACGGAAGCTGGAGAATGTGCGTAGATTTCACCGACCTCAACAAGGCATGCCCTAAAGACAGCTTTCCCCTACCCCGAATCGATCAACTGGTGGACGCTACATCCAGCCATGAGGTCCTTAGCTTCATGGATGCTTTCTCTGGATACAACCAGATCCGGATGAATCCAGCGGATGAAGAAGCTACCTCCTTCATAACTGAGAAAGGGTTATATTGCTACAAGGTAATGCCTTTCGGGTTAAGGAATGCGGGAGCCACTTACCAGAGGCTGATGAACAAGGTATTTGAAGGTCAGATAGGATGTAACATGGAAGTGTATGTGGACAACATGTTGACAAAAAGCGTTCATGCCATCGACCACATCGCGGACCTAACGGAAACTTTTGACAACCTTCGTCGGTACCAGATGAAGCTGAACCCTCGTAAGTGTGCATTTGGGGTGACAGCGGGAAGTTCTTGGGCTTCATGGTAACCTAGAGGGGGATCGAAGCAAACCCGGACAAAGTCCAAGCCATCTTGGACATGAGGCCTCCTGCCAATAAGAAGGAAATATAGCGCCTGACAGGAAGGATAGCCGCCCTAAGCCGCTTCCTATCCAAGTCCGCTGAAAGGTGTCTACCTTTCTTCAAGGCGCTTCGCAGAGTCAACGAGTTCGAATGGACGAAAGAATGCCAGGAGGCGTTCGAAGGGTTAAAGGATTCTTATCTACCCCGCCACTGCTAGCCAAGCCGACGGGTGGAGGAACTCCTTCTATACCTTGCGGCCTCTCCTGAAGCTGTTAGCTCCGTGCTAGTCCGTGTGGACACCGATGGCACACAAGGCCAGTATATTATACGAGTAAGGTGCTTCATGATGCAGAGACCCGATATTCAAACATGGAAAAGATCATCTTTGCATTGATCGTGTCTGCCCAGCATCTGCGGCCGTACTTCCAAGCCCACCCGATCGCGGTGATCACAGACCAACCTCTGAAGACAGTTCTTGCTCGCCAGATACTTCCGGCCGGCTGGCAAGGTGGGCCCTCAAGCTGGGGGAGTTTGATCTATCTTTCCGCCCTCGTTCGGCCATGAAGTCTCAAGTCTTGGCAGATTTTTTGGTTGAATGTACTTGGGGAACGGAGCCACCTAAAGAACCTCCTACGGACACTCAGCCCCTCGGAACCAGTGATGATGAGTGGGTCCTTCATGTGGATGGGGCATCGAACTCTCAAGGGAGCGGAGCAGGCCTCATCTTGGCCAACTCGGATGGGTTGTGACCGAATGTGCACTTCGCTTCCTCTTTCCAGCCACTAATAATCAGGCGGAATATGAAGCTTTGTTATCCGGTGTGAGGTTGGCTCGAGAGCTTGGGGTGAAACGCCTTAGGGCATTCACCGACTCCCAACTGGTTGCCGGCCAGATTACAAAGGAATACGAGGCAAGGGATCCCATCATGGCCCGCTACTTAGAATGGTGCACTCGCTGGTTTCCCCCTTCACTCACTTCAGCGTCAGCTACATTCCTCGACAGGAGAATGCTAGAGCCGACGCCTTATCCCGTCTTGCCGCCTCAGCTGATGGGATGTTGGGAAAGGCTTATGTGGAGCACTTAGAAGCCCCGAGTATTGATGTACCAAGAGAAACTTTACCAGTGGAGCAGGAGCCCTCCTGGATGGACGCCTATGTCCGGTACTTTACTGAGGGCACCCTCCCAGAAGACCCTGCCGAAGCTAGGAAACTTAAAAGACGGGCCCCAAAGTTTTTCATTATGGAGGGAAAGCTCTACCGAAGGTCGTTCTCATACCCTATCCTCAGGTGTGTCGGCCCCACCGACGCCAATTATATTCTGCGGGAGATACACGAAGGGATATGCGGAAGCCATCTGGGGGGCAGGGCTCTTGCATATAAAGCTTTACGTCAGGGGTATTATTGGCTGACAATGAAGGAGGATGCATCCGAACTCGTTAAGAGATGTGACAGCTGCCAGCGTCATGCCAACATCCAACATCAACCGGCGTCCCAGCTGACCCCTCTAGCTGCACCATGGCCCTTCGCACAGTGGGGCATGGACATCCTGGGACCGTTCCCTCCTGCCTCCGGACAACGCAAGTTCCTAGTGGTGGCCATCGACCATTTTACTAAATGGATCGAGGCGGAAGCTCTTGCTAAGATCACGGAAGCCAAAGTAAGGACTTTCTTCTGGAAATCTGTGGTGTGCCGGTTCGGGCTACCGCACACCCTCGTTACAGACAACGGCCGACAGTTTGATAACACGGCCTTCCGGGAATTCTGTGATGGCCTGGGCATCCATCATCGATTCACCTCAGTAGGGCATCCCCAAACCAACGGCGCAGCCGAGGTGACCAATCGCATCATCCTCCAAGGGCTCAGGGCTCGGCTAGATAGCTGCAAAGGGCGTGGGTGGAAGAACTTTCCAGTGTGCTGTGGGCCTACCACACGACGCCGCGAGCACCTACGGGGGAAACCCCTTTCAGCTTGGTCTTTGGGACCGAGGCGGTCATCCCAGTGGAAATAGGAGCTCCTAGTCCCCGGACGGAATTATACCGAAGAAAGCAACTCAAACCAGCTGAGGGCTGATCTGGATTTGGTGGAAGAATTGCGAGATCAAGCACAGCTTCGCATGGCAGCGTTCCGTCAGCGAGTGGCCAAGCACTACAACTCTCGGGTGCGACCCAAGACATTCCGTCCGGGAGACCTCATTCTGCGAAGAGCTGAAGTATCAAAGCCGACAGAGGGGGCAAGCTGGCACCAAAATGGGAAGGACCATACCGTGTCAAGGAGGTACTACACCATGGGGCGTACAAAGTCGAAGAGCTAGACGGGAAACCG
Source organism: Calamus simplicifolius (assembly GCA_900491605.1). Lineage (NCBI taxonomy): Eukaryota > Viridiplantae > Streptophyta > Magnoliopsida > Arecales > Arecaceae > Calamus > Calamus simplicifolius. Next base: position 120,763 of record UESW01001626.1, read on the forward strand.
CTCCCTCGCACTTGGAACGCCGACAACTTACGCCGGTACTACCAATAGAACGCTATCGTCATTATTTGAATCTATTTGATAAATGAATGATCACATGTTCACTTACTTTCGAATTAGTATGTTAATGCCAAAGACCGGCGCCCAGCGTCGGCAAAGACCAACTTCGCGTTGGCACCAAAGACTGGATCCGTTCCGGCAGCCAAAGACCGGCCCAGCGTCGGCGATAAAGACCAACTCCGCGTTGGCACCAAAGACCGGATCCGTTCGGCAGCCAAAGACCGGCGCCCAGCGTCGGTGATAAAGACCAACTCCACGTTGGCACCAAAGACCGGCGCCCAGCGTCGGCAACAAAGATCGGCGCCAGCGTCGGCGATAAAGACCAACTCCGCGTTGGCACCAAAGACCGGATCCGTTCCGGCAGCCAAAGACTGGTGCCCAGCGTCGGCGATAAAGACCAACTCCGCGTTGGCACCAAAGACCGGATCGGCAGCCAAAGACCGGCGCCCAGCGTTGGCGATAAAGACCAACTCTGCGTTGGCACCAAAGAGATCCGTTCCGGCAGCCAAAGACCAGCACCCAGCGTCGGCGATAAAGACCAACTCCGCGTTGGCACCAAAGACCGGATCCGTTCTGGCAGCCAAAGACCGGCCCAGCGTCGGCGATAAAGACCAACTCGTTGGCACTAAAGACCAACTCCGTTGGCACCAAAGACCAGCGCCCAGCGTGGCAACAAAGACCGGCGCCCAGCGTCGGCGATAAAGACCAACTCTACGTTGGCACCAAAGACCGGATCCGTTCCGGCAGCCAAAGACCGGCGCCCAGCGTCTAAAGACCAACTCCGCGTTGGCACCAAAGACCAGATCCGTTCCCCAAAGACGGCGCCCAGCGTCGGCGATAAAGACCAACTCCGTTGGCAGTAAAGATCAACTCCGCGTTGGCACCAAAGACCGGCGCCCAGCGTCGGCAACAAAGATCGGCGCCCAGCGTCGGCGATAAAGACCAACTCCGCGTTGGCACCAAAGACCGGATCCGTTCCGGTAGCCAAAGACCGGCGCCTAGCGTCGGCGATAAAGACCAACTCCGCTTGGCACTAAAGACCAACTCCGCGTTGGCACCAAAGAGCCCAGCATCGGCAACAAAGACCGGCGCCCAGCGTCGGCGATAAAGACCAACTCCGCGTTGGCACCAAAGATCGAATCCGTTCCGGCAGCCAAAGACCGGCGCCCAGCGTCGGTGATAAAGACCAACTCCACGTTGGCACCAAAGACCGGATCCATTCCGGCAGCCAAATACCGGCGCCCAGCGTTGGCAATAAAGACCAACTCCGCGTTGGCAACTAAGACCGGCACCATATTGGCTTATTAAAGACCAACTCCGTGTTGGCAACAAAGACTGGCTCTGTGTCGGCGTATTAGACACTGACTCAGCTAAAGCTGATTATGACCAAAGGTGCACAGTAAAAAAAACATTCATTGATAGTTAAAAGGCTACAAAGTTGCCGACTCAAGTCAGGCACAGATCGATACAAAAAGAAAAACTGAAGCTATTAAAGGTCATCCGGGGCCGGGACATCATCCTTAGGAATCATCAGGCTTCAGTCCCTCAATATCCTCTAGGTCGTAGAGCTCCTGGATTTTATCCTTGCAGTCTTGAAAGCCGGCGTCATAAGCAAGCGCCGCTGACTCGGCCACCTCCTTGTCGAAGGCTTTAGACTTTTTAAAATCTTCTACAGCCTCGGCAACTCTTTTTTCAGCCTCGAGAGCTCTTTTCTCGGACTCAATAGCCCCCCTCTGGGCCTCTGTCACTGCCGCCTCTAGATCTGCAATTTTGGTTATGCACTGGCGGGTGGCCTCTTTGGCTGCATTTGTCTCAACGGAGGCAGAACTTAATTGGGTCTTCAAAACACGCACTCCAATTCTGCCACCTTCAGCTTCTCTTCGGCTGCCCTTTGGTTCTCCTCGGCTACTCTCTGTTTTTCCTCTGCCACCTGAGCATTATCCAGCTCATTGGCTGCGCGGCGCTGAGCAACCTCCAGCGCATACTCAGCCTTTTCGGCTCTTAGCCGGGTGACATTGATTTCACCCTTTAGGGTGGCCCGAGTATCCTCCAGAGCCATTGCCGCCTTCTCCGCCTTGACTTGGAGGGACAACATCTCCTCCCGCGCTTGTTCGATAGCGGTATCGCTCAGGGTCCAGAGGTTCTTCAGGGCGACTAGAGAGTTCAATGCCTGGAGGAAATGTCAAGGTGAGAAAAAAAAAAAAAGAGGAAGGAAAGAGATGATAATGGAGCAGAAGCTCACCCAGAGATGCGCCACCGATGCTTCACGAAAAAAGGTGACTCTCCCCTGACCCCGGAGAAATTCTTGCACCTCAACACCGTGGCTTCCTCCAAGGTCCGTTCAGCCCAGCGGCTGTGGTTTGCCAACAACGATTGGAAGGAAGGATCGACGCCCCTCTCTTCCCTTGGCGTTGGGCCTACAGAGGCAGATTCCGCCTCTGAACCTGCCGCCTCCGACCCCTTGACTGGCGGAGGTGCTTCAGCTGTTGCACCCATGGGGGGCAGGACAACTGCTGGAATCGTCACTACTGCCGTAGGAACTTGTTCCGTCTCTACGGCTTTGGGCAAGGGCGACGGCGCCTTTGCAATCCTCTCAGGAGAAGGGTCGAGTAGAATAACCGGAGGAGCTGAAGCTGAGGATCTTCCCTCTAGTTGACTCCGTTCTACCTCCTTGCCGGTCTCGGCCCTTACCACTTCTGTCATGGCGGGCTTGTCGCCTTGGGCCCTGGCCGCCTCGCATGTGTGTGAGGGTTCCGCAGCTCTGGCCCCCTTGGCCTCGACCTCACCAGCGTCGGCCTTTTTAGGGCCGCCCTTTTTCAAAACCTTTGCACGTAGGGGCTTCACGACTTAGCCCCTCCAGTGTCGGCCCTCTCTGCGTTGGCCCTCCTCGAGACTTTAGCAATGGCCCTTCTTTGGGCAGGGGGCACGTCCCCTGTAACCTTCCTCTTCCTGGTGGCCGCTTGCTTGAGCTCATGAAGTCGGCGCCATCCCTATACAGGCGGAGGGTAGTTAAAAAAAAAAAGAAGAGAGGAAGAGGAAAAGAAAAAGAAGAAAAGCAAAGGGGGAAGAAGAGAGGCGAGTGATCAAGTGCTCACCCCTCGCGGGTATTAAACCGGCAAGACGAAGGTTCTCCTCGGCTAAAAGCATATTACACCGAGAGATGTCGGCAATCAGGAGCTGCCCAAATGCCATTTTCGATTATCATTTCCGTCCTCTCTCCCAAAAATTAAAGCAACGCATAGTCCCCGGGAAGCAACGCATAGTACCCAGACACCACAAGAACTCTTCGCCATGAAGCGATGATTCCTCCTGCGATTCCCAAAACACATCGCCATCAGGACATCAATCAAAGAAACACGAATGAATTTAAAAATAAAAAAATAAACGAGCAAACAAATCGTTCGGTGTTAAACTGAAAGCGATTTGCGAAGAGAAAAAGGAAAAAAAAAAATCGTTTCTGTACGTCTTCTTTCCCTTCTTTTCTTCACATATCGCTTTGAACGATTTATTTATTTATTCATTTTTTTATATTTTTTTTAATTCATTCCCGTTTCTTTGATTGATGTTATGATGGCGATGTGAGGGAGGGGTGTCTTTCGGCTGAAATTATTGAATAGACTACAGAAAGAAGCGCATCGAACCTATTAAAAGGAAGTAAGGAAAAGCCGACCTGCCTGCCCATAAGGAATCCTTTGAGCACTTTAAATTGAAAATTTTAACTAATTTTATCTACATTAACATTTTTTTTAGAAACAAAAATAATATTATTAAAATAAATAAATAGAGAAGGGAACTTTATATATACCACCGCCAAGCTAGACGGATGAGAAGTTTGAAAGCCCCTTCATTCGAAAGTAGCAGATGATTTGGTGCATCATTAATCGCCAGGAGAAGTTCAGTTTATTTAAAATTTTTCATTATTTTTTAATTAAATATATTAATTTATAAAATTTTATTTAATTAAATATAGATTTAACATCAGTCATTGATTATTTAATAAATTACCTTATTTAGTATAACAAATGCGACAGAATGATAAAATTGCCCTTATGTTAAAAACAGTGAAAAATATTTTCATATTTCTCATCTTCCATCTTTGGTACCTGCATGAATTATTATTTTATCATTATTTTTTATTTTTTACTATTAGCATTTAACCAGATGCTACCTTAATATTTTTTAATTTTATAAAAAATAAGTTTAATTATATTCAATCATCTATTTATTATTAAATAAATATAATAAAAAGTAAAATAGTTTTTGTTGAAAAATATTTTTTTTTCAAAACTTCTTACTAGAAATTGCTAGAAAATTTAATCTAAAAATTTAAATGCATAAAGAAATTAAAATCAAAAGAAGATAAGAATCGTGGATTGAGACGTGTTAGACACTGTCCTAAGAACTAGTTTTCGTCCCCTTCGAGTAGGTTGTAAGCGACCTGTCCCAAGGGACAAACGATCCGGTAGTAGAATCATAAGTAAATATAAAATAAATTGCGTGGAGGTGCAACCCAACAACTCCTTCAGATGCCCAAAGAAAATTAGTAAATATAAAATAATAAAAAATAAAATTAAAAAGAAAGAGATGAGAGAGCTTCTTTTCTTTTCTTCAGCAGGCTTTTGAGAAACAAGCACCGATTTATCCTCGCAGTAGAATCTCAAAAAATGTAGAGACATGTTAAAATCAAAAGAAGATAAGAATCGCGGATTGAGACATGTTAGACACTGTCCTAAGGACTAGTTTTTGCCCCTTCGAGTGGGTTGTAAGCAATCTGTCCCCAAGGGACAACGATCCAGTAGTAGAATCATAAGTAAATATAAAATAAATCATGTGGAGGTGCAATCCAATGACTCCTTCAGATGCCCAAAGAAAATTAGTAAATATAAAATAATAAAAAATAAAATTAAAAAGAAAGAGATGAGAGAGCTTCTTTTCTTTTCTTTAGCAGGCTTTTGAGAAACAAGCACCGATTTATCATCACAGTAGAATCTCAAAAAATGTAGAGAAATTTTTTAGAATATGGATGGTGCCAATCCTGAATCTTTTAGCCTCTATATATTTTTCAATTCATTTTGGCCGATCATGGCTTTGCAAGTATTCCGTGAGCATTCAGAATATTCGCGCTCTCATGAGCATTAGCGGAATGCTCGCCTGTCGAGCGTAACGCTCGCACCCCACACGAGCGTTCGCTTGCATTGGTCCCCTTTTTTAACATTTTTACCAACAATCCTCCACAAAAGTTAAGAAAAATAATAATAAATCAATATAATATAAATTTTAGGGCATCTTATATGTGCAATAGATGAGGTGTCCTATGAACTTGAATCCCACTTAGTGTTGATTGTATACATCTAAAGGAACCATAGTGGATTAAACCTTGATTAGGCTCTTAACTTAGACTTTTACTAATCACATATATAGTGTGGATCAATTGGGTTTAAGCGGTCAGAGCATATTAAAGGTCTTGTGCTTAGTACCTTAATTTTTTATGAGAATTTCTTAAGGTTAGCCCAAACATTTAGTCACGACCTAATATGATAATTCTCATATAGGTGATCCTCCAAGGGTATTTGTGACTAATACCCTGTAGATAACCTACCTTGGATCCATTAAGAGTATAACTCAACCTTACACAGATTTATTTTATCACTTTATAAGAGCACTCATCATAGGGATAGGATGGAATTTTTTTAAAAAAAATATTATGCTCTAACACGATTACTCAATCAATTTCGTTTCTACAACATTGAACCTCTTTCTTGGAATCTCCAATCATAGAGGTTGGATATCCACTACTGGTGACCAAATAATGGGCTTAAGCCCCATCCCCCTCGATGATTCTAGGACTCCACTCCTAGATAATTTCTTGGTTAATTGATTTATCAAATTCTTCTCAGACTTGACAAATTCCAAGAAGATAACATTATTTTTAGACTAAACCTCAAATAAGAAAATCAAACAAAGATATATTAGAATTGAATACCCAAATACAAGATAAACAATAAGTTGGATATTCCAACGATCGTGAGATTAATTAGTAAATTATAAAAAACCTTTATTAAATCTTATGGCAATAGATTTTAAAAGACTCAAAATATGCACCTTACTTCTCCCCATAATCTCATTCATAAGAAAAGTTGGATTAAGAAACATAGTTTCAGGTTGAAGAAATAATTACTTGATTACCCAAAATAGAGCATTTACATGATATGCCTTGTCACAGCATCCAAGTTCATCCATTTTTTTTTATTCCCCAAAAAAGAGCATTTACATATATAAGGTTAATGATATGCCTGATCACAACATCCAAGTTTATCCATTCTTTAATTACCTGTTGCACTTCCTCAATATTTTAATTTAGCAAGTCTGAACTTAAAGTTTTAAAAACTTTAAAAGCATCACTTTCTCCTTTTAAATAACCATCATACTCTAATTGACTGATAGTTTGGAAAGTGGTAGCTAAAACATATTAAAGTTCTATTCCATAACATAATAGGACAAAATGAAAATGCCAATGAAGCCCAAGATCTCTATAGATAACAGAAGCAATTACTCCAATCCTACATCTCTAAAGCAAGGACAAGAAACTTATTCTCCAAGATATGTCTCACAGGAAGGCTATACAAAGTCTATGGATCAAATGGCATAGATCCTTTTGCGCACTTAACAAATATTCTTTTATTTGCTCTAGCTTCAGTAGAGAAATAGTGGAGTATGTAGTTCTTCTATATGTTGTTTGGTGCATAAGTTGAAACAAGTGCACATTCACATGCACATGCATGGGCACAAACATGCCCGCAAGTGAATGCATGCACATGCAATCAAGAAGACTATCATAGGTTTACAACATAGGGTCAACCATGAAACAACAACAAATGCATTTGCAACTGGTCACATTTTAAAAAGCTTGGTGCTAGACTACAAAAAATTGAAGGTTTAGCCTTATAATTTAAGATTTTTTTAATTAATGATTTTTTCAGATATTTCTAGATTTTGAATTTAAATTTAAAAAATTAAATCTAGAAACTACTTGCAATAAATAAAATAACCACTAAGCAAGATTAACTCAAATTATTTAAACTTAAATTTGAATTTTGAAATATAAATTTGAATTTTTTTATTTTTGAAATTTATATTTTAAATTTCTAGTTTGAATTTTAAATTTAAATTTTAAATTTCAAGTTTGAATTTTAAATATCAAATTCAAGTCTTTTTTTTTAATAACTTATAATGAAAGTCCTAGCAATTTCTAGTGAAAAGTAAAACTAGTCCTTAGCTATTGAAAAATATTTTTATTTTTGCAAAAACTCCTTACTAGAAATTGCTAAAAAAATTAGTCTAAAAATTTAAATGCACAAATAAATTAAAATCAAAATAAGATAAGAACCGTGCCTATACCGAGGTGTGTTAGACATAGCTTTAAGGACTAATTTTTGCCCATTCGTGCAGGTTGTAGGCGATCTATCCCCAATGTACAATAACTTGATTCGATCCGAACCTCCTACCATAAGCACGATCATGTAGGGGTACAACCCAACGACTCCTTTAGATGCCCAAAGAAAAATTAGTAAATATAAAATAACAAGAAAATAAATTTAAAAGAAAGAGATTAGAGTGCTCTTTTTCTTTTCTTCGGTAGGCTTTTAAGACAGAGGCACTGATTTATCCTCGCAACAGAATCTCAAAATATGTAGAGATTTTTTAGAGTTCAAAAAATTTAAAATATCAAAAGTGTGCCCTATAGACCGTCACCGCAGTATACTTCATCGCACATCCCTAATATCAACTTTTTAGAAAAGACTTTGCACACTGCCTTTGGTGTAGCAAATCCTACGTGGAATGCACCATCCCTTTTTTTTGTCCACATACATTCTACATGGCTTAATGCAATGAGACGGGACGGAATAGTAGGGATACGATCTTAAGTTTTGAGCATGACGTGCATTAATACTCGTTTAGTTTTTTTTTAAAATTTATCTACAGACCAAAGATGGTGCAGCCCATGTTTTCTAAATGGGTGTCGTAAGTTTTCAACTAGGATGTCGTAAATTTACAACTAGAGTATTGTAATATTTTTTTGGCCTATATCAGAGATCTTTCAAGGATGTTGTAATTTTATAACTATGATGTCGTAATTTCACAGTTAAGGTGTCATAATTTTTTTTGATCAAAATATCGTAAAGCTTTGTCTTAATATTTTCTGAATGAGTATCATAATTTTATAACTACACTGTCATAATTTTACAACTAGGGTGTCGTAATTTTTTTCGACCATGTTCTTGAGGCTCAAAGTTGACGAGCTCCGCGCCCAGCTCTCCGCTCGCGACCTGGACACTGCAGGCACCAAACCCACGCTCATAATTCCCTGCTAATCTCTCTCTTTCTCTCTCTCTTTCTCTCTCTATATGTGTGTTGGAGTCCATTAGCCTGTTTCTTTGATTGTAGATTCGAAGGCTAGACGTGGTTCTCCACAAAGAACGAAAGGAGGAGGGGGCATCTATTGATGCCGAGATAATGACGCCTCCAATGCCGGGAAGAAGAGGTCGATAGATAATCGTGAGGCTAGCGATGCGACAAAAAGAATTCAGGAGATGGGTGCTAGGGAACTGAGCGAGCTAGCCACCCTTAGTGGGTTGCCAAAAAAAATTTACAAGACCTCAGTTATAAAATTACGACATTATGTTATAAAATTATGACACCCATTCAAAAAGCCTAAAAAAATTACGTCACCCCCAGTTATAAAATTATGATACTATAGTTATAAAATTATGAAACTCATTTAGAAAATGTTAAGGCAAAGCTTTATGACATCCCAGCCAAAAAAAATTACGATACCCTAGTTATAAAATTATGACATCTCCAGAAAATATCTGATATAGACCAAAAAAAACATATGATACTCTAGTTGTAAAATTACATTATCTTAGTTGAAAACCTTTGACACCCATTCAGAAAAGGTGGGCTACACTATCTCTGATCTGCACAGAAATTAAAAAAAAAAAGCTGAATAAGTATTAATGCACATCACGCTCAAAACTTAAGATCGTATCCTTGCTATTCCATTATGTTCTATCACGTCAAGCCATGTAAGATGTACATGAACCAATAAAAAGGGATGATGCAACCCACATAGGATTTGCTACACAGGAAGCGGTGTACAAAGTCTTTTCCCAGCTTTTTTGCGGAGCCCTCAAGGCCGAAGGCCTCCACCGTTCCATTGGATTGGATGGGCTGGCCCATGATACCATACAATCAAATCTGAATGCATGAAACTATCTAACAAAATATTAATTAATTACTAAAATTAATAAAACATCTACGCATTCCAAGAATTAAAAGAATAAAATTAATGATCTCAATGTCATGGTTCATGTTCACCATGGGAAAAAACATTTGTAACTATTATTTCTTCGAGAATTTGCATCTTATTTTCAAGTTACGTAAAAGACCGTTAATTTTTTTTAAAAAAATATTTTTAAATCCTAAAAAATTCATAGTTTAAGGTTAGATATGCAAATTATTTAAAAAAATAGTTTTATTTTATAGTTAAGAATTGTGATAGACTATAATTTAAAACGCCTCTTGAATTCATCAATGGAGACAATCAGATCAACATGAAATGCGAAGTAGATAGAGACGAGAGGTGCAAAGGTAAAAATATATTTTTTTTAAATGTTTACCTTCCTAAATTAGGCTCTGTTAATCATAAGAGAAATTTTAGGGATTCAATGAGCTGTTGTTTTCTTAAGTTTTACCCTAGCAATGTAAATAGAGGCGCAAAATAAAAGAAAACATTGGATCACTTTCTGTTATACAAAAAAATAAGCATCAATCACATGAATAATGGCTAATAAGGAATAATTGAATAAAACATATTTTAACTTATATAAATTTTTTAGTTAAATTTTTATATTTTTTTAATTGAGCGTATTAATTTAATTGAATCATTTTATCCATCCTTGATTTACATGAATTTTGAAATTGTTTTTTTTTTTTTTTATTTTTAAGTTTAGGAAAGTGAGTTAATCCAAGGTGTTTGTATAGAGAAATCTATTTCTTATAAAATTAAAAATAAATAATAAGATGACATCATATCAGATGTTAGCAGTGAAAGTAAAAAAAAATTCGTGCATGATAGAAATGAAGATAAAAAATATAAAAATTATTTTTATTACTTTTTTATATAAATACAATCTTATCATTTTCTCGCAATAGTTATGATAAAATAGGATGGTCTGTTGAATAATCAAAGATAGCAGCCACATATATATTTGTTCAAATTAATTTTATAAATTAATATATTACATAAAAAATTAAATAAATTGATCCTGTGCTATGCACCAAATCATCTGGTTTCGCACGAAGGAGCTTTCAAACTTCTCATTCGTCTAACTCGACAATGTCAATGGTATAAAGTTCTCTTCTCTCTTTTTTAAAAAAAATATTTTTTTTCAAAAAAAAAAGGAAATTTTATTGTAGATAAAATTAGTTAGGTTTTGCAATTTAAAGTGCTCAAAGGATTCCTCGTGGGCAGGGAGCGTGGCCTTTCCTAACTTCCTTCTGTTTGATAGGTTTAACGTAGATAAAACTAGTTAGATTTTGCAACTTCCTTCGGTTTAATAGGTTCCGTGCGCTTCTTTCTAAACTCTATTTCATCCCTCTTTTCTTCGGAGATCGCTTTCAGTTTTACTCCGATCGATCTGTTTGTTTGTTTTCCTTTTATTTTATTTTTTTAATTTGTTTGCGTTTCTTTGATTGATGTGATGATGGCGATGTGTTTTGGGAATCGTAGGAGGAATCATCCCTCTAGCTATGGCGAAGAGTTCTTTCAAGTTGTAACAGCCCCTCGGTTTGTACCGTTATCCCTCTTCAAAAAAAAATCGTTAATGTTATCCTTTCATGTTTCAAAACATTGAAAGTGTTTCATTCTTTTGTCTTATTTATTGTTCTTCGGACTCTTGCTTTGTTCTCTCTTTTTTTTTTTTGTTGTCTCTCTTTTTCTTTCTGTTTTGTTCTTTCTCTCTTTTTGTTTTAAGAAAAAATATGTGATATGTACCTTCGGATGTCTCATAGCTGGGTTGACTTTAAGAATGCTGATTTTAGTTCTTGATTTACCATCGGTTTGTCTGTGTTCTTATGCAACTGGTGAGTTCTTTTTCCTACTTCATTAAGCATGTATTTGATTCTCTTTGTACTCTGGATGTGCAACAGCTAGTGCCACAATTGGGCTGTTATTTGATTGATGGTAGACATGAAGTTGAATGTATCAATACATTGCCAAGACACTTTCATATGCTCTCTTCTCTCACAATCCAGTTGTGTGGGTTATCTTAACTTTTGTTTAAATATAGTTTGTAAACTAAGAGTATAGGATGATTAGTCAACTACATTTGTCTACCGACATGGTTTTGAAAACATATTTCAAACATAGTTTAGCTGTAATAAGGTTAGTGCATGCTTATTGGTGAAGCTTACATGGTAAATCTTAATGTATAAGGTTTGGGGAATGTGCATGATGTTTGTTATATAATGTTTGTCTTTGTGCATGATTTTGACCTGTATTTCTATGTTAAAATGAGATCTTTTAAATTTTTTGCTTCTAATCTTTTCTCTATTTTTTATTAATATCCTCTGCATTGTGAGCTTTTTTTTTTTTTTTTTCTCTTTGAGAGAAATGGTGGAGCATTTAGTATTGTTTAAACTAATGATTTTGTGGCATTGCTATTTTAAACGGTATATTGTATTATATGTGACATGCATATATCCTAAATAATGCATTTAGTCTTGAGCATTGACATTTTTTCTAGTGTTTTGTGAGAATCTCTAGGTTGTGGTTTCACTGCATATAATGCATAAGCATATTTTATGTCAATCAAAGACTTTTTGATTTTGCTTGTTTGTCTATGACTGAACATCTAGCATATTCCTGGTGAAGTTGGCATTCACTGCCTTGAAAAGCAGCCAGACTATATGTATATGCTTGATTAAAAGCTCACATTTGAACATGCTTTTGGTTTTGAATTGCAATATTGTACAGTTGTAATGTTAGTGTGTGCCCTAAATCCAATTGGATAAGATGCTAGTTTGTACACATTTCTTTATGAATGTAAATCAAATTTATTGGTTTCTTTTTCTATTCAGGTATGAAAATAAAGTCCAAAAAATGCGAACTGTGCATATGAAATTTGTAATAGAGATTACAAATTCTGAGATCCAAAATTGCACATTATGGTTCGATTCTTTAAACTTCCCTAGTCGATGCGTAGATAGGATTGGACACTGTCGAACGCCGTTGAGACTAGCACACGTTGCATATCTTCACCCTTGTGGTGTGCAACTGATCTTGCAAGCTGAAATATGAAGATACTTGGATAGATGTTCGTTATTGTAACGATACATTGGATGACCCGCACAGAGATCCCATATGGATATTCTATATAGTGTCGATGGTTGATCTTTGATGACGGTGGTGCGAGTGATCCTTTGACTTGAGATCTTCATTGCACCTTATGTGTGGAATATCATGATTTGACAACATGCAAACATCGCTCTAGCCACGGTGGCAAATATGGTGTCGATTGGGTATGATATGAAGCACATGAAGGTGGTGTTTGATCATGACAGGATTTATCTCCCTTGATAGAAAGGGTTATATCCCATGGCCACTTGATGGATTAAATTGACTGTTAAATCCTTGCAAGGTTGAGTTATTATTCAAAATGGTTTCGAAGTTCTAATGAGTCAATTTTTCTAAGATCAAGTAAACAAAGATCAATTATATGGTTGACACATTCCATACCACTGATTGATCTGGGATATGTGACGAAGGAATTGAATCTTACGGTAACCGTTCATGGACAGGTGTTGATGACCACGTCAATAAACCCTTAACACTTGGGTGGTCATGATGCTTTGCTAGAGACCGCTCATGATCTATAATCATGGATTCTTTGACTTAATCAAAGAGTTGATTTGGTTAAAGAATTGACTTGGATAAGGTGTTGATCAAGTCATCCTTAGGGTCAATATTAGGGACATGATTATTACCAATGTGTCAAGGGACCTAATGGGTCACACACATTAAGAAGATTTTGGATGAAGTTAAAATAAGAATTAAGTTGGACTTAATTCAAATCAGATAACCAATAAATTAGGATTGGGTTTGACTCAATCTTAATGAGAGAACATGAAATTGATGAATAGGATTCATTATAAGAGAAGAATTTTTTTGTTCAAAAGAGAGACCTTTTGTACATGAGATGTACATATGAAATCCATTAATTAGGCTTGATCCATGTGATGGATGGCTTAGATTAATTGAGATTAATAATATGGTATTTAATTGGGTCCATATGATGGCATGATTTGATTCATGGAAATCCAATTAAACCGAGGGCTGAGATCGTGCCACGTGGAGGATGGATCCATGCCCATGTGATGGACATGACCCATCTCCACGTCATGAAGGAGTGAACCCCATGATTTGGGGCATTCTCATGAAGCCAAATTTAAGGTTGCGACATTGGTTTCATGGGATAACCAATTTCCTAAATTTTAGGGATGTGGTTTGGTGGTTGTAATCTTAACATTATCATGATAGCAAATAACCTAAATTTGTTAGGATAATTGTTATCAACTGATAAGGTTGAACCAAACTCCTCTCTTCTCTCTCTTGGATGCCTAACACCTTCTTTCTCTCTCTAAAACATTCTTTCTCTCTCTAGGACATCTCTTTCTCCCTCTTGATTGATCAAGATTTGATTGATCAAGAAATCCTTTTCTGAATTGAAAAATCAATAGAAAAGAAAAGAAGCGCTAGCACCCCTCGCAAGAAGGTTATCATCCAATCCTGAGAGGACATCATCCAAAGATCTTCGCGTAGATCACCATTAGAGGCCGGACGCGTGGATGGCTAGTGGTAAATCATTTACCGGCTTCATCGGGCATCATCCCCAATAAAGAACAGAGGTATAATCTATTATTATAATCATATGTTATTTCTTATTAACTGAATCTGTTCCATGAGGATCTTGGGCTTTGGGAATTAAATTTGTATTTATTTTATTTCTGCTACATGTTATATGAATTTGATTCATATATATAACATACAAAATTCCCAACAGTGGTATCAGAGCCTCCTCAGGTTTCAAATTCAGTTAATTTGATAGATTACCTGAGTTCTAGTTTTTATAAGCATAGATCTAAATTTTACATACGATGTAAAATATAAATATTGTCATATGATGAAGATTAAATATTTAATAAGTTTATTATATGATAATAAAGGTGAATTATTTAGATTTGATCATGTTAAAAATTAAAAATTATGATTTATGTATGACATAATCATAAAGGCTGAAATTTAACATATCATGTTTAGAATTTAATTTTGACATGATAAATAACATGATTAAAATCTAAAATAATTATATTGATGAAGATTAAATATTTAATGAGTTTATTATATGATAATAAACATGAATTATTTAGATTTGATCATGTTAAAAATTAAAAAAAATTATGATTTATGTGTGACATAATCATAAAGGCTGAAATTTAACATATCATGTTAAGAATTTAATTTTGACATGATAAATAATATGATTAAAATCTAAAATAATTATATTGATGAAAATTAAATATTTAATAAGTTTATTATATGATAATAAATGTGAATTATTTAGATTTGATCATGTTAAAAATTAAAAATTATGATTTATGTATGACATAATCATAAAGGCTGAAATTTAACATATCATGTTCAGAATTTAATTTTGACATGATAAATAACGTGATTAAAGTCTAAAATAATTATATCATGATAACATGATAATCAAGATTAAAATTAAAATTTTAAATTTTGACATGTTATCATGTTAGGGATGTTATGATAGAGACCAATTAGGATTTTCATGTGATGAAAATAAATTTATCATAACAGATAATGATAAGACAAATATATAAAATAAATTGTTATAAAATATTTGACACTTATCATAAATCCCTAAAGATCACTATCTTATCTTATCATAATGTGTAATAGATGATAAGGTTTAAGAAAAATTAGATTTAACCATATCATTGTTTGATCCTATGATTCCATAATTGATCAAATCAATTGGGCTTAACTACAATGGTGTCTAGAAAGGTGCAATCATGGTTTTTAATTGCTCCGTTCGCTGCCTCGAAAAACCCATTCAATGGGATCGAAGGATATGCTAAATAGGACCCTATTGATCAGCTGATCTGGCCATTGTTAAGGAAAGCTCTTAATTGATTAGATCAATTAAGGTTAATCAGGATGGTAGCAATTGATTTGGTCACATGATTAGGGTTTCCATATTAGATAGTGATCAGGATCCTAATTTGATTAGGAGTCCCAATCATAAGATTGGATCTTATGAAATTTAGGTTAATTGAAATTAATCTAAAATTCACATATAGGATATGTAACCTAGCATGATACAAATGTTGTACATGCATGATGGAACCTAAATGCGCTAAATCCCTCCACGAATATTAAGTCATTAGCCTTCCATTGTTCACATGATACAAAATCATTAGGGCATGAGATTTGTTGTGCCATAGCCAAGATCAAGTGAACCTATGAGGAGTTGATGGGGGAACAATGGGTTGACTTAACTAGGTTAGCTAGCATAATTGGCCATAGTCAGGGTTAATCTAATCTAGAGGCAATGTTTAGGGTGATCACATCAGATGTGATTGACAAGGCAATGTCCCCTAAATGATCTAGGAGTCACATTTGATGTGATTGATACAAATCTACCTAATTTGGCTTACTAAGATTTGTTGTGCCATAGCCAAGGTCAAGGTAAGTCAATTTGAGGGTCCTAGCCCACTAGAAAATTATTTGATAATTTTTTGAGATTAATAGAGATGGCTATTGAGCTCGATAAAATAGTGGGAGAAATCGATTTAATTAAAATGTTAACATTTCCATATTAAATCGATGATTTGCATTCATAATAATTGACTTGTTCTATTTTTTTTCAGTTATTAGAGACACCATGAGTGTGAACATCAATCTCAGAGGTATCCTAGAATCCAACAAGCTAACCGGACCTAATTTTCCTGATTGGCTAAGGAATATCAAGATCGATCTGAGAAAATCCTATATATCCTTGATGAGGCAGCACCAGAGGTCCCACCTGCGGATGCTTCAAATGAAGTTCTTCTGGCATACAATCGGCATAGAGATGCTGAAGAGATGGCCACATGCTTGATGTTGGCATCTATATCACCAGATCTTCAAAAACAACATGAGCATTTAAATGCTCATGAGATTTTGATGCACCTGCAAGAGTTGTTTGGTGCACAATCTCGCTATGAGAAGTTTCAAACCTCCAAAGAGCTGTTTCAGTGCAAAATGACTGAGGGTTCATCAGTGGGTGAACACGTGCTGAAAATGATCAATTTGATTGAGAAGTTATCGTGATTGGGTTTCGTAATGGACCATGAACTGAGTATCGACTTGGTTTTACAGTCATTGCCTCCTAGATATTTGCATTTTGTGTTGAATTTCAACATGAACAGACTTGAGGCTACATTGCCAGAGCCTGCAAATATGCTGACTAATGCTGAGCCTAGCATCAAAAAGGATAAAGGGCAATTGATGGTTGTAGAATCTTCAGGCACTCAGAAGAAGCGTCTGAAGAAGAATAAGGCCCAAAAGGCCAAGACAACCAAGCGAACAAAAGGCATTAAGAAGAATATAGCCAAGAAGGATGCAGCCAAAGGAAAATGTCACTTCTGTAACAAGGATGAGCACTGGAAGCGTAACTGCAGGGCTTATTTGGCAAGTCTAAAAGAAAAGAAGCATAATGATGCTTCAACATCAGGTACATTCATAATTAAGATGTATTCTTCTATTACTTCTTATTCCACATGGGTATTGGATACCGGTTGTGGGTCTCATATTTGTACTAATATGCAGATGATAAGAAACAGTAGAAGACTGGGAAAGGATGAAGTGATTCTGTGCATGGGAAATGGAGCAATGGTTGCTGCATTAGCTGTAGGAATTTGCTTTTTATCTTTTCCAACAGGGCTTGAAATAGAACTTAGTAATTGTTACTTTGTGCCGAACATAACAAAGAATATCATATATGTTTCATGTTTAGTAATGAATGGGTATTCTTTTGAAATTAGAAATAATGGTATTTCTATTTTTTGGAACAAAATGTTCTTTGGTTCTACTGAATTGTTCAACAAAATTTATGTTCTTAATCTTCAAGCCCCTATTCTCAATATTGAATCAAAAAGATTAAAATCAAATAATTCTAGGGATTCATACCTATGGCATTGTCGTTTAGGCCATATAAATGAAACTCATTTAACGAAGTTACATAAAGATGGATACTTGGGCTCATTCGATTGGGAATCGTTTGAGGAATGCGAGTCATGCTTACTTGGCAAGATGACCAAGTCATCTTTTACTGAAAAAGGTGAACGAGCAACTGAATGTTTGGGTTTAGTACATTCGGATGTATGTGGACCCATCAACATTCAAGCCATAGGAGGTTTTTCTTATTTCATCACGTTCATAGATGACCATAGTAGATATGGTTATGTATATCTGATGAAGCACAAATCTGAAGTCTTTGAAAAGTTCAAAGAATTTAGATGTGAAGTAGAAAAACAAAATGACAAGAGTATTAAGATACTTCGATCAGATCGAGGTGGTAAATACTTAAGCCATGAGTTCATAGATTATTTGAAGGAGAATGGAATTCTTCCTCAATGGACTCCTCCTGGTACACCACAGCATAATGGCGTGTCAGAAAGGAGAAATCGTAAACTGTTAAACATGGTATGTTCCATGATGAGCCTTGCAGATCTTCCAAAAATGTTTTGGGGTTATGCGCTAGAAACTGCCGAATATACCTTAAACCGAGTTTCATCTAAATCGGTCAACTCCACTCCCTATGAGATATGGTATGGAAAGAAACCATCCATTAATCATTTAAGGGTTTGGGGCTGTTATGCTTATGTGAAGCGTAATGAATCAAACAAGCTAGAAGCTAGATCTGATAAATGCAATTTTGTGGGATATCCAAAACAAACAAAAGGATATTACTTCTACCACCCACTTGAGAAAAAGGTGTTTGTCTCAAGACATGCCATATTTCTAGAGAATGAAATTCTCACAATGGGTAGTGGGAGTAAGATTGAACTTAGTAAAGTTTAAGAACTACAAATTAATATTGACCCATTAGATGGAATGAAGCATATGCCGAATATAGTGGGAGTTGAGCAGGAGACTCAACCCACATTCAGGCAGACGTAGTGGCTCCAAGTACACACCAGCTACGTAGATCTAGTAAGACAATTCGCATCCCTAAGAAATATGCATTTCTTATAGAGGATGATGAGCCTACTAACTACAAGGAGGCAATGTCTAATATTGACTCTAAAAGATGGCTTGAGGCCATAAAATCTTAGATGGACTCCATGTATGACAACTAGGTATGAACCTTGGTTGATCCACCTGAAGGGGTAAAACCCACTGGGTGCAAATGGGTTTTCAAGAAGAAGACCGACATGGATGGTAATGTGATTACCTATAAGGCAAGGCTAGTTGCAAAAGGTTACAAGCAAAGACAAGGTATTGACTTTGATGAAACCTTTTCACCTGTAGCCATGCATAAGTCCATAAGGATTTTGCTTGCAATAGCAGCATATTTTGACTATGAGATCTGACAGATGGATGTCAAGACTGCCTTCCTAAATGAAAATTTAGAGGAGGATGTGTATATGACACAACCAGAGGGTTTTGAATCCATAGATCCTAAGAAAGTGTGCAAGCTACAAAGGTCTATTTATGGACTTAAGCAAGCCTCTAGAAGTTGGAACATCCGATTTGATGTGACAATTAAAGAGTTTGATTTTATCAAAAATGAGGATGATCCATGTGTGTACAAGAAGGTTAGTGGGAGTGATATTATTTTCTTGATATTATATGTGGATGACATATTATTAATAGGAAACAATGTATCCTTCCTTAAAGAAGTGAAAGATTGGTTGTCAGGTAAATTCTCCATGAAGGATTTGGGAGAAGCAGCCTATATACTTGGTATAAAGATCTATAGAGATAGATCTAGAAGGTTGCTTGGATTGACCCAATCCACGTACATAGAGAAGATGCTAAAGCGGTTTAGCATGGAGGAATCCAAGAAGGGATTCCTGCCAATATCACATGGTGTACATCTCTCCAAGGACATGAGTCCTAAGACCCAAGAAGAAAGAGAGTACATGGATAGGATACCATACGCATCAGCAATTGGATCCATTATGTATGCGATGCTATGTACGAGGCCTGATGTTTCTTATGCCTTGAGTATCACGAGTAGATATCAAGTAAAAAAAGTTTTAAACTAATGATTTTGTGGCATTGCTATTTTAATTTTACGGTATATTCTATTATATGTGACATGCATATATCCTAAATAATGCATTTAGTCTTGAGCATTGACATTTTTTCTAGTGTTTTGTGAGAATCTCTAGGTTGTGGTTTCACTGCATTTTTGTTTTATATAATGCATAAGCATATTTTATGTCAATCAAAGACTTTTTGATTTTGCATGTTTGTCTTATGACTGGAACATCTAAAAAAAAACATATTCCTGGTGAAGTTGGCATTCACTTCCTTGAAAAGCAGCCAGACTATATGTATATGCTTGATTAAAAGCTCACATTTGAACATGTTCTTTTGGTTTTGAATTGCAATATTGTAGGCCCTATGCAGTTGTAGATTGTTTGGATTGCACCATTATGAAATAAATGATAATTTAGTACTTTATTAAAAGCCTAATTCGGCATATCCTACCACCATTTGTGGCGTTACATATAGTTTATTGATATAGAGAAAAGACTTCCTTATCATCCCATGCCACAACCTATTTTATATGTAGGCTTTCAATAATATACTTATGAGGTTTCGATAGTTTTGTAGCATCGCTCAGACAAAATTCCATCTGTGTCATTGAAATACATGATTGTAGTTAAATACTGTATTGAAGCCACACATGTTACCTTTTCATGCGCGTATTGAAGCCACACATGTTACCTTTTTCATGTGCCTTACTTTTTGTAACATTCTGTTCTCTTTTATTGTCAATTAGTTATATTACTTCTATTATTTCTATTGCCAACCTGTTGTAGTTTGATATTAAGCCTTTTTGTTGTTTTTTTGTGCCATGAAATTTGTTTGGTATCTAAGATGCTTTTTCTTTGAAATTGTTGGGTTGTTAATCTAAAAGAATTTGAAATGCTTGAATGGTAACCGAAAGTCTCATATTTTTTCTATGCATAAGGAGCAAAGATCATTCAAGTCTCTGGACTTTTTATATGCATAAAGAGCAAAGATTGATGCTTTTGCTAACAAATTTTTTTTGATTTAGGTAGTATTTGTTTATTGCAACCCTCTTATCCATTAGAAACTAGGGTTGTCTTTTTGGTATATATGTATAGGTTCAATGGCTAGTGCTATGTTCTTGCTTTGCAATTATGGATATCACATTGTGTTAATGTTATTGTTCTTTTTAGTATTAACTTGTACTGCATTTTTGTTTATTATCTAGTTTCTTTCATTCCTCTATGCATTTAAGATATTTATTAAGATATTTATTATTATCTCTTAGAGTTGAGATAGGCAGAAGCTCTTCATATTCGAAAGAAGATCCAGACAGAATCGCTGTAAGATTTTCTTATATAAATTTTTTATAAGATTGAAGATTGATAACCTCGGCCCCAATTTGTTGGGAAAAGTAAAGTCTTGATGTTGTTTTGCTAATTTTTAAAGTATACATTATCTAGACCATGTAGATTTAACTCTTTGTTTCTCTTATTCGAGAGAGGAAAGAGGATAAGATCAGTGCAAAATCAGTACAAAAAAAATTTTATTTTGTCTAGCCTGTAGGTGTTAAGGATTTTATCTTGTCTAGCTCTTTACGAAAGTGAATATCATCTACAATTATATGATAACAACAGAATTAGAGGTTTTAAAATATGGTTTTAAAATATTGCGTCAATAAATTTGCTGATGTTATTAACACAAAAGACAATCTTAATCACCAATATAGACTTCAACTGCGTTCTTTCTTGAAATTGTTCTTTTAAATCTCAAAATTAATTTAGACACATTTATCTTTTAAACTTTAAAAAATGATTGTATCTAAGCATAAATAAGGATGATCACTATTGTGTCAAAATTAATACGTATTATATTTTAAACTTGAAAAGAGAAAAATAATCACACTTAGTAATGATGACAATATATTTAATGCTACTTATTACATGATTATTTACACTTAGTAATGATGACAATATATTTAATGCTACTTATTACATGATTATTTATTTATTTCATACAAAAACGATGAGCTCACATGCCATGTGCATTATCCATGCAAGAGTTGTGATAGTATTGAATATTTAGCTCAAATGGAAATGGAATATAAAAGAAAATAAATTTAGTTGTGATGACTAATAGTTTTCTTTCCTTCATCTAGGATAGAGTTCGATCTTCTTTCCTGCCTCCCTAATAATAGAGTTCGATCCCATAGTTTAATTGATTTCCCTCTCTTTTAAGGAAGACAAATCCTATCTTGATCAAAAACCACCTTTATGTGCTTTATGTTATATTCAACCGACACCATATTTGCTATCCGTGGCTAGAGCGACGTTTGTATATTGTTAAAGCATGACATTCCACACATGAGGTGTAGCAATGAAGATCTTAAGTCAAAGCATCACTCACATCACCATCATCAGAGATCAACCATCGACACTATATAGAATATCCATATGGATCTCTGTGCGGGTCATCCAATGCATCGTTACAATAACGAGCATCCACACACGTATCCAAGTATCTTCTGCTCACCACAAGGATGAAGATATGCAATGTGTGCTAGTCTCAATTTAGTCTTGTCTACGCATCGACTAGAAAAATTTAAAGAATCGAACCATAATGTTCAATTTTGGATCTCACAATTTGGAATCCTATTACAAATTCTATATGCACAGTTCACATTCTTTTGGGATTTATCTCATAGGTAAAATATATCCAAATATATTTATAAGAAAAACACCTAAATAGATAAAGAAATCAATAACATTTGATTTGCATTCGTAATATAATGTGTACAAAATAACATCTAATCTAATTGGATCTATGGCACACACTAACAAAACTTTCTCTTAGAATAACTTTATAGTTTTTGCATATTATTTTATCTATATTCTTAGTTAAGAAAAAATCTATTTGACTTTTTATTAGATCCACTTTTAAATGTTATTAAATGTTCATCTCTCTTTTTGAAATAAGTGTTTACTATTGTTAGATCATATGCCACCTTTGCCGGCTTCATTCCTATCTCTAAATTCATATCCTCCATGTACCATTTCATATCCATCCCTTTGTTTACCTATATATCCATTAAAATCTTCTTCCAAATATATCTTTTCTTCTTGTGGTATTTCTTGCATTACTTCATCTATGTCTTTCCAAAATTATGTCTTAGTTTATTGGTCTAATCCTACTTGTGGTATTATGTTAATTATATTAATCTCAATTATAAGTTTTAGTAATATAATCCGATCTTCTTTCCTAATTATCTTAACAACATATTCCTTAAAATTTTTGTCTACAATTATTCAAATGTAATATAATTTATATCCTGCATTATCTATTTCTCTAGATCTTTCACCTACTCATTTAGTTTCTTGTAAGCATATTATATTTACTTTTCTCCTAATCATAGTGTCCACTATCTTCATAGTTTTACCGGTTAGTGTTCATATATTCCATGTTGCTACACTAAGCTAACTATCATGGACTAATTTCTTTACCCGCACTCGTCTGTAGTGTAGGAACCCTTGCTTACTTATCATCGCACCCAGGCGCTGGTGCTGCGCCCCTTGCCCATTTTTTGAAACATCCAAAGGCAGATGCAACGCGTCTCTTAACGAGAATGTTCTAGCCCTTCGCATAGTTTGATTTATTAGATTCATGTTTTAAAGGTTTTGACGGAGTTTTATGCTAGATGTCAGCTATCTAACACAACCTTCCTTTACCCGGACTTACCGGCCTTGGTGGAGTTAAACCATTGCTTATATTATTTTTTATTTCTTTACTTGATATTTTTTACTCCAGCCACCTAGGAGCACTATGAACTTGCAGCAAAGTTTCATTCTCAACATCTCCTATTTCAAAGCATAGCCAGCAACAGGCATCATGCTGACATCCTGTTGCATGAATAGAAAGTACAAGTAATGCTTCCATTGCTAACAACCAATCAGTCATCTATCAACGTTACTCTACAGCTCATGAACTTGAGCTTGAGGATAGATGAAGCTCCAATGGGCAAACCTAAGGGATAGCAACACCTTGAATTGGTAAAGGCAGTGATAGCAGCAACTTGCAAAGGCAAGCAATGATTGCCAACTTGTCCCTCTACTTCTAATTGCAAATTTTTGCAGTGTCCTAGGAGAAGCTTATCTTAGAGAAACATTGCACTTCTGAACTTGAATGGCTTTAATGGTATAATTTTTCTTTGCAGTTCCATCGAGCTTACCAAGTGGACAGATTAGCTGCTGCTTAGGATTTTTACAGCATGCAGGAAGACAGTTTGGAGGAGCTCTTGCAACTTCAGGTATGTCTACAATTATCCTTTGTAACTCTATATCATCATTAAGGTAGTGTTTGATAGAAAAAATATTATCCATGGATAAGTGTACGGGATAGAGTTTGTCCCCTGGCTATCCCTAGGAATATCCCTTGGCTATCCCATTGATCATATCAAATGTAAAAAGGTAAATCCATATGATAACCTTTTTTTACTCTTATTTGGAGGGATAACCAGCTATTCCTGTATTTTCTAGGAAATAAATTGAGGGGATATCCCATGGTTAACCATGGTTAACTATGGATTATTCCTTTGGTTAACTTTATTCCCAGCTATCCCTTATAGTTATGGCTTTTGGGAATAAGAGGGGATATCCTCTGGATATCCCCTCTTATCCCCTATTTCAAACACTACCTAAGAATTGGTAGGTGGGAAAAAGATTTTAGCAAGTATGACAAGGAAACAACCATGATCACTGAATTTTTGCTCTTTACCACTAACCTACTCTGGGTCTATTAGATGCTGGCACGTTAGACAAGGTTTCATTTAAGGCCCGCAATCTCAGTGCTAGGTATTGTACTGGTAGGTTGCTGGTTTGATATAGTTGATTGGTGCGATACGTTATGCACTCCATACTGAAACATCTTCTAAGCACTTTTTATGATAGTACATACAAAATCAAATGGTACGGGTTAGTACCAGTCAGTATTGAATAAAATCAGGCAGTTCCACTCAGTTTAGACATGTGTGAGTCGATATGGAGTGGTTTCCATAACGAATCAGCACACTAACCTTGTTTCTCATAGGTTTAGTACCATGTCTCAAACTTGGCATTGAGATCAATTTTGTAGTATTGATCCTATTTAAAACATTATTAAATTGGAATTTGTTGATTAATTAATCTTTCTTTTTGCAGGGTTTAGTTTGAAATACCAACATTGGCACTACTGGCAAGGGTCTTGTGATGT
This sequence comes from Calamus simplicifolius, assembly GCA_900491605.1. Taxonomy (NCBI): domain Eukaryota; kingdom Viridiplantae; phylum Streptophyta; class Magnoliopsida; order Arecales; family Arecaceae; genus Calamus; species Calamus simplicifolius. The sequence continues at coordinate 145,436 of UESW01001626.1, forward strand.
TACACAAGTTGATGATAAAAGAAAAGCAGGTAGCCAACCTGCTGATTGTCAATAGAGACTAATGAACCAAAAAAAAAAAAAAAAGCCATCATGGACTATCAAGAGTTCCCAATTGTTATTGTCCAGCAAGCTGATGGAGGATGCAAATGCCTGGACTGATTGACTGAGTCTCTGCACAATGACCAGAAAGATGTAGCCAAAGATATTTTAATTGCTTCAGCAAACGAAGGAGGGAGTACTCTGTTAAGAACATTTGCTCCCTAGTTCTGATATTCCTATGGAGTTGGCAAAATAGTTTAAAGGTGGGCAGCAGGACCTGTGCCATGTCAATACCAACTATGGCGCTACTTGCAGGGGTCTTATGAGATTACACAAGTTGATGATTACAAGAAAAGCAGGTAGCCAACCTGCTGACTGTTACCGGAGTCATAGTGAGCCAAAAAAAGCTAAAGCCACCATGGACTATCAAGAATTCCCAACTGTTATTGTTCCAGCAAGCGGATGGAGGATGCAAATGTCTAGATTGATTGACCGAGTCTCTGCTCAATGATCGGAAAGATATAGCCAAAGAAATTTTAATTGCTTCAGCAAACAATTGAGGGAATTAAGAAAATTTGCTCCCTAGTTCTGATATTCCTATGGAGGCAGCAAAAAAGTTTAAAGGTGGGGAGCGCGGAACATGTATCATATGTGAATCCTAATTCTGGTAGCACTGCTTGACAATAGTGCATCTCCAAGGTGTTTTAAATCAAAACCTGCTGATATGTGATCAGTAAAATGGGGAAATAAAAATCCCCATCACAATTTCTTGATTGCCTTATGTACAGTCAACCTGCTATTAGTGGTTTACTCATCCAACATAATTGTAAATTGTCACTTTGCAAAGCTTGCTAGTTCGTAAGTGTATGCATAGCCTTCATATCAGGGAAGTTGATCGGTACAATTAGAGGCATCAATGCATAATGATCATTTATGACCTTTTTTTTTGCATTGCGATAGTTCCAACCGAGCCTTATCGGCTAGATCGCGAGCCCCTCTAAGCTCGCTGGCCTCAGTCTAGAATCTGGATGCTCGCTCTAAAGCGGTTCGCTTATCGTGCTCTAATTTTTCTGTTTCCTTGGCTATACCCAAGGCTTTGGAAAGTTTAAACCTTCATGTGTCAAGCAAGCCATTGCCACCTGGGCAAGGCATGGCGACGGCAGATCTCCCGGAAAGGAGATCTCCTATGGGTGGACTGTTGACTGGGCTGGACCTTCCCTAGGACTAACAAGGGCGGTTCCGGGTGCCACTGCGCGGCCGCTGGCTGTTGCTGCAGCGCTGCCACAAGTGATTGGACTTGCATGGTTAGGGCAGTTTCCATATGACTCTTGCTGAGCCTTAATCACCGAGAATGACACCTCTGAATCCTAGAGTCCAATATCCTTAACCTATTATTGAACCCCACCAAAGAAGACCTCATCATGACTACATTGATCAAGATGANTCAAGTCAGTGTATACATCTTTTCTATGTGCACTTGTGCATTTGGTGTCTACGGCAAGTGGTTCAGGGATAAGAGCCTGAAGGAAGGTGGGCCGGTCTGCTTACCTGGCCAATTTTAATTGATGTCTTAGGCAAGCAACGAGGGATCTCTACCAACCTTATACTTACCTGGCCAGGTGCAAAGTTACTACATTCTAGATTGTCACCTTGACTAAACATCTGGTTTGGGCTTCTAGGTCTAGCACACCCTAGAACGAGTCCATTTGCATTGTATGACAACTAGATCAGGGATCCCATACTAGCATAATCCATGTCAACCCAGTGTAGCCATGGATCCAAATAGAAGCTTTAATGAGGACTATGACTGAGCAGTATAATCAATTGAATACTAAGTTTGATAGATACAAGAAAGGATTAATTTCTTAGAAGAATCCCATATGACTCCTACTGAGCCTCAATCACCCAGAATGACACCTCTGAATCCTAGAATCCAATATCCTGAACCTATTGTTGAACCCTACCAAAGAAGACCTTATCATGACTACATTGATCAAGATGAAAGAGCCCTTAGGAGTATCCGACTTGATTTACCCTCTTTTGATGGGGACCTAGACCCTAAGGTGTACATAGATTGGAAGGAAGATATGGACCAATATTTCGAATGGTATGAAATGTCAAAGGACAAAAAAGTTTAAATTTCCAAGCTTAGGTTAATCGACAATCTAGGTTGTACTAGAAAAATGTTGAGCGATTGTGTAGACAAAGAGAAGACATGCCAATAGGTACTTGGAGAGCCATAAAAATCAAGCTGAGGAGAAGTACCTACCTATTTCTTATAAGCAAAGGTTACAAGACCAATGGCAACGACTAAGTCAAAAAAATAGGCCTGTGTCGGAATACATTACTAAGTTTGATGAATATGTTATGCGATGTATTATTGAATCATAAGCTGTAACCCTATCCAGATTTAGAGCCGGTTTAAGGGAAGAGATTCAAAGAGAATTGTTCCTTAGAGAAGTCCATGACTTAGAACAAGCATATCAAGTAGCTAGGGACTTGAAAGATTTCAAAAATACCATTTGTTCGTCAACCTGAACCCAATAAGATGAGTGCCCCAAGCCAAAGGCCTAATCCAAGCCAAACTCACTTTAGCTGACCCATATCCAATACTCATTTAGTCGAAAGATTGATAAAGGAAAGAGTTCAAAAATCCAAAGAAGTAATACTCAAAACATATACTGTTTCAAATGTCATAAGGTAGGTCATTATGCAAGTCAATGTCCTACTAGAGCCTTGCATATAGGAGAAGTAGAGGAGGAAGTTGATAAATCATTAAGAAATTGAAGGAAGAGATTTATGAAGCAGAAGTGAATCTAGCTTATGAGTATAATGGAGATGAAGAAGTTTTAGACTCGTCTGAGTTTTTAGGAGTTGTTAGATGTATCTTGACCTGGACCAAAGAGCAGGAAGACTAGCGTAGGACTAACATCCTACAAACTTTTATCAAAATAGGGAAGAAAGCGTGAAAAATCATTATAGATAGTGGGAGTTGTGTCAATACAATTTCAACTAATACTGTTAAAAGTTTAGGATTATCTACTACTTTCCATCCCAAACCTCATAAGATTTTTGGATAGATTTCACTTCAATACCAGTCAAGTTTATATATCAAGTTCAGGTACAATTCCAGTCATACCGAAGAAAGTTTGGTGTGACATACTTTAAATGGGGGTTAGTATCATTATTCTTGGCAGACTTTGATTTATAATCATGATGCTACTTTATTCGGTCGATCTAATTCTTGTTCCTTTAATTTTAATGGAAAGAAGATAGTTATAAACCCTTTTCACCCAAAGACAACATTAAGAGAGGGTCTAGTAACTTGAAGGAAAAGAAACAGGTGTTGCATTTGATGAATGATAAAGACTTAGAAATGGAAATTAATGAAGGTTCACCAATTTGAATCCTATCAACCTAGAAAATCCAGAACCAACCCTAGAAAGTAAAAGTAATTTTAAGGGAGTTTCAAGATATCCTCCCTGAAATCTACCTGATCATCTTTCACCACTTAGGGATATCCAACATAACATAGATTTAGTCCCTGGCGCTATATTAACAAATCTACCATATTATAGAATGAACCATAATGAGTATGCTGAGTTACAAAAACAAGTTGGAGAACTCCTCCAAAAGGGATTCATTAGGAAAAGTTTGAGTCCATATGTCGTACCTACGTTATTGACCTCTAAGAAAGATGGCACTTGAAGGATGTGTATAAACAGTCATAACATTAATAAGATCACAACTAAGTATAGGTTTTTTATACCTCGTTTAGATGACATGTTAGATATGATGGCCGGTGCAAAATATTTTCAAATATTGACTTTAAGAGTGGCTATCATCAGGTTAGGATTAGACCTAAAAATAAGTGGAAGACTGCGTTTAAGGCCAAGGAGGGTCTTTATGAATGGGTAGTGATGCCTTTCAGTATCCAATGCTCCTAACACCTTTATGAGAATTATGAATCAAGTCTTACGGTTATTTATAGGAAAGTTTGTCGTAGTTTACTTCGATGACATTCTATATAGAGCAGGACCCAGGAGGATCATTTAGACCATTTGAAGCAAGTTTGTTTAGCTCTTAGGGAGAATAGTCTCTACGCAAACTTAAAAAAGTATAATTTTCTTACTAATAGAGTCATATTTTTAGGTTTTGTTATCACACCTGATGGAGTTTCTGTTGATCCCGAAAAGATTAAGTCAATTATAGAGTGGCTTGTGCCAAATAATGTTCATGAAGTACAAAGTTTTCATGGCCTAACTACTTTCTATAGAAGATTCGTTCGAGGGTTTAGCACCATAGTTGCACCAATCATGGATTGCATTAGAAAGGGCCATTTTGAATGGATCAAAGCTGCCGATAGGGCCTTCCTAGACATTAAGAAGAGGATGACACAAGCACCTATCTTAAGACTGCCTGATTTTTCTAAGGTTTTTGAGGTGGCTTGTGATGCCTCTGGAGTAAGTATTGGTGGAGTTTTGAGCCAAGAGAATCACCCTATAGCCTTTTTAGTAAAAAGCTAAATGAGGCTAAATTAAAATACTCCACCTATGATAAGGAACTTTATGCGGTAGTCGAGGCTTTAAGGTATTGGAGGCATTACCTTTTACGCAGAAGTTTGTCCTTTACTCTGATCATGAAGCACTCCTGTTCCTCAATTCTCAGAAGAAACTGAACCCTAGGCATGGTAAGTGGGTAGAGTACATTTAGGCGCATACTTTTGTATTGAAACACCATGCTAGGACCAAAAACCATGTAGCCGATGCCCTAAGTCATCGATCCTTGTGTTTGACATCAGTCAGCATGAAGTCATAGGATTTGATAGGTTGAAGGAAGAATACCCCAATTGTCTTGACTTTAGTGAAGTTCATCAAACTCTACAACACGGACCATCTAGCTTATTTAGCGGTTATACTCTACATGATGGTTTTCTTTTTAAGGACAATAAGCTTTGTATCCCATGAACATTAATTAGAGATTTCTTAGTGTAGAAAATTCATGTTGGAGGATTGACTGGCCACTTTGAAAGAAATAAGACCATATTAACCGTTGAGGAGCAATTTTATTGGCCAGGCCTTAAGAGACATGTAGCCAATATTGTTGCCCGATATAGGACATGTGCTGTTGCCAAACATCAAAGGCAGAACACCGGGTTATACACTCCTTTACCTATGCTTGAATGTCCATAACAGGATCTTAGCATGGACTTTGTTTTAGGATTGCCCAAGACCCTTAGGAAACACGATTCAATCATTGTAGTGGTCGATAGATTTTCAAAGATGGCCCATTTTAGATTCTGTCCCTAAACTTTTGATGCCTCTAAGATAGCCAAGCTTTTTCTCGATCAATTAGTCAAATTGCATGAGTTACCTAAGACCATTGTTTCTGATAGGGATGTCCATTTCACGAGTTACTTTTGGAAAACCTTTTGGCACCTCTTAGGAACAAAACTGAACTTCTTAATTGCTTACCACCCCCAGACTGATGGACAGACCGAAGTAGTAAATAAAGTCTAAGGAACTTATTAAGGTGTCTTGTAGGAGAAAGTCTAGGAAACTGGGATCTGCTATTACCTCGTGCTGAATTCGCTTACAACAGCTCAGTCAATAGGACTATTGGTAAAAGTCCTTTTGAGATTGTCCATGGCTATAAATATAGGAAACCTATCGACCTCATTCATTACCCACTCATGCACGAATGTCTGAGTCCGCGAATCATATGCACAACATATTAAGGAATTGCATAAGGAAGTCTATAAGCATATGGCCAATTCACATAAATAAATGAAAGAATTCAATATAGGGGACTTTGTCATGGTTAAACTTAGACATGAAAGGTGCTCGCTGGGAACTATGAAGAAACTGAATGCTCGAAGAGCTAGACCTTTCAAAGTATTAAAGAGAGTTGGACCTAATGCATATGTGTTAGAGTTACCACCAAATTATGGCATTAGTTCAACATTTGATATTTCTGATTTGAAAGAATACAAAGAGCCGGCATTAATTTCTAGTGAGCCTTTTGGACCTTACCCAGCCTTTGAGAGTGAAACCCTACCTGAGTGTCCACCAGCAATTCAGCCAAAGAGGAGAGATAAGATTGAATGTATCTTGAATGACCAGGCAATTACCATTAGAAATAAGGACTATCAACGTTATCTGGTTCGATAGCAAGGAAGGCCAGAATTCAAGAATTTCTGGATCACCCAAAGGATCTGCAGCAAATCGATCCAGACCTGCTAGAAAGATATCAATGTCAGACCAGTCATTACTCGACAGGATTGAGCTCATCCCATTCCGAAAGAATTGGTGCAGACACCAAAGTTCGAAAGAAGCTTCGATCTAATTCAGTATGGCTTTAATTCTTTCATGTGTCATGTAAATAGAGTAATAATTTTACTTCTTTGAATTTGAGTCATGTAATTAAAGTTGGTTTATTTTAACTTGGGTTCTTGAGTCCAAGTAGGGTAAAATTGGTTTATATTTAGTGAGTTTAGTAGTTGGGTCTAAGAGAGGTATGGAATTGGGTTCAAGGTAAGCAAGTAAGCCTGAAGATTGGATGCATTCAACCACTCCAACAAATCAATCCAAGATGGATGCCACTTCAACAAGCATTATGGGTGCCATATCAATCTTTTGGTGTACACCTCATCAAGCCACATCACCATACCATGTCACCAAGGAGAATTCAAATTCAAAGGAGCCACCCACTTTTTTCTCCTCTTCTTAAGCTTAGTTTTAAGTTGTTTCAACCTTTCACCCTTATAGCTAGCTTAGGTTGCAACTTTCCATAAAAAGCTCCATGTAATTCGAATTTTCAAAAGTCCTTTAGAGGCTTATAAATACTACTTCAAGCTCTCTTGTAAAGATAATTTATGATGAATGAAAGTTGAGTTTATTTTCTTTTATTTGTGTTGGCAAATGTTCTCGAGAGGGAATGGGTGAGAGGCCCTTAGCTACTTCAAGAAAGTCATCTTCACGCCAAGATCCATTAGCCATTCTCCATTCCATTCTACCATCCATCCCATCTTCCAAGGTGCAAAAAGACTCCATAAAGAAGGCCGACCAAACTACCTCAAATCCGCCAAGCTTCATTTAATTTTAACCTTCCCTTTCTCTTCCTTTATTTCATTAATACTCCACCAAATTTTTATGTTCATAACTCTAATTTGGTTTGTGTAGAATCCCTGAGAATTTCAGATTCCAAAGCAAAAGATCTTTCATAACAAGAAACAGATATAAGAAGTTCTGCAACTAGAGGAATCTTCTTGTCATCCAAAAACTTCATCCTTGAGTATAAACCTTTCAATCTCTTATATATTAATGGTCGGATACCCTTCTTTCAACATTTTCTTTGAGAGGGAGTGGATGAGAGGCCCTTAGCTACTTCAAGAAAGTCATCTCCACGCCAAGATCCATTAGCTATTCTCCATTCCATTCTACCATCCCATCCCATCTTTCAAGGTGCAAGAAGTCTTCCACAAAGAAGGCCGATCAAGCTACCTCAAATCCATCAAGCTTCATCTTAATTTTAACCTTCCCTTCCTTTTCCTTCATTTCATTAATGCTCCATCAATTTTTATGTTCTTAACTCTAATTTGGTTTGTGTAGGATCCCTGAAAATTACAGGTTCCAAAGAAGAAGGTCTTCTGTGATAAGAAACAGATACAAAAAGTCCTACAACTAAAGAAATCTCTTTGTCATTCAAGAACTTTATCCTTGATTGTAAACCTTCCAATCTCTGATATATTAATGGCCGGTACCCCTCTTTCAATATTTTTTGATCTAAAATATTAGAGTAACTAAGCCTAGCTGTGTGGTTTCTTAGCCATAAAGATCCTTTTTCTTTACTATTTTGAAGGATTCTCATCCAAGTCTAATTTAACATGCAAATTCCTTCATGAAAATTTTTGCTCTTTTACATGAAAATGTAGCCTAGTTTTATTTTATTTTTCAATTAGTTATTACTATCTCCTTTTAGATTGCATCACTCCACTTTATCCCTCATCAAAACGGCTTCGAGTGGATGGGGGAATGTCAGAAGGCCTTCGAGGAGCTAAAGGAGTTCTTGTCTTTCCCACCTTTGCTATCAAAACTGATGGAGGGAGAGGATCTCTTTCTCTAACTTATCACCTCCCCAGAGGCAGTCAGCTCGGTACTCGTCCAAGTCAATTCCAATGGAACGCAAAGGCTGGTCTACTATACTATCAAGGTGCTTCATGACACGAAGATTAGGTATTCTAAATTTAAAAAATTATTTTTGCATTTATTGTCTCTGCTCAGCGTCTCGGGCCTTACTTCCAAGCTCATCCAATCATGGTGCTCACGAACCAATCCTAAAGGCCATACTGACCATCAGAATACCTCTAGATGACTGGCCAACTGGGCGATCAAATTGGAGGAGTTCGATGTCTCCTACTAGCTAAGGTTGGCCATGAAGTCCTAAGTTTTAACTAACTTTGTGGTTCAATGCACTTGGACCAAGAGCCAGCCAGAGGCACCCCCTCCAACGGGCCCAGCTGCTGAACCAGAGGAAATGGGAGAGACCTGGATCCTCTACATTGATGGCACCTCTAACTTCCAAGGGAGTGGGGCAGAATTATTCCTTGCGAGCTCGAAGGGGATGATAGTAGAGTATGCCCTTCGATTCCTTTTCGATGCCATCAATAACCAAGCCGAGTACGAAGCTGTGCTGGTGAAAATAAGGCTTGCACAAGAGCTCAGAGTAAAGCACCTTAAAGCCTTCGCGACTCTCAGTAGGTCTCGGATAGATCATCGGAGAGTATGAAGTTCGAGATCCCATTATGTCTCAGTATTTAAATAAGATCCAATCAGACCTCTACATTAGCTTACTTCAGCATTAGCTACATCCCTAGAGGCAAAAATCTAGAGCCGATGCCCTGTCCTGGCTAGCCACCTTGGCGAACAATGCCCTGGGGAGGACCTATATCGAGCATTTGGAGGCCTCGAGCATCGATGCCATGAAGAAAGCATTGCTAGTCGCACAAGATCTGACTTAGATGGATGCCTATATCTGCTACCTCACTGACGATACTCTCTTTGATGATTGTGAGGAAGTTAGACCACTTAAATGGAGGGCTTTCAGATTCATGGTGATGGTTGGACAACTATAGAGAAGGTCATTCTCTATCTTTTTACTCAAGTGCATAGGCCCAACAGATGCCAACTACGTCCTCCTAGAGATCCATGAGGGCATCTACAAAAACCATCTGGGGGTAGATCGCTAGCATACAAAGCACTTCGTTAGGGGTACTACTGGCTCACTATGGAGAAGACGCGGCTTAATTAGTCCGGAGGTGCGATAGTTGCCAACAGCATGCAAACATTCAATGGCAGCCCACTTCCCAGCTAAACCCACTCTCATCCCCGTGGCCCTTCGCTTAGTGGGGTATGGACATCCTTGGTCCATTCCTCCGAGCTTCAGGCCAGCGAAAGTTTCTACTCGTTGCAATCGACTACTTCACTAAGTGGATCAAAGTTGAGGCACTAGTATAGATCATAGAGGGCAAGGTATAGTCCTTCTTCTGGAAGTTCATCATTTTCCACTTCGAGTTATCCCACACCGTCATCATCGACAACGATTGGCAATTCGATAATAAGACCTTCAAAGAATTATGCGTTGAGCTGAGCTTTCACTATCAGTTCACCTCCATTGGCCACCCAATGACCAATGGAGAAACTGAGATAATGAATCAGACCATCCTCTAAGGTCTTCAGACCCGGCTGGATGAATTCAAGGATAGATGGGTGAAGGAGCTTGAACATACTGTGAGCCTACCATACAATCCTAAGGACACCTATCGGTGAGACTCCTTTCAACCTTGTCTTCGGACCGGAAGTGGTCATTCTAGTCACAATTGGTCTCCTAAGCTTGCGCATGAATCATACAATGAGGAAGATAATCTCACGCAGCTGAGGGCCAATCTCGACCTCATCGATGAAGCATGTAACTAATCATGGCTCAGAATGGTTGTATTTTCCAGCGAGCCATAAGGTACTACAACGCATGCGTGCATCCAATAGACCTTCTGCCCAAAGATCTAGTCCTAAGGCGTGCCGATGTTTCCAAGCCAATAGAGGGAGGCAAGCTAACCCTAAATTGGGAGGAATCTATTGACTCATCGAAGCGCTTCACAAATGAGCATATCAGATCGAAGGACTCGATGGAAAGCCAATCCCTTGCACATGGAATGCGAAAAACCTCCATATACTACTAATAATGTGTAAAGATTTATTTGATGTGAATAAAAGGAGTTTCAAGTATCCTGCCTCATCATCCAGCCTTCTTATGGAGTGAAGATAAATTTCTTAGCTCCACATCGGACGACTCCAGTGGACTCATAGTTGGGAGACGTTGACCTTCCGACTCATAGTTGCTGGACGACAACAACTTCTCGGCTTCACGTCAGGCAGCTCGACGAGCTCATAGTTGGTAGACATCAACCTTCTGGCTCATAATTGCTGGATGAAGATAACTTTCGACTTTGCATCAGATGAGTCCGCTCGGCTCACAGTTGGGAGACGTTGACCTCTCAGCTCACAGTCGTTGGATGCCTATTTTTTGAAACCCCATCGGATCAGTCTGATCGAGTCATAGTTGGGAGACATCGACCTCTTGGCTCACAGTCATTGGATGCCCCAGGTCAGTCTCCAGCAGCCTCCGGGTAGGCCTCCAGCAGCCACCTGGGTAAAGTCTTAACTCAATTCGCAAGCAATAGACAACTACCGTTCCACTCTAAGATGGAAGGAGCCAGCCAGCCGTCCTTAACAGGCTAAGGGAACCCGGTCGGCCCCCATCGACCGAAGGCCATCCCTTGACTTCAAACCAAAAAATGGCAACCAAGTCATGACCAGATGGTCAAGTTGCAGCCACTTTGCCTCCAACCTTACCTGAAGCTCTCCAAGCAAGCAGGTGCATAGGACATGTCGCTGTGCTCGTGAACTTGTGTAGGGAAAACGAAAGCTGCCATAACCAGAAGTAGTGCACAAAAGAGAAAGAACATCTCTATGTGAAGGAGTTGAGGCTGAAGCCAGCGTGCAAACACAAATGCTAAGTGTTCGAGAGACAAAGGGACAAAAACTTCATAGAAAAGGTACAAATTACATATGAAGGAGCCGACTGAAGTTGGATTATAAGAAAAATTCAAAATGAAAAATATAAAAGCAAAAAGATAAAAATACAAGGAAGGAGGTCCTAAGGCTCGACAGGCTCCGTCGGTATTATTGCCTCCATCGCCGCCTCCATAGGTGCAAGACCATCATCCCCCTAGCTTTAGCGGAGTCATCATCGTCTGCAACTTCTTCTACCTCCGCTGCTGCTGGTGCCTCCATCGGCTCCTCCGAGTCTTCGATGGTGATGTCGTCCATGTTAGAGACATGGAAGACGGTGATGTCGTCCATGTTAGTAAAGCGTTGTACGCTACTTCCATGACCTTATCACTGAACTTGGCTGAGTCCTTGAAGGCTTCCACGACATTGGTAGCCTCAGCCCTTGCTCGAGATGCTTCCTCCCTTGCCCCGACGGCCTCCTCGGTTATCGCCTATGCCTTGGCCTCGGTAGTCTCCACTCTGATGATGACCTTCGCGGCCCATGCCTTCACCTCGTCTCCTCTTCGCGTGGCACCCTTAAGCCGGATTTTGAGATCCACCATGCACTCGGCTTTAGCCCGGGCCTCTTCCTCCGCCTCAATGAGCTGGACCTCAAGTCTTCGGCTTGCTTCCCAGCGACTCAGAGCTTTTCATTCAGTGCCTCCTTGTGGCCTGAATGGAGGCTAGTTCCTTGGCCATGCTATCGGCCTAGGCCTAGGCAGCGGCCGCTTTCCTTTGGGTGATGCCATAGGAGTCAGCAGTCCAGAGGCATGCTTCCCGCATCGTGAAGACACCGCCTACCACCTGCATGGTGAGGAAACAAGTAAGAACACTAAACTACAAAGGAAAAACAAGTTCAAGACGGAAGTGTGAAGCCACTTACCCGGCGTATTGAGGTGTAGAGGTCGCCCAAGACCTCCCTCACACCCTACTGATGGATCTCCTCCTAGTCCTGTGGGAGGAGGGTGCGCTCTAATAGGCGCTCTGCTAGCCGATTATCATGGAGCACCGAGATCATCGCTAGAGGCACCGTCGATCCTGTGGAGTCGCCAGTTGGTGGGTCACCGCTGTCTATCTAGAGGTCCCCTCTACCTCGGGTGCCGGCACAGGAATCGCCAACACTCTGTCGCCTCTAGTCTGCGAAGCAACCTTCTCTGGCCTCACTCTTCCATTGTTGGAGCCACTTCAATTGGAGCCACTTCAGCTGGGGCCACCTCGGCCGTGGCCGCCTCCCCGCGAGCCCCCAAGAGTTGAGGCTGAGTTGATGCCGGGTCCGACGTATGGGGCCTCTTCGTCTCTGGCTTCCCTGCATCACCGGCCACCTTTTTTCTCTTCTTGTCGATCCCTTTTAACTAATCAACGAAGAACCTCATCCCTGTGGAAAGCACAGAAGGTCAGAAGGACATTAAAAGAGAAAGATAAAGAATAAAGAAAGGCCCCATGCTCACCTAGGGTCAGCGCCGGGCTTGCATTGGCTTCAAATAAATTCTTCTCCGATAGGAGGATCCGGTAGGGAGGAATTTGGGAGGACAGTAGCTAGTTGAAGACCTCTCTGTCACCCTGCTCTACTGCCGAGTTCTTGTTCGGAGATTGATTCAGTTATCCCCATCGCTCTCTCACTCCTTCTAGGTGGACAAAAAAGAATAAGGACTTTCATCCCTTGATGGAGGATGGAGATCTAACTTGAGGACTCTACCCGGCTTGGAGGAGAAAATCTACTACCCCACCTCGGAGGGATGGTGGCGGAGGGAGTATATGGCCTAGAACAAGGAGACTCGTGCCATGATACCATGATAATGGCAGAGGACGATGAAGGCACAGAGGGTCCTGAAGGAGTTCGAGCCAATTGGGTCGGAACAAGATCATACCTCTTCAAAAGGCTGGCAATAAAAGGATGGAAGAGAAGCCTGAGTCCTGCCCTGAGGAACTCCTCATACAGGGTGACGCCTCCAGCACGGCGATAGTCACCCTGTCGTTGGGTCCGAACGGGGACAACCAAATCCCTTCCAGGATCTTATACTTGTTTCTATGGTTTTCTTTGTCTACTGGGGTCATGGTTGAAGAGATACTCTCCGAACCAGCCAAACTTGGGGTGGTGGCCATTGGAGGCGTCGGACATGCCGAAATAGTCAAGGGCTTGCGGATCATTATACCACCAGCCCTTCGGCATAGTCGAAGGAAAACCTAATCCTCAGAAGAGGAAGAAGAATAGACAACATGTCTTTTACCCTTCCCTCGGATGAACCTAAGGTCCAAGACTAACCCAAAAAGATGAGAAAACATAGAAAAGGAGAAGAAGAAGAACGGAACGACCAAAGGGACTGACTTTTGGAGAAAAAAAAAAAGACACTAAAAAGGCTCAGGCTATAGAAGGAAGAAGGAGGAGGAAGGTTTCGTCTCTTTCTGAAACATTGGAAGAATAAAGGGCTTAGCAGAAGAGGCAAAAGGCTTTTTATATGGGATTTTTGAATCATCCCACCCAATGACAGAGCCACATGGACGACAACGATTGAAAGCTGGCATCTTAACCGTCGGATGGCTCCCCACCGCTCCAGGCACGACATTCCAACTATGCATGGGGAGACGTGATTTGCGGCTAATGATGGCACACCACTCCTCGCCTCCGAGAGGCATCGCCTTGATTTTACAATAGCGACTCATCGTATGCCAACGGTACTACGTCTCACAACCTCTCCTTAAATATGAAAAGACCACACTTTCTGAGGGCACATGCTTGACTCCGCAATGAATGGCGCCCGAATCTTGATGCATCAGGACTCGTCACTCCTCTCGCTTGGCGGATGCAAAACACGTGGCCGCATAAGCTCAGGAGTGGGGGGGCATTTGATGGGGCTGATAGAACTGCATCCAATTAATGATGGAGATCACACTTCCGTATAGACCTCTTATTTGATGAAGCTAGTAAGGTCATGCCTAATCAACGATGGTGATCATCCTTTCAGAGCAACTCTGGTCGGCCATCCGAATGGGCTTCCAACTCGGTCACCCAGGTAGGATCTTCGGTCGACCGCCTACATAGGTCTCGACTCGGTCGCTTGAATAGTCCTTCGACCTGGCCGCCCGAACAGGCCTTCGTCTCGGCCACCCGGTAGGCCTTCGACTCGACCGCTCAGGTAGGATCTCCTATCGGCTACCCGTGTAGGACCTCTAGTCGGCCATCCGAGTAGGACTTCGACTCAGCTACCAGGGTAGGATCTCCAGTCAGATATCTGGGTAGGACCCTGACTCAGGCACTCGAGTAGGACTTCCAGTCGATCACTCGAGCAAGATCCCTTGAGGGGACCACTCATACGGCCTAATGGCTCAGACTGCTCGTACGGTCTCCTTATAACTCAACATCTTAGCAGAAGTGTGGAAGACAAATTCGATGAATTTTGGCTGCTCTGACTCAGCGAGTTCTGCCAACTTGGCGGCAGCCGCCTGAGTCTGACAAGCCCTGCTAATCTGGTGATGGCCGCCCAGGTCTAACAAATCCTACAAACCCTGACATGCCACGTGGGGAACAAACCCCGCCAATCCTAATATGCCACAAGGGAGTGGGCCCCACCGATTCGGCTGTGCTGCAGGCTATTCCTAGACAATCTGTTGCATCGTGACCCCTAGGAACTTTCATAATATGGGTAAAAAGGACACTTGATCAGGTACGATGATCACACATATGCTCACATGAAACACTTCTTTTTAAGACTCTCGAGCTTTCCTCTAAGCTCACGGCTATTGCTCAGAGCACTAACTTAAGCATGAAAAGGCTCTCGCTAGAATTTTCGATCTTAGGGACCTTTTACAGGCTTTCGATCGAAAGAAGTCCACTGAAGGATCCCTATCTCACCGAAGAAGGTGATCGGACTCTCCTCGATGATGAAGAAAGGTGACTCGGCAATAACACTCACATATATGATTCCCCCTTATATATGGTTATCTTGTCCGATTAATACCGTTTTAGTTTGAAATTTCTTCAATAAACCCAAGTTAACCTTCATTTAACAATAGTTAATTTTGATCAAGCAATCCAATCTATAAAAATAAAATAAAAAGCAATAATTCAATTGAGATAAGTAACTAAAGATAAGTTAAAAAATATTTCTCCTCTCATATAATGTAACAAATATCCTCGTTGGGCATAATTTTGAATTTTCTTTGATTTTTCACATGGCTCCTGAGTTTTTGTGCTATCCTTTGGTTCTGCCGATTTGTTGTTCTTCATAAGATTGGCATCTCTTGGTCTAGAATCATCCATCCTTATGAAGGAGCATGAGAACGATTTAATTAAAAAATATCTCTGATAATTATGAGCACACAAAGATAAGAGAATATATATATAATTAAAATATAAATAAAAGAAAGATAAAAAGCTTACGATGTAAAATGGTCATGTTAGACTGACACGCCTCAAGATCTACTTGGTCGTTTTTTTAAGGATGGTGTTGCGCCAACATGGCCTATGGAATTGAGTCCTAGCCTAATATGATTAATTGGTTTTGGTTTATATATATAATTCGTACCTTTAATTCACGATTGCTCACCGCGTTTCGGTATTGCAAGTCTTTTCCACGTGCCTAATTCTGTTCTCCTCTCCTCCAACTCCAAGCTCAACGAGTGCAAAATTGTCGGATTGTAATCATTTATTTTTCTTTTCTTTGCTTATCTCTTACTGCTGCTGTGTACGGTGTCTGTTATATATATATATATTTTTTTATAATTTTTACTTTTATATATATATATATATATATATATATATATATATATATATATATATATATATATATATATATATATATATAAAATCATTAAAAGAAGCATCATATTTAAGAAAAAAATTTGTTGCATCATTTTTTAAGTACAATAAATACATACAAAACATATAAATTGATCATTTATGTATATTATTATACGTATAATTTATGATAAAATTATATATATATATATATATATATATATATATATATATATAATTCGTACCTTTAATTCACGATTGCTCACCGCCTTTCGGTATTGCAAGTCTTTTCCACGTGCCTAATTCTGTTCTCTCTCCTCCAACTCCAAGCTCAACGAGTGCAAAATTGTCGGATTGTAATCATTTATTTTTTTCTTTTCTTTGCTTATCTCTCTTACTGCTGCTGTGTACGGTGTCTGTTCCTCTGTGGTACGAGTAGATTTAAGTATTTCGACGGCAAAATATCAATTTTACCCTTAAATCGTTGGAAAAACCTGTTTGCACTTATTGAGGCAGCCTAAAGGCGTGCATGGAAAAAGCAGAAACTTTGAAATGACCGGTTTGGTCGTGCTTTAATTTTTGTGCCGCAAGGCTCTCGCGCTGCGTTATTCGAGTGCTTTAAGATTAGTGCTTTCATCAATCGTCTGCTTGATCTTCGACGTGTTTGACTTTTTTTAACGGTCATTGCTTTCTATGGGTCGTCTTCTGTGATCTACATCTTCAATGGCTTCGATTGGGGAGTCCACTGGCCCAAAGGCTGGGAGCATAGGCCCATCGTCTGGGTTTGTCTGGGTGTCATCGTCCCCATCGCCGACTGAGGTAGCAGTCCTGGAAGGCCATTTTCTTGAGTTGTTCATATTGCTACGGCGAAATTGGAGGAGTCGAGCTTTTGCTGGAAGGAGCAGGCGATCTTGGCCCGCACCTTCCAAAGATGGGTTCCGCCGGACGCTTTCCTCTAGGAATTCTGGCGAGCGGGTGTTCCTGGGGTCATCCAGCCATTAAGCTTAGCTCATCGTTGCCACGTTTTCCGGTTTGAAGACCCTTGTGCGAAGGATCTGGTGCTTGGCCGACCATGGGTGATCAATGGACAGCCGGTTGCCATTGAAGTGTGGCGGCCGGAGTTTGTTCGGCAACTGATGCGGTGGCCTTTGCCCTACTCTGGGTGCGCCTGCCCTCTCTCCCGGTTGAATTTTGGGATGAAGAGGTATTGAGGGAGATTTTGGAGCCGGCGGGTGAGTTTCTCTTCGCTGACTCTGCAACTCGGCAGCTTTCTAGGGGGGATTCGCTAGAGCCTGCGTCCGTATAGATCTCCGGCGTCCTCTCCGGCCGGGTGTTCGAATTCAAGGTGTCATAACTCCTTTTTGGCAGCAGTTCCAATTTGAAAATCTGGAAGGTATATGCCCGATCTGTGGTTCAATTCATCTTACTGGCCCATGCACTCTGTCTTCTCCAGCTCCGGCGGCTGAGCAATCTTCGGAGGGGCCCTTGTTTTGGACCTTGGATGACAGCTTCGCGCCGTCGTCGTCCATCGAATTCGGAGCAGAAGACTTCGTTGAGGCATCCAGGATCCGCCCAGGTCAATTCCGATCCTCCCTCTGCTGGTTCTCAGAAGCTAGAATCGCTGCCGGACGGCTGGTCGATTCCTGTGAAGGTGAGTAGGCGGAGACCTTCTAAGGCTGGTAAGTCCAATCTCTGCGTGCTATCAGCTCCAGCCCTCACTTCGGATGGTTTGCAGGTGGGGTCTGGGTCAGTAGGGGATGATTCCAGCAAGAGTCTTGGTGTGCCGGTTGAGGGAGCTCGCGCCGTTATTATCAGTCCTAAGGAGGCCGAGAGCATTGATGTTCAGACATCATGTTCAGATATCCAAATTGCTGTGGCCCCATGTTTGAAGTCCACCAATCCTTTTTCCATTCTGGATGCGGGGAAGTGGGATGGTTTGCCCTTTGCCCGGTCGGATGCCAATCCAGGTCCTTCTAAGCGTGCCAGCCGGTGGAGTCCCTCCCTCTATGGTCGTCCGTTACAAGGGATAATCGGAAAGGCAAAGGCACTGTTTCCATCTCTAAAGGTTCCAAGGGAAAATCTAATCTATCTGCTAGCCCTATCCTTGTTCGAGGTTCTATCTCTGATGGTAGCAGGTCTGATAAGGTGTCCCGGGACAGGAGCCAAGCAATGTAGTGATTGGTGGCCAGTTGTCAAAGGATGTTAATTCGAAGGGTGAAGCGGCTCTATCCTGCCTTAAATTGGCCATCCAGGGACAGTCTATCGTTCCTGACCCCCTGTTATTGGATCTCGGGATGCGGGAGCTGCATCTGTGGTAGCTGACCAAAGGCCTGATAATCCTAGGTTGGATTGTATAATGCAGTCGACTGAGGGTGGTACCCTGCCTTCGGGGTACCTTTCTGATTCGGTTATGTTGGAAGATCAGGGTGGACATCACCCTTTCCCCCAATTGTAAATGAAAATTCTCATATGGAATGTAAGAGGAGCTCGAAAACCTTCTTTTCGATCCTCTTTTGGTAGATTGTTGCAGATTCATAATTTTGATATATGTATCTTAACGGAAACCCGGTTATCGGGAGACAGCTTGGCCCGGTTTCGGCGACAGGCTGCTAGCACTTGGTCTTCATATGCTGTGGAGTCCGAAGGTCTTTCTGGCGGGATTGTTGCTTTTTGGCAGCACTCATCGATATCTGTGAATGCCTTCCACCAGTGTAATCAACAGATAGCTCTTCTTGTTGCGGAAGGGTCCAATGACCCTTGGCTCCTCTCGGGGATTTATGCTAGCACTGATTTCAGGGAAAGGCGAGTTCTCTGGGCTGAGATCCTCTCCCTCCTCAATCAGGGTATCCCATCCGTTGTTGCTGGTGATTTTAATTGCATTGTGGCTGCTAGTGAAAAGAGAGGGGGTAGACGGGTCTTTGATTCAGCGGATATCACTGAGTTTAGATCGTTTATCTCTTTTGCTGGCTTGCTGGACTTGGGTTTCTCTGGAGCCCAATTCACCTGGTGTAATAACCGTCAGGGTTCGGCTCGTGTCTGGGAAAGGCTGGATAGAGCCCTGGCAACTGCTCAATGGTCTCAGATGTTTCCCTCTGCCACTGTCACTCACTTGCCCAGGATTGCGTCTGATCACTGTCCGATCTTGATATCCACTGATCTTGCCTCTTATCAGCTACGTCAGTTCAGATTTGAGCAATTCTGGACGTCCTACCCTTCAGCTCGTGCTATTATCTCCCAGGTCTGGCACTTACCTATGAGAGGTAATGCTTCTTATCGGCTCTCTAGACGGTTGGAGCTGGTTAGACGCCGCCTGATCAGATGGAATAGTCTTGAGGTCGGCAATTTAGTGAGACAGATTGAGCAAGTTGAAGCTGACATTACTGTTATCCAAGGAAAAGAGGACCGGGATGGCTCTCTATCTGATTCTGAGCTCTCCTATCTTCGTTCCAAGCTTGCTCTTCACCACTCTCTCCTCCTACAACAGGAGATTTACTGGAGACAACGGTCTAGGGTCCAGTGGATTCGGGAAGGAGACCGTAACACCAGGTTCTTCCATCAGGCCACTTTGAAGCGTCGGGCTGCTAATAGAATCCGGATTATAGCTGATGAGGAGGGCAATATCAGACTGACCCTGTTGTTATCCGTGATCAGTTACTTCAGTTTTTTCAGTCTAGATGGACTGAGTCGATTGGTGATGGGGCTCCTGTGTTTAGGGTTTCTCCTACTATGAAGGTCTCTGATCAGCAGAATGACCTTTTGACCAGACCGATCACGGCTGAGGAGCTTCGCACGGCTTTATGGGACCTCGGGCCTATCAAGGCACGGGCCCTGATGGCTTTCCGCCATTATTTTTCCATCATTATTGGGACATTGTGGGCCAGGAGGTTACCCAGGCCATTCAGAGTGCTTTTCTCTCAAAATCTATTCCTACTGACTGGAATCGCACTCTCGTTACTTTGATTCCGAAGCGCCATGATGCTTCTTTCCCTCATCATTTTTGGCCGATCAGCCTATGTACTACACTATACAAGGTCTGTGCCCCCTTCTTGCTTTCCGGCTGCATGTGGTGATCCCTCAGCTCATCTCTGCTGAACAAGGAGCTTTCATCAGAGGTCGGAGTATCTCTGATAATGTTCTCACTGCAAAGGAGTTCATGCATGATCTACAGAGAGCCTCTACTAGTCAATCTCTTATGGCAGTTAAGCTTGATATGGAGCGTGCCTATGACAGGTTGAGCTGGACTTTTTTGCATCGTACTTTGATTGAGTTTGGGTTTCATGACCTGTTCATTGACTGGATTATGGCCTGTATCCAGAAGCCTTCCTTTTCTCTGAGTATTAATGGGATGCAGACTAGTTTCTTCCATTCTTCAGTGGGTTTGAGACAGGGATGCCCGCTATCCCATTTCTGTTTGTTTTGGCTGCGGACGACCTTTCCCGTGCTTTTCACCAGGCTCAGCAGGACAGTCGTATTGCTCCCTTTCTGGCTGCTCCTTCGGGACCCACTGTTTCTCATCTTCTTTTTGCAGACGACTGTATTCTTTTGGGTCAGGCCTCTGTTCGTAATGCTGCTAGTTATGCTTCTCTCATCCAGTGCTACTGCCGTGCTTCGGGGCAAAAGGTCAACTTAGATAAGTCCTCCATTTGTTTCAGCCCTAAGACCTCCAGATCCATCAGGGAAGCCATTCACCTAGCTTTGGGCATCTCTGCTAAGGCTGATGGACTGTCATACTTGGGTATCCCGGTTTTGGGTAGGCGTCCCCGTATTAGTGATTTCGCTATTTTTGAGAGACGCATTCGGGACCGGATTGATGATTGGCAGATCTCCAGCTTATCCATGATGGCCAGGATCACTCTTATCCGCTCTGTCCTTACGTCCCTTCCTATGCACCTTATCTCTAATGCTGTGGTTCCTATCACTTGCTTGCGTCGGATAGAGCGGTGGTTCAGGGACTTTCTATGGGCTTCTACGCAAGACTGCCACGATATTCATCTTCAGGCATGGGATATGATTTGTATGCCTTTGAATGAAGGGGGACTTGGTATTCAGTCCCTGCTTGTTAGGAGAGAAGCTTTGATGGCTAGATATGCTGCGAGGTTTCTCCTTGATCCTCATGGTTTCTGGAGTACTTTCATGAGAGCCAGATATGGTGACTGGTCCTTGGATTTGGACCATCAGCCTATGCGACGGCACTCCTTCTTTTGGAAGGAGGTGTGTCGTCATACTTCGTCTATTCGGAGCAATATTTCATGGATGATTGGGGAGGGCTCCTCGGTGGATGTCATTCAGGATAATTGGATCTCGGATCTCCCCCTTTCCGCTGGCCATCCTTTATAAGCATGGATGTTCCGCAGCATATGAGGGTGCAGGATCTCATCATTCCGAATCTTTTTTCTTGGAATACCTCTGTGGTTACCAGCTTATTTGGGGAAGAGCTTGCTCGTAGGATCCTTTCTATCCCCCTCACTCTGGGACATATACCTGATATGAGGTTATGGAGGAGATCATGTCTGCCCAGGGCCCCCACTAGGGACCTTATTGGGATTTTTAGACCCAGCCTCGGGATTCGCGGGATGCAAAGTGGATATGGAGGCTCCTTGTTCATCCCAGAGTTCAGTTATTTATATGAAGATAATGTGGGTCTATCTTCCTTCTTGCTCTCTGCTGTCGAGAAGGGGTCTTCACATTGAGGTTGTTTGTTCGCTGTGTGGGCAGGATGAGGAGACTATTGATCATGCCATTTTCATATGCCCCATTTTATGTGGAATTTGGTCGAGAATGGGTTATGATTGCAGTATGGATGGCTCTGGTTCTTTGTGCTCCCCTTTCCTTCATGCCCTCCGGACGACTACTAGACAGCGCAGCGCCCTTTGGGCTATCACTGCTTACCAGATTTGGCTGTCGCGAACCAGCTCATCTTTTCTAATGAGACGATTTCCCTCACAGACTAATTCAGAAGGTCAATCCATGGTGGCTGAAAGTGCTTCCCTTCTCAATGGTTCGGATTTTTCAAACCTTGGCCTCTGGAGCTCCTCTGCTGCTTCGGCAGCGAACCGTCGTTGGTTTACATATCTTGGGAGCTTCCCCCTCCAGGGTTTGTAAAAGTCAACTTTGATGGAAGTGTTCGCAGCAGATTGGCTGATCTGCTTTTATTATTCGGGGACTGATGGTACCTTATTGGCGGCGGATGGTTTTGGTTCCCTGGATTCTTCTGTCCCCATGGCTGAGCTTTATGCAGCATGGGCTGGTATCTCCCATGCTGTTAGGCAGCTACATGCCATTGTCTATTGTTGAGGGGGATTCTCTTTCTATTATTTGATGGCTTAGATTGGGATGCTGCGATCAGATCTCCATCAACCCCATTCTCAGTGACATTCAGGCTGCTCTGCGGGGTCTTCTCAGTATCCATATCCGACATATCTATCGAGAGGCCAATTTGCGGCAGACTGGACTGCGGCTGCTGTGGCTCAGCATGGAGGTTGTGGATTTGGAAACAGGGTGATCCCTGCCCTTCTGCTCTTATGCAAATTTTGTACTCTAATAGTTCTGGGCTGACTCGCACGAGGATAGTGTGATCGCCCGTCTATACCCAAAAAAAAAAAAAGGTGTGCATGAATATTATAATTATTTTTATTCTTCAAAATGCTAAATAAAAAATAGGCCGGATGCAACCAAATCAAGCCATGTTTGTTTTCTTTCGTGAAATTGGTTGCTTACCAAGTATCTTTATGCATGTGCATAACAAATGGATTAATTTTTTAGTACAATGTTTTTTCATATATGGACAGAAATGCGCATAAATATATCAACGCAATCTATGAAGGAATATTTATTGTCTTGATTTTAAACATATAGTTGTTTTATTTACGTATTCAAAAACATATAAGAGATTCCGCCTCCTTAATTTGAACAAAAGTAGATGTGAATATTTAGTTGGTACAGTCAAATTATAAAAAAAATATTTTCTCTACAAAAAAAAAAAATTAATTCCCATTTCTACTTTAAACAAAGCATAGATTATGATATGTTAGGCAAAATGTTTGATAGATTATTGTGTCAACATGTTAAGAGCAAAATACAAAAAAATTGCCTAAGAATACCCTCGATAAGTGCAGAAATAAGTGAAATGAGGGATGGCCTAATGATGGGGCCTCTCTCACTAGCAATTAGGATTATTGGATTTGAGTGCTTGCTGGTGCATTTCAAAACTTGGAACAAAAGAATTATAGCATCAATGGTTCTTCATTAAAGATATCAAACGGATTATGTTGGCTATGATATTTTGGGCTGCCGTATTGTGCCGGCTTAGTTATTGTACAAACTATGCTGCCTAGGCTCATAACACTGAGAGGAGGGTACGGTCCAGCATGGCTCGCATGATTTAATTTTTAAATATTTTTTTAATATATTCGATCCATTCGTATCTGTTGTGTTTGATTCATTTATGTCATTCGATCTGTGGCTAATCCAAGGGCTATACCATTGCATCGGTACAACTACGTATAGCAACCGTGTTGTACATGATATGGCTTGATTGTGTTGTATAGGGCTATGCAATGAGCCATCCGGCCTATTTGATCCCTTCGTTCTCCAACTCTCTCTCTAAAAAGGAAAAAAAATCCCTTGCTAACCATACAAAGTAATTAAAAGAAAGACAAAATGGCTCTTGATGCTGCCAGATCACCCCCCTCGAATGTTCGTGAGCGTCCGATCGCCTTCTCCAGCGAGCCCGGGATCTTCCGGCGAGCTTCTCGCGTCTGGAAGCCTGCAAAAAGTCTCGGAGGCTGGAGATTCCGATGGGACCCTCCGATGCTCAAGTTAGTGCTCTGGGCAACAGCCATGAGCTTGAGGAAGCTCGAAAGAGAAAGAGAGAGAGACTCAAGAAGAGCTCTCTCTGAGCAAGAATGAGCGTTTAGAAGTGTTATGAGTGCGTTATCGGAGTTATCCCCCCTCCGTCGGGGGGTCCCTCTTACCCAATTTATAAATGCTTAGAGTTTGTCTGGCTTGAGTGGTTGAGGCTCCATAATGATGACTTTAGTGGGTGGAGTGTCAGAGCGATGTCTATGAGGCATGGGTGCCACCACTTGTTAGACATTTAAGGTGATGGCAGGGCTTGCTCCCTCCTTTGGCATGTCAGGGCTGCAGGTTAAATTCCATCAAAGTGGGTGGCTGCAGCTGGTTGGTGGGTCAAGTTCCGTCAGAGTGGGTGGCCACTTGATTTGACCGCTGCAGGGAAGAGAGATAAAAGGTGATGGAGTCTTAGCACCATCACGAGCCATACATCCGTCTAGGATAGAAGAGTTGGGAGTTGAAGCCAGCTGTCCCTTGGAGAGCATTGATTATAGAGTGCTTGCATGGCACCGTTCATAACGATGCGAGGCCGAGGTGGCCGAGCACTGCTCATTGCCGAGGCCGAGGCTGAGATGACGTTGAGATGGCCGAGCACTATTTAGGGCCGGAACGAATCTGGAGGCCGGGACGGGACGTCCGTGGCCGAGCTGAGGTGTCGGGGCCAGGCTGAAGGCCATCGAGGACTTCTTAGAGAAGGTAGGCGCACGTGGCCTTTATGAGGCCATAAATACCTTTGTGCGAAAGACATAACGCGGCTGTGGAAGCCGAGACGGACGATGCCGAGACGGAGCGACTTGAATGACTTGAATGAGGCCGACTTGGAAGAGGCCAGGACGGGATGATGTCGGGGCCGAGCGGGGCCGACTTGGTGAAGTCGGGGCCGAATCGGCCGACTGAGAGGTGTCGGGGCCGACTTGGGGAAGTCAGGGCCAACTCGGCCGACTGGGAGATGCCGAGGCCGAGCGGGGCCGACTTGGGAAAGTCGGGGCCGACTCGGCCGACTAGGAGGTGCCGGAGCCGAGCGAGGCCAACTTAGGGAAGTCGGGGCCGACTCGGCCGACTTGGAGATGCCGGGGCCGACTTGGGGAAGTCAGGGCCGACTCGGCCGACTGGGAGGTGCCGGGGCCGAGCGGGGCCGACTTGGGAAAGTCGGGACTGACTCGGCCGACTTGGAGATGCCGGGGCTGAGCGGGGCCGACTAGGCCGACTGGGAGGTGCCGGGGCCGAGTAGGGCCGACTTGGGGAAGTCGGGGCCGACTCGGCCGACTGGGAGATGCCGGGGCCGAGCAGGCCAACTTGAGGAAATCGGGGCCGACTCGGTCGACTGGGAGATGCCGGGGCGAGCAGGGCCGACTTGGGGAAGTCGTGGCCGACTCGGCCGATTGGAGGTGTCAGGGCCGAGTAGGCCGACTTGGGAAAGTCAGGGCCGACTCGGTCGACTTGGAGGTGCCGGGCGGGGCCGCCTAGGAATTAAGCTGTCCAGGAAGGCCACCACGGCCGCCTAGGAAAATTGTCTGGAAATCACTATCTTGAGAGGATGCCATCCAAAAATTGTTGTCTTATTGCCCATGGGGTCAACTGGCCCCATCAAATGCCCCCCACACTCCTTGAGCTTGTGTGCCGTGCATCAGCTAAGCGAAAGGAGTGTAGAACTTTAAGAAATTTTTGAGGTAAATTGATTACCTTGTGTTTGCCACTCAAAAGCAGCACACGCCAATTTTTGGGGGTATGTTCGTCGATTAGCCGCTGGGGCAAAGATAAAACCGCTGAGGCTGCGATAATGCGGCTGAGGCAGAGATAAAATTGCCGAAGCAGAAATAGAGCCGTAGATGCTGCAATAATGCCGCTGAGGCTGAGATAAAATTGTCAAAGCAGAAATAGAGCCGTGGAGGCTGCAATGATGCCGCTAAGGCTGAGATAAAGCCGTTGAGGCTGCAATGATGCCGCTGAGGCAGAGATAGAATTGCCAAAGCAGAAATATAGCCGTGAAGGCTGCAATGATGCTGCTGAGGTTGAGATAAAATTGTCGAAGCAGAAATAGAGCCGTGGAGGCTGCAATGATAACGCTGAGGCTGAGATAAAGCCGTTGAGGCTGCAATGATGCTACTGAGGCAGAGATAGAATTGCCAAAGCAGAAATAGAGTCGTGGAGGCTGCAATGATGCTGCTGAGGCTGAGATAAAATTGCCTAAGCAGAAATAGAGCCGTGGAGGCTGCAATGATGCCGCTGAGGCTGAGATAAAGTTGTTGAGGCTGCAATAATGCCGATGAGGCTGAGATAGAATTGCTGAAGCAGAAATAGAGCCGTGGAGGCTGCAATAATGCTGCTGAGGCTGAGATAAAACCGTTGAGGCTGCAATAATACTGCGAGGCAGAGATAAAGCCGATGAGGCTGCAAATAATGCCACGGAGGCAGAGATAAAGCCGAGGAGGCTGCAATAATGCCGCGGAGGCAGAGAGAAAGCTGATGAGGCTGCAATAATGCCGCGGAGGCAGAGAGAAAACCGTTGAGGCTGCAATAATGTCGCGGAGGCAGAGATAAAGCCGAGGAGGCTGCAATAATGCCGCGGAGGTAGAGATAAAGCTGTTGAGGCTGCAATGATGCCGTGAAGGCAGAGATAAAGCCGAGGAGGCTGCAATAATGCCGCGGAGGAGAGAGAAAGCCGTTGAGGCTGCAATGATGCCGCTGAGGCAAGATAAAGCCAAGGATGCTGTAATAATGTCGTAGAGGCAGAGAAAACCGATGAGGCTGCAATAATACTGCGGAGGCAGAGAGAAAGCCGATGAGGCAGCAATAATGCCACGGAGGCAGAGAGAAAGCCGATGAGGCTGCAATAATTCCACGGAGGCAGAGAGAAAGCCGTTGAGGCTGCAATAATGCCGCGGAGGCATAGAGAAAGCCGATGAGGCTGCAATAATGCTGCGGAGGCAGAGAGAAAGCCGATGAGGCTGCAATAATGCCGGAGGCAGAGAAAAGCCGTTGAGGCTGCAATAATGCTGCGGAGGTAGAGAGAAAGCCGTTGAGTTTGCAATAATGCCGTGGAGGCAGAGAGAAAGCCGAAGAGGCTGCAAACTGCCTCGGGGGTTTATATGCCACCCGAGGGGCGATTCGATTGGGTACGAGCTGTTAGGGACTTAAACCAACTCGGAGGCATCTCCTAGATGGATCGAGTGGTGTCCCATTAGCCGCGTTACTGATGAGCTCCTTTAGAACGCCTCAGGGGTTTGTGTGCCCTCCGAGGGAGACTCGATCGGGTATGGAGCTGTTAGGGACTTGAACCGACTCGGGGGCATCTTCTAGCCAGACCGAGTGGTGTCACGTTAGCCGCAATGTCGGTGAGCTCTTTTGAACCACCTCGGGGTTGTATGCCGTTCGATAGGCGACTCGGTAGGGTACGAAGCTGTTAGGGGCTTGAACCGACTCGGGGCATCTCCTAGCCGGATCGAGTGGTGTCCCATTAGCCGCAATATCGGTGAGCTCCTTTTGAACCGCCTTGGGGGTTTTGTGCCACCCGAGGGGTGACTCGATTGGGTACGGAGCTGTTAGGAACTTGAACCGACTCGGGGGCATCTCCTAGCCGGACCGAGTGGTGTCCGTTAGCCGCAATGCCGGTGAGCTCCTTTTGAACCACCTCGGGGGTTTGTGTGCCGCCCAAGGGGTGACTCGATCGGGTACGGAGCTGTTAGGGACTTGAACCGACTCGGAGGCGTCTTCTAGCTGGACCGAGTGGTGTTCCGTTAGCCGCGATGCCGGTGAGCTCCTTTTGAGCCACTTCGGGGGTTTGTTTGCCGCCCGAGGGGTGACTCGATCGGGTACGGAGCTGTTAGGGGCTTGAACCGACTAGGGGCATCTCCTAGCCGGACCGAGTGGTGTCCCGTTAGCCGCAATGCCGATGAGCTCCTTTTGAATGATAGGTTTTCCTGTAATGCATTCACACACTAATGAAAAGAAGCTTTTTCCCAAAGTGTAGCGTACTTAACTTTTTCGTTGGAGAAATTTGTAAAAGGCCGAGATGATGACCTGCCCCCCCAAGAAACTATGTTGATTGAAGGTGGGGGTTACCAGTGCTAAAATCCGAGGGCAGCTGGAATGGAATCCGCGGGAGGTCTTGGGCTCGGATTGGCTCTGGGTGCAGCTGAGAGAAAAGAGAGGGGGGAGATAGAGTCAACAGTCAAAGTCCTTTGTCCTCATCTCCCACCGATGAGCTTGAGTTTGAGGTTGCTCTTGCTCTTGAGCTTGTTGAGATATGACGGTGGTGAGTCTCTCGCTAGGAAGATCTCCCATCGGATGGATGATAGCTGGCTTGAGCGGCAACCAGAGGACCAACGTAAGCTCTTGTTTGCTGTATGTGGGTGACGATGTTTTGCTTGAATGGCCCGAGATATGGTGACGATGGAGCAGAGAGCCGGCCTCCTGTTTCTCAGCTCGTTGAGGGTGCCCCCCAGCGTTACTAGTGGAAGCCTCTTGGGTCTTTGTCATCACCATATTTTTATCCGGCATTGTTGTCGTAGAGGGAGTGAGAGCTTATAGCTTAGTGTCACAAAACTCTGCTTTCTCCCCCTTCCTAGCGCGCCAATCTGATGCTGCCAGATCACCCCCCGAACGTCCGTGAGCGTTCGGTCGCCTTCTCCAGTGAGCCCGGGATCTTCCGGCGAGCTTCTCATGTCTGGGAGCCTGCAAAAAGTCCGGGGGCCAGAGATTCCGATGGGACACTCAAGTCAGTGCTCTGGGCAACAGCCGTGAGCTTGAGGAAGCTCGAAAGAGAAAGAGAGAGAGAGAGCTCAGAGAAGAACTCTTGTGAGCAGAATGAGCGTTTAGAAGTGTTATGAGTGCATTACCGGGGTTACCCCCCCCATCGGGGGTCCCTCTTACCCAATTTATAGATGCTTAGAGTTTGTCTAGCTTGAGTGGTTGAGGCTCCATAATGATGACTTTAGTGGTGGAGTGTCAGAGCCGATGTCTATGAGGCATGGGGTGCCACCACTTGTCAGAGCATTTAAGGTGATGGCAGGGCTTGCTCCCTCCTTTGGCATATCAGGGCTGCAGATTAAATCCCATCAAAGTGGGTGGCTACAGCTGGTTGGTGGGTCAAGTTCCGTCAGAGTGGGTGGCCACTTGATTTGACCGTTGTAGGAAAGAGAGATAAAAGGTGGTGAAGTCTTATCACCATCACGAGCCACACATCTGTCTAGGATAGAAAAGTTGAAGCCAACTGTCCCTTGGAGAGCGTTGATTATAGAGTGCTTGCATGGCACCGTTCATAACAATGCCGAGGCCGAGGTGGCCAAGCACTGTTCATGGCCGAGGCCGAGGCTGAGATGGCGTTGAGATGGCCGAGCACTGTTTAGGGCCGGAACGAATCAGGAGGCCAGGACGGGACGTCCGTGGCCAAGCTGAGGTGCCGGGGCCAGGCTGAAGGCCATCGAGGACTTCTTAGAGAAGGTAGGCGCACGTGGCCTTTATGAGGACATAAATGCCTTTGTGCGAAAGACATAACGCGGCTGTGGAAGCCGAGACGGGACGATGCCGAGGCGGGGCCGACTTGAATGAGAGGGCCGACTTGAATGAGGCGGGGCCGACTTGGAAGAGGTCGGATGGGACGATGCCGGGCCGAGCGGGGCCGACTTGGGGAAGTCGGGGCCGACTCGGCCGACTATGAGGTGCCGGGCCGGCGGGGCCGACTTGGGGAAGTCGGGGCTGACTAGGCCGACTGGGAGGTGCCGGGGCCGAGCGGGGCCGACTTAGGGAAGTCGGGGCCGACTCGGCCGACTGGGAGATGCCGGGGCCAAGCAGGGCCGACTTGGGGAAGTCGGGCTGACTGGTGACTGGGAGGTGCCGGGGCCGAGCAGGGCCGACTTGGGAAAGTCGGGGCTGACTCGGTCGACTTGGAGGTGCCAGAGCGGGGCCGCCTAGGAATTAACCGTCCAGGAAGACCGCCGTGCCGCCTAGGAAAATTGTTGAAAATCGCTATCTTAAGAGGATGCCATCTAAAAATTATTGTCTTTATTGCCCATGGATCAACTGGCCCCATCAGCTCTGAATAGCATTAGGCTTTAACAACAAATAAGAATAGCATTATCAAACGTTACATTGTATTCGTTAATGTACCTCAATTCATGCTATTCATCTAAGCCTTTTGTCAACTATATATGGTCGGCTACATGAATCTACTTTTTTTCACTCTATTTATTCAGAACTAAATTAATATTTAAATTATAAATAATTATTTTTTTTAATTATTTTTATTTTATCAATGTACTGAAATAGCCAAACTAAAATCCAAGAAGATGGTTTGTTGCAAAACAATCAAGTATTATCGACGATCATTCATCAACCACAAGATGAATAGCCTGTTCTTGTTCTTACATCAATTTACTCACGGGCCTTGGTCTGCTTGCCAGCAGCATTAAACTCAAAGCACAGAAACGCAAGCGTGGAATGGCAAATTGACGCCGTTAACCGACCATTTAATCATCTCCTCGTGGGCGGGCGAAGGTGCTGACGATGTTATATTTCCTCATCACCTACAAGATTGGAAAGAAGTTCACCAATTGTTTGAAACCCCTCATCGTTTTCTCGCGTTTTGCAAGAAGACTAAAATATACTTTTCATCAAGAACATTGGACACCTTGACCTCGAGTAGCGATACAACTCGGGCTCATGAAATTTGGGTTTTCTCAATCCTAACCTGAACTCTATTTATAAAATATCAATCTAACCCTAACCCTAACCCTATTTTTAAAATCTCAATCCTAACCCTATTTTTAAAAATTGGGTTCGACTTGAGTTTCGGGTTGAAATTTGGGTTGATAAAAAAAAATAATAAAATACTTTTTTCAAAGTAAATAAACCTGAATTATAAATCCCAGAGATGAAAAAATAAAATCCCTTCCCGAACGCATAAGCTGGACTTGGGGCTTTAACATTGTATTAAAAAAAAATCTTATATGAAACAAAGAAGAGGAGGATGTGCCGTAAAAAAAAAGAAAAGAAGATGAAAGTGAAATGAAATGTGCGGATGATTCGCCTTTGTCCTTCTTTTCCTTACCTGCAACCGATGGCCTTGCCTTTCTTGCCCTCAAGTTGGTCATCTCGTCCAACCCGACTGGCACCCTCAACCCCTTAAAAACTTGATGCCGATAAGCTACCCCGTTCGGGTAACTTCGGGTTCGGGTTATCTCAGTTCGGATTACGGTCAACCAGAATCTGGCTCAATTGCAAATCGGGCCGGTTAAATCCGGATCTTTCGTGTTTGGGTTAGACAATTATCAGTTTAAACACTATTGTAAATCATATTCGACGGGCCAAGTTCAGGTTGAACCCGGCCCAAGTTGCACCCAAATTTTTAGGCTCAAAATTATTTTGGTCCTCAAAATTTCAGTTATTGCAATTTAGTTTTTAATGCCGTAATTTTAAACCATTGGTTAAAAATTCAAGGTGACCGGTCTCTCATGCGGATTTTATTCTTACAAGAGAGGGACTTAATTGTAATAAATGGAAGTTTGAGGATAAAAAAGAATATGGATCGAAAAATTTAGGGACCGAAAAGTAGGCAATGTCCGGCGACGGGGACGCAGAGTTACCGCAGAGAGTGGTGGGGAGCACGAGGCGAAAGGTGGGCCATGGCTATCGCGTCAGGGCGTTCTCTTTCCCATAAAAAAACCGGGCAGCTAGCGTTTGACATTTTGCCGGTAGGCCCCTCCCACGGCCTTTTACTACTTCTCCCTTTTTTTTTTTTTTTTTTTTTTCACAGTGCTCTGGGTTTTTTTTTTTTTTTTTGCATCGCGGGACGTTTTGTCTTTTGTGGCGTCGCCGTCGTCAGCTTCCCATGCGAGGGCCCGCCACTGAACTGCCGCGGTTTGGCCGCTGCCTTCGGCGTGGATAAAGTCCAGCATCTTTTTTGCAACGCACGTGACCGGCCATGTAGATGGTCCCCTCCGGCCGCGATTGGGACCCGATAAACCGTGAGGACGTTCGTCACGGATGGCTCGAAGTAGGATTTGCTTGCGCTCACAAATGCTGGCCGCGAGAGGACGGGGTCAGATTGAATGAGAGAGGTTTGGTTGTCTCTTCTGTATGCCGCGCTTGGTGAAGAATCTTTGTACTTATGAATATTTATGCACATCAAGATATTGGTATTAAAACTTGTTATTATTATTGTTGTTGTTGTTGTACACATTAAGATGAATATTGATATGACTGATCCTGCGCCGCTAGAATGAACAGCAAAGATAGCGGCAGCTGACGGAAGCCATATCAACCCCCGAGACCTCCCTTTCGATCTCGGAGCACATGAACAGTACATCAATCCCAGAGACCTCCCTCTCGGTCTTGGAGCACATGAACGGTATATCAATCCCCGAGACCTCTCTCTCGATCTCGGGGCACATGAACGGTATATCAACCCCCGGGACCTCCCTCTCGGTCTTGGGACACATGAATGGTATATCAACCCCCGAGACCTCTCTCTCGATCTCGGGGCACATGAACGGTATCTCAATCCCCGACGCATAGTCAGACCGCTCTGGGCCACCTAGCGTGCCCACATAATCCACCGTACATCCATGGCAGAAGGTGGTCATACCTCATAACGGCGTATGATTCGTTGTATCCCTGTCACTGTGCATGGCCATACCCCGTTACGGTATGTGGATCACCATCTGCCCGTTGCTGTGCACGATCATGTCCAGTTGTGGCGCGCACCAGATACGACCCCAGATGCGAGACATCTGTGAGGTCGTACTGACAGGTAACTCATGATGCATCCGGTGTGTACGATGACAGTACGACCTATCATCGTTGGCCCCATATTTTGTCCGTTATTGAACTGGGCTCCTAAAAATCAGTAATATTGGGAATAGAAGGGGGACATTCGAACATGTATAAAAGCACGCGCCTGCGCTGTGAGTGAGGATCATTGAGCTGTGGTTTTCTAGTTTTCTTTCTACTAGCTAAAACCCTAACTGTTTCAGCTCCCTTCTGCTGAGCAGTTCTCATCTAATCCCAAGTGACTAAGTTGAGCGTCGGAGGGTCCCCACCGGAGCATCCGGTCTTCGGGGACTTTTCTTGTAGGGGTCCGGAGAGAAGGACGTCCGTCTTCCCCGATGCTTGAAGAAGGTGACTTGGCGTCATCAAATATGTAGTAAAATTTTAAAAAATAAAATTAAAAATAAATATATAAAAAAATGATAAAAATAGTTTCAATTGAAAGTAAAATAAAAAAAAATCGATTACGATGGTTTGGACATATACAATGTAAACTTTTAAATACTCTAATTAGAAAGAGTGATCTTTTAACAATGTATGGTAAGAATAAAAGTAGAAGTATACCTAAACTAACATGAACAAAAATAATTAAAAAAGATATAATTATTTATAATTTAAATATCGATTTAGCTTTGAATAGAGCAGAGTGAAGAAAGTAAATTTATGTAGCTGACCCTATGTAGTTGGAAAAAAAGGCTTAGATGAGTTGAATTGAGTGTATATATGTCATTCTCATAATGCATATTTTTTATTTTTCTTTTTATTTTCATCATTCCTAACTTATTGGAATTAGGGGTGAGTATGGTTTAAACATTAGACCGATTTCAAATAAGAATGTAGAATAAAATTATATCAATGTTGACTCTTGAATTTTAGAATCAGAACCAAATTGGTCCTATTTTGAATATGATTTGATTAGTTTTGTTCTGCATTGATTATAAGATAAAATGATTTTTTTATCCTACTAACTTGAGATTGTTTTTTCAAAAATTTAAATGTGATTGTTGATGTGCAAGAGTAGAGATTAGATTGGATCAAACAAAGCTTTATTGCTTATTGCAAGATAAAAATACAATTAGCATAGCTAAATAAATAGATTAACTTGATTCTCACTCCTACTAAATATAAGAGCTAAGTATAAAGGTTGAGTTATAAAAGTGAAAGTTATAAAGGTCACTTCTAACTAAGGTAAATTACTGATCACTCCTCATGCACAAGAAATTATTCTACCAATAAAGTATTGATTTTGATTTTGGATCAGAATCATATCAAATGTTATTTACCTTATAATAGTCTGGCTAGCTATAACTACAGATGATAATTATTTAAAACTTTCAATAAAACTTGTTTGATTTTAGGAACCACGAAAAATCTCATTCAGTTTATAAGAACTTTTCGCGGGCTCCATAGATCAAATTATTTCTTTTTGATCTTCTTTTCAACCATGATTAACACATTACTCATCCAAACTGTACTATTTTTTTTTTGGCTTAGTTGATTGAATGTTAATAACTATCTTTACTAATAGAAGGTTATTAGCATGTTTTTCGTTCTAAAAGTTTTTATATTATTTTTAGAAGGTCGAAATATGATGCCAATAATAATCTATTGATAAATTTAATATCAAAAGTTTTTTAGTTTAGATCATAGGCAGCTTTTAAGATATCTTTGAAATTTGATACTAGGAAATATCTTTCTTTTAAAAAAAGTTCACTCAATAAATTTAAAAACAGGCTAGTCATTCCTTGGGTCAAAGCTAAGGAATCGATCTCCACAACTGAAAATTAGCTCAAAAAGGATCGGTTCCAAAACATTCGATCATTAATATTAAGAGTTGAACATATCTAAATCTATTAGATTAGCTAAGTATTGATTTTTAGATTATCCTAATCTTTCGCTCAACTCTAGTTGTTACGATACATTTCACACTTTAGTACAATAAAAATAAAAGAAAATACAAGCTATATGAGCCTCTCATGAAAGAATTCGGTAAAACTCTAACCAATGATTCCTGTTTTTAATTGTTTTACTTTGAGATTTTAAAACTTTAACCCCATGCCATTCAATAGGCAGAAGGCAAAAGTAGTTTGTCTTCAATAAAAGGCAGCTATAATATCACCAAAACATGCAAATAGTGGTACAATATGATCATTGCATTGATGGCAATTTTTTAGCCTGAAGCCTTGTTTTTGCGGTATTAGGACTAATATGCCATTTTGTGAATAATTAGATAATAGAATTTGTTATCCTTATTTTTCCTATCTAATAGCTAGAGTAAGCCTCAAGGAAATTAAAGTCAGGCAACGGCTCCAAGACGCAAATCAATGAAGAAAGGGAAAAATATCGACTTTCTAGAGTTTTTTCTATGCTATTAATTAATTAAAGCGAATACATCCTGCTATAACGTACAATGATAGTTAGTGAACACACCAACGCTACATCACGTGCTTATTTAACACTAATTTATCTCGAGGGCTTGTAATTAACAACTTCATTATATGCCTGCCATGTATATAGCCATTATCGATCGTGATAATGCTATCAAAACGATGCAAGCAATTAAGCAACGATGAAAGATTGTTTATTGTTTGCTGAAAGAAAGGAGATAATAAGATGAAGAAATATATATCTGATATGGGCAGTATATATACAGATTATATGATAAAAAGAAGGAAACTACTAAGAAAAAAAGGAAACAAATTAAACTGAGTAAATAAAATCCCTTAATTTTCTTCCTTGACTTTCTTAATTGTATATCCTTATCAAATAACTGCCAAATAATTTAAAATGAAAATCCCTTGATTTTCTCTTTTGACTTTCTCAACTTGATTGTAATCCTTCAAATGTGAAAATCCCTTGATTTTCTTCTTGACTTTCTCAACTTGATTGTATATCCTTATCATGCCCCGCAAGATGGACGGCCGTGGAGCAAGTCCAATCTTGACCTTGAGAGAGTCAAACTGAGAATGAGCAAGAGGTTTGGTAAGAGCGTCGGCAAGTTGATTAGCTGTAGAGATGTGTGACACTCGAAGCAAACCATTTTAAACTTGTTCTCAGATAAAGTGATAGTCGAGAGCGACATGTTTCATGCGCGAGTGGAAGACCGGATCGGAACAAAGATTTGTAGTACCAACATTATCACAATAAATAACTGGTTGTTGGGGGAGAGTGACACCCAGTTCTGTAAGGAGAGAGCAAATCCATCGAATTTCAGCAGCTATGGAGACCACCGATCCGTACTCAGCCTCAGTGGAAGAGCGAGCCACAGTACGCTATTTCTTGGAGCTCCAAGAAATAGGATTATGATCCAGATAGACTATGTAAGCACTAGTGGAGGTGAAATCGTCTTTGTTACCTGCCCAATCCGCGTCTGAAAAGGCATGAAGTGCTAGTGGGGAGGTCCGACGGAGTGTGATGTCATGCTTTAAGGTGCCACAGAGATACCGCAGTAGACGCTTGACCACATTCCAGTGGTCACTGGTAGGTTGATGCATAAACTGAGAGAGTTTGTTCACCGTATAGGCAACATCAGGCCGAGTGAGTGAGAGATATTGGAGACTCCCAACAATTGTTTGATATGCAGTCGGATCAGATAATGGGGTCCCAGATTGTAAAGTGAGAGTCGGGCTGGTTGCTAGTGGTGTAGGAGCATGCTTGGCTTCAGTCATATGAGTTCTATTAAGGAGATCAGCAATGTATTTGCGTTGATTGAGGAAAAGACCATTGTTGTGGGAGGTGACTTCCACTCCAAGGAAATATGTTAGGGGCCAAGATACATGAGAGAGAAGCATTGAGAGAGTTGCTGAATGAAGGCCTATGTAGCTTCGACATTATGCCCAGTGATGATGATATCGTCGACATAGACTAGAAGATAAAAAATGGTGCAATGATTGTTGAAGATGAATAAGGAGGTGTCAGCAACTGAATTGGTGAAGCCATATTGGAGAAGAAATTGGCACAACTCATGGTACCAAGCACGGGGAGCTTGCTTGAGACCATAAATAGCCTTGCGTAGCTTGCAGACGTGATGAGGAAGATCACGATCAATGAAGCCTGGAGGTTGAGACATAAACACATCCTCAGTGAGAGTTCCCTGAAGGAAGGCATTGTTGATATCAAGTTATCCGAGTGACCAACTTTGACTAACCGCAAGGCTAAGAGCTAGACGAAGTGTGGTATGTTTGATGACTGGACTGAAGGTTTCAGAGTAGTCAACTCCAGGGTGTTGGTAGAAGCCTTTAGCAATCAATCGAGCTTTGTACCTATCAATGGAGCCATTAGGTAGATATTTGGTGCGAAATATCCACTTACAACTAACCAAATTTTGTGTGGGATGAAATGGCACTAGTTCCCATGTCCCATTACAAATTAAAGCATCAAACTCTTCAGACATAGCTTGGCGTCACTTAGGATCGTTGAGGGCTTGGGTAACAGTGGTAGGTTCAAGGGTAGATGGTTGGAGTTGGGCAGTAAGGTTAAGCTTTTGAATTGGTTTATGAATGTTGTGTTTAGAGCGAATGACTATAACGCAAGGCGAGGATGAGGGGTCGGAAGGTTGATTAGGTTCATTGTGAGGAGGCGATGATGTAGGTCACTAGCAAGGTCGCGCTCGATTTCCCTAGAATGATTGGCGGGCACTGGTGTAGGTAGATTCTATGGGGGAGCAGAGCTGGCATTTAAGGATGGTGTAGCCATGACTGGTAAAGTCCTAGAGCACCACTCAGAAACGAAGGATGGAGTGGCACAAGGAAGAGAAGTTTGAGAAGTGGCAAAAGGAAAAATGGACTCAACAAAGCGGATATGTCGAGAAGTGTATAGACAAGCAGTGGATGTGTCAAGACAGAGATAAGCACTTTGAGTAGGGGAATACCAGACAAAGATGCAAGGAGATGAGCGAGACTCAAGTTTGTGAAAAGTGTATCGGTGAAGCCAAAGATAGCAGAGACATCCAAAACTTCGAAGTTTGGAGTAGTTGGGAGATATGCCAAAGAGTTTAAGATATGGTGAAAGGTTGTTTAAAGTTAGTGTAGGAAGGCGATTGATGAGGTAGACAGTAGTAGAAAAGGCAAAAGGCCAATATGATAGAGGCATAGATGCATGGGTAAGGAGAGAAAGATCCATTTCGATAATGTGACGATGACGACGTTCAGAGTACCCATTATGTTCAGGAGTGTGAGGTGGAGAAGTAAGATGAGAGACCCCATTGATAGTTAAGAATGAAGAGAGAGCTTAATATTCCCTCCCATTGTCAGAATAGAGAATTATGATTGAACGATTAAAGAATTTTTCGACGAGAGCCATGAAGCGCACAAAGACATCATGCATGTCGGATTTGCATTTGAGGGGATAAAGCCAGATATATTTGGTAAAATGGTCAACAAAGAGATTATAGTATTTGAAGTTATCAACAGAGTAGACTGGTGATGTCCATATATCAGTAAATATAACTTCAAGTGGTGAAGAAGTGGAGAGATCAGTAGAAGGAGAGAATGGTAATTTATGACTTTTATTGCATTGACATGAATTAGAATTAAAATTGAAATTGAAAGGATGAGAGACATCTAAATTAAACGAAGATATAATATTTTTGAAGATTGACAAAGAAGGGTGACCTAGCCTATGATGCCACTCAGACAAAGTGGTCTTGACACTGGAAAAGGCGATTAAAGGTGATTGAGTGGTGGAGAGCGGCCATTCATACACACCATCCTTAGTCCGACCCTGCAAAAGGATTTTCCCATGCAAAGATCCTTCACATGGAAAGAAGAGGGTAAGAACTCAATGGAAGTATTGTTGGACTTGTAAAATTGAGAAATAAAGAATAAAGGATATGGGGAGTCTAGAGCCATCGCCGATCATAATTTTATCTGTGCCATCATAAGGACTGTGAAGGTCAAGATTGCTGAGGCCAGTTGTGACATGATGTGAGGCACCACTGTCAAGTAGCCATGTAGTGTTGGAGGGAATGGTGGTTGCAACATTCGCTTGAGCTTGCCTCAGAGACGGTGGTCGATATTGTGATGAGATGCTAGGACGAGGAGGTGGTTGCGCATGCAGAAAATATTGTCGGAAGAGAGGACAGCGGGAGACTACATGACCTTGAGTACTGCACCATTGGCAATGACCAAGGAATGGACGAGCAGGAGAACGATTGTCTCGAGTATTGCTGAGAGAACTTCTTGTGATATCTTGAGTGGGTATGGATGTGAACTCAGGGAGCCGAGGAGTCCGATTGGTAGCGGACCATGGAGTAGAGCGAACATTAGTAAGATGAGCAGATGCCGGTAGAGGTGAGGGACTTGTCTTGTTGTGGAGTGATAGTTCTTTGTTGATGAGTTTTTCAGGGAGTTCATCAAAAGAGATGGTGGAATCACGGCCATTGATAGAATCAATGATTTACTGATAATTGTCATCAAGGCCTTCAAGTACTTTTTTGATTAGATCTTCATGGTCAAGAGGCTTACCGAGAGCCGCAAGTTCGTTGGCCCGCATTTTAATGGACTGCATGTAGTCTGTAATGGATTGAGAACCTTTGGTAATATTTTTAAGATGATCTTTGAGTTGCTTGATATGGCCATGAGATGGGCGAGCATAGGTGTTGGCAAGGACTTGCCAGACTTCATAGGAGGTTGATGAGAGGAACTAGAGAGGTTGAAGGAGTGTCGACTAGTGCTCCAAATAATAGTTTGTCTTGATGTAGCCATGTCTAGTATGCAGGGTTAATAGAAATAACATTGTTGGTGGTGATGGTGGGTGGAGGAGCAGGGTGGGACCCATCAATGAATTTTTGTAAATTGTAGCCTATGAGAATGGCTTCCACTTGGGTCTTCCAAGAAAGATAGTTGGTGGGTGTGAGTTTAATGGAGTTATGGAAAGTAATCATGATTAGCGGTTTTGTAGATTCTTGGGCATTGGGGATGATGACTTGGATATTCTCATTAGCCATTGGAATTAGAGGGATGAGAGGCTTGCTGGAGATCAAAGAGCAAATTTGGGACCTATGGATTATGGGCCTCTGCGCTGCTCTGATAACATGAAGGAGATAATAGGATGAAGAAATATGTATCTTGCCGTTCTTCTTGATATGGGCAGTATATATACAGATTATATGAGCACAAAAGAAAGAAACTGACTACTAAGAAAAAAGGAAACAAATTAAACTGAGTAATTAAAATCCCTTGATTTTCTTGCTTGACTTTCTCAACTTAATTGTATATCCTTATCAAAGTAACTGCCAAATAATTCAAACATGAAAATTCCTTGATTTTCTCCTTGACTTTCTCAACTTGATTGTATATTCCTATGTTAAAATTTCTTAATTTTCTTCCTTGACTTTATCAACTTAATTGTATATCCTTATCACTTGATTCACTAATTTTATAATCCATTTGGCTTAAACCACCTGTATTAATTAGTTACAATTCCCTGAACGCTGTCGAAGAATTCTATATTCAAGACTTGCCAGTAGGTGTGTTTTTTTAGCCTTTTAGAGGTGGTTTTTTTTTTAAAAAAAAAATTATAAGCACTTCAATCAACGTCTTCAAATATTTAATCATCCTCGTTTCTATCCCTCTCTTTCATGCTCTAATCTCAAAGAAACATAAGGGAAGATATCGAACGTAAAATGTTGACTGAGTGGTCTCCACGGCGATGCTGCTCATTCTCATGACTTTCTTGAATATTAATCCTTAGACTTCCTATTTATTGTGGTTTCTTTCTAAGTTTCTCTGATGCAACGTCATAGCAATAAAAGGTTTGAACAAGGGGACCAGGTATCAGACCTGGATGAGAAAAAAGGCGGACGTCGAGGGTTCTATTTGAACAGCCCGGTGTCTTGAAAAGCTCGGGCCAAGTGACAGTAATGGGTGGCGACCAGCTGGATGAACGACAAGTAAGAAGAAGAGAGGCCAAAAGCTAAGGGCTGCTATTGACTTTGCTGTGCCATTCTCTCTTTTCTCTGGTAAACAGTGCAAAACTCTGTGTGTCGACGTCCCTCTCTCTCTCTCTCACGCACGCACAAGCGCATAGAAAACTATTTCAGTGGGTTGATCTAACTTCTATTTTTGAAGAACACCTCTTCCTCCACATGGAAGGCTTCAAGATTTAGGTTGGTAGGACGAAGGCAGCAGCTTAAGGTCCGGGATTCAGAAGAAGAGAAAGCAGTCAAGCACCGAACAATATTATTTGTTGGTATATATATATATATATATATATATATATGGATTCAGTTTTATTGCCATCTCCAAGCGACCAACTTCATATCCTTAGAGGCACGTACTTCATGGGGAAATTACGCACTTGTTGACGTACTCGATCCTTTTATCCTATTCTCTGCCATCCACAGGATTGATGTTGCTTAATTAGCCCTGTTGGTATCGACTAGCTAGCACCATTTTTCTTTTGAAAATTCAAGCATAGCAAACATGGCCATTTAGCTAACGCCAACCAAGTCGTCATCAATTGAACGGAGATTAATTAGAAGTCTCATTTAATTTGCTGCCCTATCCAGAAGCTACAACTAGTACCTACTCCTTTTGACTTGGCCTTTAGATTTTATTTAACTCAGCTCCTAATAAAGATCAACTGATGATAGCTATTGAGGCCAACAGCTAGCTACTAAAGTATTATCAGCTGATCCTCAACGTTAAAGGGAGAAAAAGCTTAAAGATTTCGTTTGAAATCAGTAAGAAGTGACATCGATCTTTATTGCATTCCAATTGATCACCTGTCAGTCTGCAATTAATTTTTTATATAAACATTCATTATTCGACGTAAATTTCGATTTCAAAAGGCAAAATAAAGTTCAGCCTATGGCCAACGGAGTGGTAGATCAGGTAAACACCAAACAAAGACAATTGAGGGCAACTTGTCTTTTATCTGAATATGTGATGATAGTTGCTCTAATTTCAACCCTAATCAAGCAACTCTAAATACTGTCATTAGCTATCAGCCACATAATGTACTTGAGATAAGAAGATAAAACTTATTGTAGTCCTTTTTAGGAGCATCCCCTTGGGAAGAAAAGCTGACTGGCTTTTACCTAGGATTCTGAAAGGTCAACCCCGCTTGACTTTGTGCAGCACTGATCAGTAAAGCGGATAACTGAGGCATGTTCAATGTCTGTCTTTAGAAAAGGTGACACCCTTTTGCTTCAAAAGACAAGAGAAAAGATCGAAGGACATTGCTGTGTGTTGCCATGCTTAATCTATCCGTAGCTCTGGATTCGGTCAGTGGAGAAGTGGATGGGTATAATTAAGATGCGTTCCTTCGACATGCTGCATGATATTAATTGAGGCTAGCTGCTGATATTAAGAAAAGAAGATCGAAGAGTTTGATTTAACAAGCAATTAATTAACTTCGATATTCTGCTTAAAAGAACCATGGCGGTTCCACGATCATCTTTTATCTCGATCGAGAGGCACAGGGTGATGAGTTATATCTGTCATGTGTCGTGATGCGTATGGATATGATGCATGGCTAAGCATGGGCTGATGGCAGCATTATCGTCGAGCATGATGCATGCGAGTACACTACACGTAGCGTATTGGACCAATGCTTTCCAACTGCTCCCATTTGGTTTGCAACGTCTGGTTTGGTTCTCCTTGTCTGTTGCGCTTTTCCGCACCTCCTCACCAGGAGACCCCCGTCTCTTTCACTTGTATACATCTGTGCAATGAATATTTGAAGTACTCGCCCCATGTGACGCTGCCATCAAAACTTAAGTACTTATTAATATATATTTATATATAATGCCTTGGTAACTTTGGTAATTGCAGCCAGTATAGCTAGGGTTCCTGATCAACCTTCCATGCATAACTGGTCCAACAAATCCTATTGGGATTGAGATTGAGTTATATATATATATAAAGAGAAAGAAGCTAGACTTTGATATATTCGAATTTAATCAAGTTTAGAATACAAACATCTTCTTCATATTTAGAATCACATGAATCTCGAAGATATCTTATTTTTTTAATTTTTTTTATCTTTAGAATTTATAAATTATGTAAATTTAAAAATAAAAAAGATGATCGGTCTAAATTTAGCTACTAAGTTTACCCCCTTTTTCTCTCTTTCTATATATACACTAAATATATATTTCTAGTCTTCAAACTTGCACTTAAAATTTATTTGGATTCTCAAACTTTTTGTTTCAAGAATGTTGTATTTTTGGTGTTTTCGTTGCATGAAATTATTTAAAATTAATGAACTAAGTGAAGTGTTATTTTTATACGAATAGATAAATTGATTAGCAAGA
Source organism: Calamus simplicifolius (assembly GCA_900491605.1). Classification (NCBI taxonomy): domain Eukaryota; kingdom Viridiplantae; phylum Streptophyta; class Magnoliopsida; order Arecales; family Arecaceae; genus Calamus; species Calamus simplicifolius. The sequence continues at coordinate 188,193 of UESW01001626.1, forward strand.
CGGGAGAATGACATATCAATTATTCAATCAATTTTAATTGATTCTATATAATAGGATATTAAATATGCATTATTCTTAAACTATCAGGCTTAATTGTTATAATTAAAATCTTGAAGGCTAAAAATAAATTTTAACTGTTTCGAGGCTAGTTCTCCTAAAGTATGCCCCCTTTTCATGCTTTTTCCGTCTTAAAATCACTTTAAATGTTTAAATGCAAAATCTAGACCAACCCATGGTGAATATAATTCGAATCAAAACTAAAAGCATTGCACTGATAACACTCATTATATTACATTATGTGCATTTTTTTTCTTTTTTAAAACTGTTACAAGCTATTGTAACATTTTCATGCATTAGTATTTTTCTTAAAATCATAATAAAATTAATTATGAATCGTTTTAGTTCTTAATTAGCTGAAATTTATACCTTCTTATGGCAATCAGACAACAAAATTAGCTTAAATTCCATATGCGGTGACAAAGCTTTTCTTTTTTCTTGAGAAATAGCATAATAATATTAGATTTTAAAAAATGATTGACATGATCATCACATTATGCAATATAATGTCTCTTTTTCGGACAAAAACAACAGACATAACGTCATATTGTCTAGATATGATGGCCATTATTTCTAGTACTCTTAATGCAGGCAAATTATTATGGAGTAAAGGTGGCATGAAATTGTTTTGATTGTCACAATTAGTTTAGCATCACTTATTCTGTTTGGATTATTTACGAGAATTCTCTGTTAGTCTGACATTTGCTTGCCGCCGACCCCATGTATGTAGTTGAAAAAAAAAAAAAGGCTTAGATGAGCTGAGTTGAGTATAAGCTGGACTAGGAATTTCTCCTCTACAGTTGAAGAATTTGTGCTGAAAAATCGAGAGGATTCCCTGACTTTATCTCTGGGTTGACCACATGTTATAATCGAGCCTTTTGGCTTGTTAGCTTCGACGATTCAGAGGCAGCAGGCCATGCGCCCACTTGCAAGAAAATGACAGGTGTTTCTTTTGAGGAGAAAACAGAGAGAGACTGGCTAAGTTACGGGTTGGAATATGAATGACTCTGTTTACAGTTGCCCAGGCAAAGGCCTAGCAAAATGAACCATGATTGGGCCAGGCTTGTTCATGTCCCTGAAGCAATGTCGATGGTCTATCAGGATATAATAGGATTTCGTACATATTTTTTTCCATGACACAAATTTAAGTATACTCTGTTTTAACTTGAGAAATTGTTGTACTAGAATTGTTGTGTCGAAGGTTCAGGTTTCTAAACTTTCTAGTAGAATGTGGCAAAGGGTTTAGAATATCATAAAAATATAGGCAATAGTTAGAAACCCATGGCAGGAGGCAGCAGCTCCAGAGTTTTTTTTTTTTAAAAAAAAAGTTGCGCATGAACCTACGTCTTGGCTTGTTTGGTTATAGTTTTGGGCTCCCAATGCAAAGTTCTTCTCGGCTACAAGGTGATACGGTACTTATTTTAACCATGGGATATTTAACCAAGGTTGAGGTTTTGTTTGCATCGCTTATCATATGCTATTTGGATGGCTCGCTCAGAGACAATTTCATTTGGACACTTCTGCATGCTTCTAGATTCATGGTGCTTTGGTTTCTATGATAATAAATAATATTTAATAGTGCATCTTGTTAAACGCATCGCATTTTCTCTTGCCCTAGCGTTTGGACTCTCTCTAGTTTGGATCTTTTTAGGTTTTCTTGTAGTTTCATTAGGCATGACAAATTTTTGTGTCTAGGTTTCCTCACAAAAAAAAAATATATAGTTATTTTAATTAAAGCAGAGAAATGCAGTGATTAATCTCTCAATTGCTGATGAAAAAAAAAAAAAAAAAGAAGAATCCAATTTGGTGCACAAAGTAGATAGTTTCCTTTCAATGGAATAGTATGTTTGGCCAGCAAACAATGTCAACAGATTGAGCTCTACATTCCTTCAAACCTTTTCTTTGTTGTTTTGCCTTCTCTTTAAGATACAAGTGTCTGACTTATCCTCTACTCATAGAAATTAAAGGGGAAATAATAGAACGGATCACACTCGATGGTTTAGCAAATGTTTTTTCAACTCTTGAGAGCTGCTTTTAATGAAATTAAACTTGTATACAGTATGCAAATTTTGAAAAGAAGCAAATCATAGCAATCCAAAACATCTTAATAAGTATTCAAAAGATGAAAAATATAATTATGTTACATTGCAACTACTCCCTAAATCCATCTAAATGGATTCAGCACCAGACCAACGCTACCAAAACCCCTGAAGTCCTGCTAGCCTCGGACGTATTTAGAGGATCCCTCCTCTCCTCCAAAATTCATGCCTCACTATGGGTTAATTATCTTTTAATGAGCCCAACCGGAATTGCTATCCTTTTGCTAATGAAGGCCAATACAAAAGAATAACCATCTCCTCATATAAAGCACAAATTTTTCTTCTCTTTTTACCTTACGTTGCCTTTACCGACAACTCTTAAAACTTTTTTTAATAAAAAATTAATCAGCATTAAACTTAAATTAAAATGAAAGTGGAGACCAGTATATAAAATAAAACAGCTCTTGGACCTTTCCATAAGGAGCCTAATTAATAAGACTCTATATTATATCCATATACCAATCATTAAGATGAATCTAGTCAAATTATCGATGTAATTGAGCCGAAATGAGTTGACATAGTGCCCAAACTCGAGCTTGACTTGACTCTAAAATTTGAAGCTCGAAAGTCGACTCGAGCTCGATCAAGTTTCTTAGTTAGAGCTCAAAGTTGAGCTCGATGAAATACTTGATATACTCGAGCTTGACTCGACTCGACTTCAATTTTTATGTAAAAATTTAAAAATAATTTTTAAATTAAAATAAAATATATTTTTAACTAAAAATTCAAAGAAGTTTTATATAATTAGAATAATATTATAAATATATAATTACAAGATAAAATAATAAAATTACGTAAGCTCGATTAAGCTCGCAAGATTTTTGAGTTGAGTATTTTAATACTCAAACTCGATTCGATAATATGATCGAGTAGTAGCTCGAGTTCGAGCTCAACTCGATAAGCAGCGAGTCGGTTTAGAGTTTTTTAGTCTATTTCGAACTACTTGCAAGCTGTCTCGACTCAGTTACACCCCTAAATCCAACACCTTATGAATTACACACTATATTTATGCTTATATTAATTATTTAATTTGAGTTATATTTGAATCAATTTTCATACACATAAAAATATGCAATCAATGATAGTTCATATTAAGTGAAAAATTTTATAGCGAAGTTTGTAAAATCTAAAAATATGAAGAATTAGAAAGATCAGGAGTTTGGCAAGCCATATAAGCTACTTATGTATATATATATATATATCATCTTTTGAGTGTTCAAAACACTAGATATAGAGATAGAGTTCAACTACAATGCTTTTAAGGTTCCTTTAAAAAAATAGCTTTCAGGTTGCGTTTGGTAGCTAATAATTTATCCAGATTAGGTAATTGAAAAGGGCCATCAGATAACTATATTTGGTACGTATTTTGAATGGCAATATATCTTGTAATATAATCTGGATTACTTTATGAGCCAGATTATCTCAGAAAGGGATGGTTATCCACATTACCATAGATGTAGTAATCTGATAAATTATTTTTAATAAAATTATCCTTTCTTTCTCTAATCGCTCTCTACTTGCATCCTTCTCTATTGACCTTGTTGAAACCTCCGCGTCGAAGGTCTCGAGCTACACCTTCTTTCACGGAGTCGAGCCATGGATCTTCACCGTCTAGCGGCCCTATAGCTATCTTCAGACGCTACGAAACTTCTTTCGATTGGTGGCCTCTGGCATCCTTATCGGTTACTTTGAATATCATTTATAAATATAATTTTTTAAACATTATCATTTATAAATATAATTTTTTAAATCGAATATATAATAGTATTTTGAAAATTTGATATTATACGACTAGTCATACCAAACACAGTAATCAATATTACAATAGCATTACCTATGTATACCAAATACAGTAATCAATATTACTGGTAATCTATCAAGTGGTAATCTATCTTGTAGGTAATTCACATTATCATTTAGGATTACCTGGCGATGCACTAAACGCAACCTCAATCCCATTATCCAAAGCTTCGTGCATAGCTTTTACTCTTTTATATCACTCTCTCTTACCCCTTAACTTACTTAAAGTATGATACCATCAACATAAAGCCAAAAATCTGATAGCAAAGTTCATAGGGATTGTTGCTGCGAAAATCCATTCTCCAAATCGGGTGCGGCCCGCCTTCGGATTTGGGTGCCTTATTCTCCCGCCTGATGAACCTACAAGATAGTCCTCGCATAGAGAACGCTGGGGGTAGCCCTCTGCGGAAGACCCTTCGATGCTCAAGTCAGTGGAGATTCATAACAAGCAGATATGAAGAGAAGGCTCTCGCAAAAGAGTCCCTTAAGAATAGCCTCTCGAGAGCTCAGAGTTCCGCTTGAGCTTCAATAGAGTTTTTCAGTGAGAGAGTGAGCGTACCTGAAAAAGTTTAGGAAAAGGTATTTATAACATCTGAATATTGGCAGTTTGTTCACCTAACTTTTCGAATGTGTCTTAGGAAATAGAGAATCAGAATTATTGTAATTTGATTTGAATCAAGTTTGTTACGAGGCCGGCGAGATTTGAATCCTGTTTGTTACAAGGATCGACGCTGAAGAGGCTGATTTGGAATTTGAGATTCGATTATTCTATTATTTGGTTATTTATAGGCTAGTTCGATTTTCCTTTTGAGGCGACGAGAGCCGACATAGCCAGAGGATCATATTTGGCTTTTGGCTACTCTAAGTCTGTCGAGGCATGAGAATGGTTCACCTTGCCGAGACGAGGAAGTAGCTCGGCTCTATCAGGATGGAGAGATGACTCGGTCATGTCGAGACGGAAAGATTTTGTCTTTTTTCGAACACAACGTAATCTTTTTGACATGTGCATGGATATTAACGTAATAATGATTTTGCCCCTCACCAGAGATATTATACATACAAACATCACTTTTTCTCAGTAAAGTACCAAGAAAACATAGTATATAATTAATTGATGCAAGGATTTATATATGTTATGTAGGGCCACACGATCATGATCATTGTACACTAGTGAATTGGATCATGATCATTGTACATTAGTGAATTGGACATCTCTGGCTCAACCCCAAAACTAGAGTGGAAATTGACTCCTACAAACATATGGCATGAAATTAAAGTCCGGGGGATTAGCTTCTGTTTAGCTTTATATATATTTAACATGGGTGTCCATGATCTATGATCCAATGCAAGGTTAAAAACACTAGCCTTTTTTTTTTTTGGTACAAGCGGACGATCACACAAGTCTAGTGTGAGTCAGCCCAGAAAGATTCGAATACATAATTAACTATAATAGAGAAGGACAGGGGTCGCTCGGTCTCCAGCTCCACGAACCAGTATATTGGGCCACAGAAGAAGCCACCCAGTCCGCTACTGAGTTGGCTTCACGATAAGTATGGCGAATCTGGGCGCAGTCAACCTCCCGCAGCAAAGACCAATATCCGAAAGAATGGATTAGCAGGGTGAGAATAGCCTCTCTCTTTCTGCAGCCAAGAGATGACTGTCATGGAATCTCCCTCAAAAAATCCTCTGAGCATGAAGAGTCCAAACAGCATAAGAAATGCCCGCCCAAGCAGCATAAAGCTCGGACATTGGGACAGAGGAGTCTAGAGAACCAAAGCCTCCAGCTCCCAGCAATTCACCATGAGGACCACGGATGACGAAAGCAGACCCAACAGTTCTATCACGGATACTCCCTTCAAAGTTGATTTTGACGAACCCTGGAGGGGGGCTCCCAGGAGATGAAAACCATATGCCGGTTCGCTGCCGAGGCAGCAAGGGATCCCCAGAGGCCAGAGCCGTCAGTACTAACACGAGAGCAGTCCGTGACCAATGAACAAATCTTCCTAACAGTCCTGAGAGAAGAAATAGAATCATCCGTGAAAAGAAGCTGGTTCCTCGAGAGCCAAATTTGATAAGCCGTGGCGGCCCAAAGACAACTATGCTGCAGAGATCCTCTACGAAGCTCAAGAAGGAAAGTGGAGCGAGGGGATCCCAACTCATCCTCCCTGTCAGGATAGCCCACCATGTGCCATATCAGTCTAGCTCTAGGGCAGGTGAATATAGCATGCTCAGGAGACTCCTCCTCCAACCTGCAAAAAGGACAAAACGACTGAATTGGCAGACCCCTTCGAGAGAGAAGGGCACAGGTTGGGAGACAGTCCCACAGAACCTTCCAAATGAAAAGTTGCACCCTGGGGAGGGTAGGGAGCTTCCAGATCCACGCAGCATCCACCGAGCGCTACGAAACCGGCCTGAACATCTTCATCAAGTCTCTGGTAGGACCCTAGAAAGACAAGATCTCTGCCAGAGTCTGGTGTCAGATAAGCAGCCAGGAATAAGAGGCATCAAAAGAATACGCCTAGAAAGCTCCAGACCGAAGAACCGGGTCACCGAAGGGATATTCCAGGCAAGGGGATCGAGGGAAATCAAATCCTTAACCCTTAAGCAGGAAGGGATATCAATACTGATAAATGATGGCCAGAAAGCTCAGAAATCCAGGTATCATGGATAACATCTATCGATGATCCATCTCCAATCATCCAAGATATATTCCCCAGGATAGCCTGACCGAACTGACATACCTCCTTCCAAAAAGAAGAGCCTCCCCGAGACGGCCTGATATGTAAATCCGACGTCCAAGCACCATACCTAGCTCGGATCAGGGTACTCCATAGACAATGTGGCTCCAAGAGAAATTTAGATGCATATCTAGCGAGAAGGGTATCCCTTCTAATAATCAGAGACTGAATTCCAAGACCGCCATCTTGGATGGGCATACAGACCAAATCCCAGGATAGCAGATGAGTACCATGTCCTTCCTGCATAGAAGCCCAAAGAAAATCTCAGAAACATCTCTCAATCCTCTTAAGGCATGTGATCGGAACGACAGTGTTCGACAGAAGGTGCAGGAGAAAAGAGGAAAGAACCGAACGAATAATAATGACCCTGGCCATCATCGAGAGGCCAGTGACAAGCCATATGCTGACGAACCCTCCTCTCAAGCTCATCATAGTCAGAACAACGGGGACGTCGCCCTGTGATAGGGATTCCCAAATACATAAACCTGTCAGTCTGAGTAGAGATGCCCGACAAATTAATAATGGCTTCCTTGGTAGTCCTAGAAGTCTTCGGGCTGAAGCAATAGAAGACTTGAGAAGTTAACCTTCTGTCCTGAGGCCTGATAATACCGCTAAATGATGGAGTAGAAAGAATCCGCATTTTCTCTAGAGGCCTGGCCTAGAAGAATGAAATCGTTCGCGAAGAGGAGGTGAGAGACTAGAGGACCATCAGTACCAGCCATAAAAGGGACAATCCACCGATCTAACTGAGCCTGATGGAAAGCACGTGAAAGATCATCCACAGCCAGAATAAACAGCAAAGGGGATAGAGGACATCCCTGCCTAATCCCCACAGAAGAGTGAAAAAACTCGGTCGGGCTACCGTTGATGATCAGAGAAAATGACGGCCTCTGTATGTAAGCCATAATCCACTCAATAAATAGATCATCAAACCCAAACTCCTGTAGAGAGCGGAGTAAGAATGCCCAGCTCGGTCTATCGTAAGCTCTCTCCATATCAAGCTTAACAGTCATAAGACATCGGCTGGCCGGAGCTCTCTGAAGATCATGCATAAACTCCTGGGCGATGAGGACATTGTCAGAGATGGAACGCCCTCTAATAAATGCCCCCTGTTCAGCCGAGATGAGCGAGGAATCACCAAACTAAGGCGGCGAGCAAGAATCCGAGCACAGACCTTATATAGAGTAGTGCAAAGACTAATAGGTCGAAAGTGCTACGGAAGGGAGGCATCAGAGCGCTCGGGCACTAAAGAAATATAGGTCTGATTCCATTCGGCAGGGATGAGTTTAGATTGGAACACTGACTGAATCGCTGAACCACCTCCTGCCCAACAATGTCCCAGTAATGGCGGAAGAAGAAAGGCGGAAATCCATCAGGCCCAGGGCCTTGTTTGGACCGAGCTCCAAAGAGCCGCCCTAATCTCTTCCGCAGAAATAGATCTGGCAAGCATGATATTATCCAAGGAAGAGACCTTCCCTGAAACAGGAACCTGAATAACCGAACCCCCCTCACCAGAGGACTCAGCCCACCTGGACTGGAAAAAGTGAAAAAGCAAGCTCCTAATAGAGTGGGAGTCCTCTTGTATAATCCCCTCATCATCAACCAATCTCCGGATCCTGTTAGCAGCACGCCGCTTCAGAGTTGCTTGATGGAATAACCTGGTGTTGCGGTCGCCGTCACGGATCCACTGAAACTGAGACCTCTGCCATCAATACACCTCCTGCTGCCCAGAAGTGAGTGATGCCGAGCAATCTTTCCCCTAAGGGTAGAGAGATCAGAGTCCAACAGAAAACCGTTCAGGTCTTCCTTAGTCTGAATGGCACAAATATCGTTTTCAACCTATTCAATTTGTCTAACCAAATCCCCAGCTCCAATCTATTCCATCTGGATAATCTGTGCCTGGCCATCTTAAGATTATGCGTAAATAGCATTGCCCCTGACAGGAAGGTGCCAGATCTGTGAAATGATAGAACGAGCAGCAGAGTGGGCCGTCCAAAACTGCTCAAATCTAAACTGCTTATGCTGATGTTGATCAACCTCCATGGATATGAGAATAGGGCAATGATCAGAAGCGATCCTAGACAGATGGGAAATAGTAGCCGCTGGGAATAAGTGAAGCCACTGAGTCGTTGCCATAGCTCTGTCAAGCCTTTCCCAAACATTGACGATTATTGCACTAGGTAAATTGGGGTCCGAATACCCTAATCCAGAGCAGTAGCAATGAAAGATCTAAAGCTGATATCAGCTGAGCCAGTTACACGTCTGCCCCCTCGTTTCTCACTAGCCTCATAATGCAGTTGAAATCCCCAGCAATGATAGTAGGAATGCCTTGAGCTAGAAGGGAGTTAAGTTCAGCCCAAAGAACCCTTCTCTCCCTATAGTCCATGCTAGCGTAGACCGCCGATGTCAGAAGATCCCTGAGTTGCAACTACTTGCAGCAGAGGTAAGCCAAATGGCCAGAATCATCAGCTCGAGCGAGTAATCTGTCTCGAGCCAGACTGGATCTGGAGGTATGACTGTCCTGCCGAAGATCGAAATGAAGATTTAATAACTTCATTTTACAAGCAACTTACCAATCATGATACTATCAATACAGCCTTTTAACTGGGAGTCTTGCCATCTCTACTGTCCTGCTGGGATCAAATATTAACGATTATATGATTTTAAGACCTCAGTCATCAGGAGATTATTTATACATACAATTCACTATTTTGCAGATGTAAGTACCTGAAAGACTCAGAAACCAGCTATATTATTCGGATTGCAGAGATGCAAGTACCTTATTTGATGATTATTCCAGGGTCAAGGCAATCATCAGAAAATGAATTGATCAACTGACTGCTGTTAGCCATTGCCAACCTCGCCATTGATTCAGGTGTATCGTACATTACATATGCAAACTGCTGCCAGAACCTCTGATGATGAACTCTCGGAGCTACAAACCCTTGCGAAAAGCATAGAGCTGCCAGGATTAATTGAACTTCTCTGCAAAGCCAATGGGATTATGGCATGAAATTAAAGCTGTCAGGCTTCAGGAGTTTTGAAACGGAAAACATATGGCATGCTGATGCAATGTTAGAAATTCTCTGATACGCTTCATATCTGATAACATGGGGCTGCCATCCATGATCTATGATCCAATGCAAGGTTAAAAACACCAGCCTTTTGAATGTGAATGGAAGATAGTACAGAGGGCGAATCAGGCAGATTCCTGCATATCAACTAATTGCATGCGTGGAAATTTTTATAAGTTTTATTTTCTAGTCAATTGTTATTAATAAAAAAATTTTATATGATTTTTTTTATTTTATTTTGATAATTGCTTTCATTACGCATACATTGACAAGCCTGCTTCAGTCCAGAAAAAACAAATAAGTGTGCAAGGATTAAAAACGATAGCAATCTAGCGAGGGACCCTTTGTTTAGTTTTCCTTTGAAGGACGCAAGACCGTACCTTCATAATATTTCTAATCATAATGAAAAAGTCTTAGAGGCATCACTCCATCTTTCTTATTAATTTATATTTAAGCAATTGATGTTCAGTACTTTAAAAGAGTTGGATCAGACTTTAACATTTGATCCCTGGACTAACCACAAAACATTTAGTCTTTATAAACACAGTTATCTTTTTATTACACAAAATAAACATAAACGTGTATACAACTATTGTGCAGTAAGAAAGATAAAAAATTTTAAAAACCTTAGAACCGAGTGTTGAGTGGCTAATCAACAGAAGTTCAACCTTAAAAAGTCTTGTCCGATAAGGGCCGGACATCAGTTAATCCTTTACATTCATTATTATTATTATTATTCCTTTGCGATCAAATGCAAAACTAGTGCCTGCTGAGAAAAGAATTAACTCAATTAGATGATCCATACTGATAGACTCATAAGTTAGGTCAAATTTAAAAATTAAATCTAATCTAAATTTTCGATGAGGTATGGCTTTATATTTTTTGATCCATTCTAATCCGAATCTAATTTGGTTCAATTCATAAATCTTAATTATATAAATCTTATTTTCTTAATTCTAATTATCTTATAACTTCCTTGAATAAATTCTAATTTAAATCATTTTTTTTCATTTTAACAATAAGATCTTTTCCTATCTTTTTTCATTAATTATATCTAAATATTTATATTTTATTATTTATTTTAGTAGATTTTTATTTATAATATTTCTAAGTATATCAATAAATATTCTAAATATGAAAATTTATAAATTTAAAGATAATCATTTACTTTCCTTTAATCTATTTTTCTCTAATAAGATTGAAATATTTATATTTTATTATTTATTTTGGTGGATTCTTATTTATAATTTTTAAATATATTAATAAATATTTAAATATTACAATTTATAAAATTAAGTTTAATCATTTATTTGATAGAATTAATAATTTTTGAATAAAAAAATTAAGTTTAAATTAATTTTTTAGTCTTATTTAATTTTTAATGAATCTTTATTTGATTATTAATTAATAGATTTTAGATGCCGAATAATAGTTAGATGGACCCAAATTATATTTCACCTTCAATAGAATTGGTTGTCCCATTGGCTCTAATTTTTTTGAACAGATTCAATCCGAAATTTATAGACCTAGTCAGCAAAAGATGGGTTCTACATATAAAATTATAAGTCAAATATAAAATCAGATCATATTACGATCCAACCTGATCCAATCCGTATGTTGCTTAATCCCAAATTAGAGTTTGGAGGGAAGGATACTAGTCCATTTCGATTTCATTAACTTTGGCCTAACAGCTTCATGGTCCACTGCAATTGGTCTACAGGTCATGCTTCATGTTGCCGAAGGGCCTTCCCAGCTTCCCGGGGCTATCCAGCGGAGAAGCATGGCGGTCGAGGGGGGGGGTGGTGGTGGGGGAGTTGATGACGAGCAAGGCGGTAGCGCGGCCTATGAGCATAAACAACGACGGGAGCACTTGGTGGGTGGGAGACAAGGACCATAAGAATCCTGTTAATTAACGATGCCATTTTATTGTCACTAACAAGAAAGAAAAAAAAAAAGTGTCGTAGTAACGCCAAAAAATGATTGTCAAATTGTTGGTCGCTAAAAAATTTAGCGACGCCATGGCTAATTAGCGACGCCATGTAAGCGATGCCATGTAGGCATCGCTAATGCATTCTATACATGGCATCACATTCTATTTTATTTATTTTTAATTTTTAAAATTTTAAATTGCTATTAATATCATATACATTAAAAACCTGCTTAGATAATATAAAACTATAACTAAAATTACATTGACAAATAAAATATATAAATATCTTACATTAAAAATGAAAATAAAGTATATAAATAGTACCATATAACTCCTTTTCATAATATAAAAATAGCAGCACATAAAACAATACTCGTAAAATACAAAGGAATAGAGTACAAATTTACAAGATAAAATCTAAAAATATCAATGCTGATCAGTTGGAGGGTTATCTAAAGCTAGAGGTAGAGTAAAGAACTGTTCAACTGCGATAATCTTATAACTAACTAACATATCTCCTGTAACTTATGTTAATAACGAACACGCTTCTCTTGCTATTTTCCCTGGATGTCCGCGATCTGGGTCATCATCTCAGATTTAACACATTGTCACTCTAACTGATGTTCATAACATTTAAAATATCAATGTCCTCATACTTGCCACTGTCACTCTAACTAGAAGAAGAGGAACTATATTGGATGAAGAATGCAGAAGTTTTGGCACTCAGACCATAGACTCCACGATCCTTCTGCTAGGCATCAACAACCTCTAGATGCGGTGGCTCTCCTGCAGCGAAAGGTCGGCTATGGACCCTCCATCCTTTAATGATTGTGTGGGCTGAGACATTAGCTCATTCATACAAGCCTGCAAGAAATACATATAAAATAATATACAACTCATATTATAGCAAATATATTTATAATTAACACATAATATTTCCAATGATTTACTTCAATACACTGGGAGTGAGTGTTTACCCAAGACCCGTCTTTTCTTGTATGGGTCGCCTTAAATGCTGCTACTCCCCTGGATTAACGTCTTCCTTTAGCCTCTGGAAAATAAAGCTTCAAATTTGTAGTTATGCTCATTTGAAAAATTTTATCATTAATACATATGCAAAATAAATAAATTTATATACTTACAAAATGATGCCAATGCTCCTCAATAGAAATGGATCCCCTTGTGTGGCAAGAGAGACCAGTGCTTGAACCGACCTTCTCGGATTGGCGGTTCGAACTAGCTGTAGTCGACTTCCTATGTCACTCTGGATCCGTCCATTTCTACTACCAACCCACCCATATTGCATCAGAGATATGAATGGAGCGTTTCAACGCTCTCCGTCAATGACATAAATTGTTAGAGTATCGGCTGCGAGCGAGTGCATTCCAAGCCCTTTTAACAAGAGGAGTCATGGCTAGATCCCACTCAAATTCCTTCTGCAAATAGAATAACAGTTAATATGCAGAATATAAAATAAATAAGCATAATAAATACATTATAAATATAATTCATCATAATATGACATTATAAATTCAATTAACCACCATGCAAATAGTATATACTTACCTTTTACATATAATTTTATATTAGAACTTAAACAAAAATCAAAATAATCCAAATGTATTTATAATAATAAACATAACTAGCTAATATATTAAATGCATGAGTTTCAAATTGCATCTATATAAATATAAATTATATACCTAAAATTTTGTCCAATAGAAATTCTTGACCTCTTGAGTCATGCGGTTCCAACAGTAGCCCTTCGGATCTGCACTCTTCTTAAATATATCTGTGATGCGTCTTGAGACAACATGTCTCTCAATGAATATATTCAAATATAGTAAAACTTAAATAAAATTTAATTATATAACAATTATATGAATTTAAAAAATTAATATTAAGAAAAAAAATACACTTACTCGCCATCAACTAATAGAATCCTCTTCCTTCTGCTGAAGAAAGTTAAAGCAAAACGGCTTCCTAACAATTTCTGGGCCAAAGAAGTTTATATAGCTGCTATATACTCAATCGTAGCCCCACATCTTCACTTCAAGGCATAACACCATTTGAAGCTTGGCATGGATGGAGACCAAAGGTAACTCATTTAGAGTATTTGGTTGTCTTGCTTATGTTCACATTCCATCTCAGAAAAGGTAAAAATTAGATGATAATAGCATGAAATGCATCTTTATTGGTTATAGCATTGAAAGCAAGGCTTATCGGTTTTATAATCCTATAACTCAAAGGCTTGTTGTTAGCCGGGATGTGATATTTGATGAGCAGAATGCATGGAATTGGAATGAATTACAGAATATAGCAATAGGTGGAGCTCAAGCTGAAGAACATCAGTGGCCTTTGATGATGAAAGTGAAGATTTAACTGATCCAAATCAATCTTCACCAAGGACTACACATGTGAGTTCTTCTATTTATCATCTTCTGAATCTCCTCCAAGAAAGATAAAATCCTTGATTGATATATATATGAAAGATGTCAGTTTACTTCTATTGATGAACCAAGTTGTTTTGAAGAAGCAATAAAGCACAAAGAATGGTGCAAAGCTATGGATGATGAAATTTCAGCATTAATAAAAATGGTACTTGGGAGCTCATGGATCTACCACCTAACCATGAAGCTATTGGTTTAAAATGGATATACAAAATCAAATACAAAGCAGATGGATCAATCCAAAAATTTAAAGCAAGGATTGTTGCAAAGGGCTATATGCAGCGAGAAGGTATTGATTTTGCAGAAACTTAAGTAGTTAGATTTGATACAATTAGAACAGTTTTATCTATAGCTGCTCATTATCAATGGAATATTTTTCAACTTGATGTCAAATCAGCCTTTTTGAATGGTTTTTTGGATGAAGAAGTATATGTGCAGCAACCACAGGGCTATGAAGTTGTTAATGAAGAAAAGAAGGTGTATCGATTACGGAAGGCACTTTATGGACTTAAGCAGGCACCTAGAGCATGGTATGAAAGGATTGATCAGCACTTTGTACAGAATGGCTTTCAAAGGAGCAAAAGCGAGCCCACCTTATATGTTAAGTCAAAAGGTACAAATTTCTTATGGTTTGTTTATATGTTGATGACTTGTATATACATACAGTAGTGATGAACTGATTGCAGAATTTAAAAATAGTATGATTAAAAATTTTGAGATGTCAGATCTTGGCTTGATGAATTACTTTCTTGGTTTGGAAGTAAAACAATTTGGTGATAAAATTTGTCTCCCAAGAGAAGTATGTAAAAGATCTTCTTCAGAAATTTGCAATGTCTGATTGCAAGCCAATGAAGACTCCAATGAACACTGGTGAGAAATTTAGCCAAAATGATGGAGAAGAAAAGATTGATGCACATATGTACAAGAGTCTAATTGGAAGTTTGCTATATCTCACAAATACTCATCCAGACATTATGTATGCAACAAGTTTGCTATCAAGGTTCATGCAAAGTCCAAGCAAAATTCATCTTGTGGCAGCAAAAAGAGTGTTGAGATACTTAAAAGGAACTATTACCTATGGTATTTCATACACTAATGCTAATAAATTATCTTTGTGTGGTTTTTTTATAGTGATTGGATGGGTTCAGTTGATGATCAAAGCACTTCTGGTTATCTTCACCCTTGGATCTGGAGCAATATCTTGGAGTTCAAAGAAATAAAGTACTATAGTACTATCATCATCTGAAGCTGAGTACATAGCCGTTACTGCTGCAGCTTGTCACACTATCTGTTGCGTAGAGTATTGGAGGATTTAAAACTATCACAAAAGGGCCCAACTACTATCAACTATGACAATCAATCCACAATTGCAATGACAAAGAATCCAGTGTTCATCAGCGGACAAAGCACATTGAACTTCGCATCATTTTGTTTGTGAACTAACTGAAATCTTGCAACACTAAAGAATAATTAGCAGATATCTTCACAAAGCATTGCCATTGGAAAGCTTTTTATATTTAAGAAAAAAATTGGGAGTATCTGCATTAAGGAAGAGTGTTGAGATAATGCAGAATTTAGGTATCACATATTCTCGTACTTTGTAGTTGGATAATGCAGAATTTAAGAGTCTAGTGTTCTCTTACTTTGTAATTGAATAATGCAGAATTTAAGAGTCTTACATTCTCTTATTTTGTAGTTGATTGAAAGATCAAGTTATCTACGTGTTTCATATTTTGCTTTTTAGTTTCTCTAGACTACTTAGTTTCGCAAGTTATTAGATAGTGGTTGAAATATCGCTATTTTCTTGCTGCACGTTGTTTCATTCAATCTCTATTTAAAGCTTTGTAAATAAGGCTATTCAGAAAAAAAAAAAAATACAGAGTACAAGTTTTATCTTTTTATTTTATTTTTTAAAATAATTTTTAATAATTTTTATCTTTTTTCTCAACCTTTTAATGATTGGGAAAAAGCCTCTGCTCAAAGTTTTTAGTCCAGTTTTTTTTTTTTTTTTAATTAAAAGCTCGCGGACTATGAAGCCCATCTTGGACGTAATGACGAGCGGTGGCAGAATGCACACCGCGGCGAATGCCAACGGCTGGAATCCCTTGCTCTTGGCCGGCTCGGGGCTATCGAGCTCGACCCCGATCGATGCCTACCATGAGGCCGAAGTGGGCGACGGCGTTCAGGATCAGCAGGCTCCACAAGGGAAAGATGGCGAGCCTCAAACCCAACAACACCAATCCATTCTGCGGAACAAAAGATATTATCCCAACTATACAATATACTCCTTGAATAATGATTAATTTATAGAAATGATTGAATTATGAAATTTTGTACGAATAGAGAATTTTTAATATATTTTATAAAAGTTTAGTATATTGTATTGTGTTTTTCGCGTATTATGCAAAGAAGTTAAAATGATTTTGAGATTGAAATAGCAAACAAAATTTGGAAAGAATAGTCTTAGATTTCAAAATGTATTTATTTAATATAGCAGAAATACAAGTAATTAATAGAAAAGGAGGATTTGATTAATAATATATACCAACATCTAGGATATATGTAGCGAGAGGGTGGTGGAGTGGGCGAAGGAGGAAGTTTGATGGTGTTGAAAAAAAAAAAAAAGACTTGCTGAACGTTGAGCTGAGCGTTTTAAATATTGGGCGAGCGTTAGCTAAACGTTCAGTTCAAATAATTTATTTTCTAAATAGTTTCTGATGTAATTTGGGACTAATAGTTATTAGGCCTTTAAGGCCATTATAGGCCAAAGAGCTTTTATGGGCCGAGCCTTTAAATAGACTCAAGAATTCGAAAGGAAAAAATGAATATGAATCAGAATTGTTTATCTTTTATTATATTATTTTTATTGTTACAATTCATTTTTTATTGGGCATCTGAAGGTAATTATTGGATTTGCACCTCCACACAATTGTGCTCGTAGTAGGAGGATCGGATCGAGCCGGATCGTTGTACCTTAGGGACAGATCGCTTGTACCAGTAAGAGGATCGGATCGAGCCGGATCGTTGTACCTTGGGGACAGATCGCTTGTACCTTAGGAACATATCGCCAACAACCTGTACGAAGGGACGAAAATCTGATCCTTAGGACAGTGTCTAACATGCCTCGGTCCTGGTTTGATTCATATTATCTTTTGGTTTTTATTTTATTTGTATATTTAAATTTTATAATATATTTCTAGTAATTTTTAGTAAAGATATTTTTTGAAAGAATAAAAATATTTTTCAACAGCTAAGGATCAGACTATTTCTTCTTAGTTTGCAATGCCATCTTGTGTTATTATTTATTTCCCCTGGTCTATAAATTTGTTATATTTTAAAACCATTACTATCTGCTTTATTTGTATTTCTATGTATGTACAATTATAAAGATCAGTTGTTAAAGAAATATTAATTGAATGAACCAGAGAAGGAATATGGATGTTTAGATAGTAAATCAAGATTGGTATCTATGGTTGTATGTTGCATACAACTTCAATAAGTTGTTAGCTGAAATGAGATTATTTTTCAGGCATAGTTGTTTTTTTTGTTGAATGGATTTATTGTTTTCCTTCTTATTATTTCCTTTTGAATTTGTCTTGTATTTTTAAAGTCATTTACTCTTGAACACTATTTTCTTTTGAATGTTCAAAAGATATTGTTTGCTAATTCTATTACATTCTCTAAAAAAAAGGATAGAAAACCTAGAATTCTAAACTTAATGCAGCAGGTTCACTATTGTGACAATGAAAGTTGAGGACATCCACTTTAAAATGGGATCTAAGATACAAGTTCCTAATGTTGCATTATGAATTGTATACAATATTTTGTATGTCTTCATGTATCACATTCATTATCAATGGAAATGATGTTTGACTGGCTAGAGGCCTGCGTAAGCATACATATTGACCATTGCTTCCCATTAGTGGAATTGCTTGCATTATCACATGCATCCAGTGCTAACTATTTAATTTACATGATACCGATACACATGATTTGCATTATTTCAGTGTGACAATGTCTTATCTTTTGTCAATATATCTCCTTATTGTGTTGTTTGTTGCTAGACAAAAGTGACAGCATTGGGCAAATATTTATTGCTTACCTGCTATTGTGAATCTTTTATGTTACCAAATGGTAAAGAATGGATGAACTTGGATGTTGTGACATGGTATGTCATATAAATGCTCTGTTTTGAGTCTCTTGAAATCTATTGCCATGAGATTTAATAAAAGTCTATATAATTTACTAAATAATCTCATGACAGTTGGAATATCCAACTTATTGTTTATCTTGTATTTGAATATTCAATTCTAATATATCTTTGTTTCATTCTCTTATTTAAGGTCTAGTAAAAAATAAATAAATTATCTCTTTGGAATTTACCGAGAAGAATTTGGCAGATAAATTAACCAAGGGATTATCTAGGAGTGGAGTCCTAGATTCATCGAGGGGATGTGGCTTAAGCCCATTATTTGGTCACTAGCAATGGATACCTAACCTCTGTGATTAGAGATCCCATGAATGAGGTTCAATGTGGTAGAAACGAAGCTGATTGAGTGATCGTGTTAGAGCACAAATTTTTGAAATTTTTTTCATCACATCCCTATGATGAGTGCTCTTATAAAGTGGCAAAGTAAATTTGTGTAAGGTTGAGTCATACTCTTAATGGATCCGAGGTAGGTTATCTGCGGGGTATTGTCACAAATACCTTTGGAGGATTCACCTATATGAGTCATATTAGGCCGTGATTAAAGGTTTGGGCTAACCTTAAAGAATTCTCATGAAAAATCAAGGTACTAAGCGCAAGGCCTTTAATATACGCTGACCACGTAAATCCAATTGATCCATACTGTGTGTGTGATTAGTAGAAGCCTGAGTCAAAGGACCTAGTTCAAGGTCTAATCCACTATTGTTCCTTTAGGTGTATACAATCAACACTAAGTGAGGTTCAAGTCCACAGGACACCTCAACTATTGCGCAGTAGAAGATGCTCTAAAATTTTTATTATATATTTTTTTATTTATTTGAAACTTTTATAGGGGATTGTTGAAAAAAGTTTTAATTAAAAAAAAAGAAAGGGCCCATACGAGCATTAAATGCTCGCACTTGCTGAACGTTGAACTGAGCGTTTTGAACATTGGGCGAGCGTTAGCTCGCCAGCATTTGTGAACGTTCGGCCCAAACAATTTATTTTGTAAGCCGTTTCTGACATGATTTGGGGCCAACGACTATTGGGCCCATTATGGGTCGAGTCGAGCTTTTATGGGCCGAGCCTATAAATAGGCTCAAGGATTCAAATTGAGAGAGAAATGAATCATGAATGAATCAGTATTGTTTATCTTTTATTATATTATTTTTATTATTACAATTGATCTTTTGTTGGGTATCTGAAGGTAATCATTGGGTTTGCACCTCCGCACGATCATGCTCGTAGTAGGAGGATCGGATCGAGCCGGGTCGTTGTACCTTGGAGATATATCGCCAATAAGATAAAAAATCTGATCCTTAGGGCACGCATTGGTTCATATTATCTTTTGATTTTTACTTTATTTGTATATTTAAATTTTTATAATATATTTTTAGCAATTTTTTAGGAAATAAATTTTTTTTTAGCTAAGATCAAAATATTTTTCAACAGATGGTGCGGGTGGTGGCAACGATGAGCATGCCCTAGAGGAGGAAGAGAGGGCAGGAACAAGTTAAGGGGTTCTCTTCATGCAAAACTGGTAGTCATGACCGGTTTGTAGCACAAAAGGGGAGTAAACATCGAACTCTTTCTTCCATGGGCGTTTACGTATTGAATTGTCGACTCGCTCACCTTCGCCACCTTCGAAATATTGTCCATTAGTTTTCTCTAACCAGCACTTTGAGATAGGCTAGAGGGGTGCAGAAGTTTGGAGAGCAAGTAGCCTTTCGAGCCGCTGGAGGCGAGGAGTAATGCTATTCTTTTACCTGGATAGACCGTGATTGAAGCTTTGTTGCCTTAACGGCGACTTCGTAGGTAGCGTGTCCTTGGCACAAAAAGGCCTTTGACACAAATTATTCGGGGCTCATTCCCATCTTTCTACTCTGCATCCGTCTTTCAACCATTGGCTCCAATCAAAATGGAATCCAAATCTTTTGTCTATGTGGAAAGAGACAACATTATTTGAGCAAGCTCTGGATGATAAAAATGTGGTTGATTGATCTACGATCGAGCTTTGTTTAATGCATCGTAAAAAATGGTTTATCGTGAAGTTTGACTTTGCTTGAGTTGGGCATGTCCTCCTCCTATATCATCCATGGGATAGATGAATGGTAACCTACTTCCTAAAGTTAGTTCAAATGAAAAATTATTATTCTTAGTGGGAAAAATATATCATAGAAGCACAACTCTACATCTCGTGTGGTCTATAGTGAACGGAGGAAGGCTAATTATAAGAATTTTAGATGTTAAAAAAGTAAAAGATAAGTATTTCTCTTTCTTATCTGGCTAGATGGTACACAGTAAAGTTAGAACAAAAGAGCGAAAGAATACGTGTTTTCTCTATGTTCCAACTGATCATGAACATCAGTGTGTGTGTATATAGGTTATACGTATCCATATACAGTTAGTATATATACTGTCTTACATAACATATTTTCAAGTTTTGTGACTTTGTCCATGTATTTATATAAGCGATGTGGTCCAGGGTGAGAGCATAATTAAATTGTGTTAGTTAACCCCTGTGGATCGTAAACTCCGTTCCCCATCTCGCTACTAAAGTTTTAGTACCAAGAATGCGATTTATGTCTTAAGGTGTCCTTGAAAACCATGGAAGTACTCTACTGTTCAAAATCCAGAAACTTTTACTGATCCTTGTGTCTCAATTGAGCTGAGATATCAGCTCTTTGTATCTAAATCAGCACTGGGGTATATACCAGTAGATTATTGTTGAACTCTGACATCATGGAGTTGATTGGCTATGGACCCTTTAAATTAAACTAAGAGCTGAAATAGTTCAGCATCTTGAGGGATTCACATTTTTCACTCTTTGATCTGCTAAAAAAAAAAAAAACTCTGCATTAGTGTTTTCTCATGTCTCCTTTTCAGTTATTGAAATGTTCGTTGCATATGACCACCCTTAGAGATCCCTAATGGCTGCAATAGACTACATGCAATGCTAACTTCCATCAGTACTTATTCCACCACCTGATTCACATGTTGCCATGTTACCACGATTGGCCTTTGACATATATTTCCACTCCTCCTGTTAGAAGCCAAATTATCTATATTAGTCACCATGCATTGACATCTTGATGTTGTGACCTCATGAGCTATGTTTGTTGGTTATAATCCAATGCCCAACTGCATATTGTGAAGCTTCTTAGGTTTTAAGTAGTTACTAATTTATTTTGTTGTGGATTGGCATCTAATTGATTGAGCCTTTTTATTTTTTTTAATGTTTCGCTTTCAGAAAGCATACTTTACATGGAACTCTATTTACAATGTTCATGCAAGTATATTGGCCAAGTAGTTAGTAATACTTTTCTTTGAAGTTGGATGAACAATCAATGTAACAATTCTGCACCTAATGTCTTCATGGGAGGAGCTACAGTTAGTGAAACCAGCTCTTGCCCTACCCTTAGGGCATTAGTCCTAATGCTCTTGGATTGCCCTTTCTTTAACCGAATTTCTAACCAGCGAAGCCAATGCTTGCTGCTGCTTCCTTTCACAATTCCTCTATTCCTACCAATGGTGCTCTGCTCTACTTTGCATTGATTCTGCGGTTTGCTTTTAATGAGATGAAGCCTTGCCATGTTTTGCTTATTTTTTGGTTAAATTTGTTAAAATTTAAATCAGCTCAAGATAACCTAACCCATTGGATCTAAAATCTATATTAGCACAATTTCTTTTTTTTTTTTTTTTGCATAAGAAGAAGAAATAAAAAAAACTTGATGTCTTTACATCTTACAAAAAGCATCATTTGCAAGTTAAGTGAAATATAAAAAAAAAAGGAATCATGCAACTGATCCAATTAGTCCATGTCTAAATCTTTGTTGTTATTGTATTGAAATACAAATTTGACAATGTTTAAGTCCATGCCTATAATTTTTTAATAAAGTTATTATTAATTATGAAAAAAATATGCTTTGAGAACATGAGGTACCGCCAACCTTGATATTTTATCTTGGCAACTTATTTCTTTTTCTTGTTTATTATCATATCTGAATCATGCATGCTTGTCATCAACTAGAAGTGTATCTCTAGTTGGATGACACCCTTATTTTTTTGTGTTGCCAAAGAGTTTTCCTTGATAGGTCTCAAAGCCTTCTTTTTTTTTTTTTTCTTTTGGGGTTTAAGGGAACAATGGAACTTAAGGTAGTGTTTGATAGAAAAAATATTATCCATGGATAAGTGTACGGGATAAAGTTTGTCCCTTAGCTATCCCTAGGGATATCCTTTGGCTATCCCATTGATCATATCAAATGCAAAAAGGTAAATCCATAGGATAACTTTTTTTTTTTACTCTTATTTGGAGGGATAACCAGTTATTCCTGCATTTTTTAGGGAATAAATTGAGGGGATATTCCATGATTAACCATGGTTAACCATGGATTATCCCTTTGATTAACTTTATTCCCAGCTATCCCCTGTAGTTATGGCTTTTGGGAATAAGAGGGGATATCCAGGGGATATCCCCTCTTATCCCCTATTTCAACCTGGATATCCCCTCTTATCCCCTATTTCAAACACTACCTGAGTGAACTTTCATATAGAGTTTCATCGTGGAACTAAACACAAGTATAGTAGAAGAAGAATTTTTTGCCTCAATTCTAAATTATAAGAAAGGTTTTCTACTATTCTTTACTTTGGTATTCCTTTTTGGCTTTGCTTAGTTGCTGTGCATTTTCATAGGAAGATGCTTTTCCTAGGAAAGAACAAAATAGTCTCATGCTTAATTGATGATTTTAACATGATTGTAAGTGATATGGCTGATCCAACGACGTCAGAATAAATGGTAATGGCGACTGACGGAGGCCCTCTCGGTCTCCTGAGCCCCCCTCGGTATCCAATGAATAGTATCTCAACCCTCGAGACCCCCTCGGTATCGGACTACATGAATAGTGCCCGGCTTCAAGTTCCAGTCTCAGCCTCGAGCCATAGCTCCCGAGCCCTACGAACAGTATCTCAACCCCCGAGACCCCCTCGGTATCGGGCTACATGAACAGTGCCCGGCTTCGAGTTCCAGTCTCAGCCTCGAGCCACAGCTCCTGTGCCCTATGAACAATATCTCAACCCCCGAGACCCCCTTGGTTTTGAGCTACATGGACAGTGCCCGGCTTCGAGTTCCAGTCTTGGCCTCGAGCCATAGCTCCCGGGCCCTATGAACAGTATCTCAACCCTCGAGACCCCCTTGGTCTCGGGCTACATGAACAGTGCCCAGCTTTGAGTTCCAATCTTGGCCTCGAGCCACAGCTCCCAGGCCCTATGAACAGTATCTCAACCGCCGAGACCCCCTCGGTCTCGGGCTACATGAACAGTGCCCGGCTTCGAGTTATGGTCTCAGCCTCGAGCCACAGCTCTCAGGCCCTATGAACAGTATCTCAACCCCCGAGATCCCTCGGTCTCGGGCTACATGAACAGTGCCCGGCTTCGAGTTTTAGTCAGTCTCGAGCCACAGCTCCCGAGCCCTATGAACAGTATCTTAACCCCCGAGACCCCCTCGGTCTCGGGCTACATGACAGTGCCCGGCCTCGAGTTCCAGTCTCAGCCTCGAGCCACAGCTCCCGGGCCCTATGAACAGTATCTTAACCCCCGAGACCCCCTCGGTCTCGGGCTACATGAACAGTGTCCGGCTTCGAGTTTCAGTCAGCCTCGAGCCATAGCTCCCAGACCCTATGAACAGTATCTCAACCCCCGAGACTCCCTCGATCTCGGGCTGCATGAATAGTGCCTGATACATGGTCTGGCCCTTGAGCCCAGCAGCCTATAGCCTCGGGCCACCTGGCATGCCCGCGTGGTCCGCTGCACATCCGTAGCAGTGTGTGGCCATACCTCATAACGGCGTATGGTCCATCGCGTGCCTGTCACTATGCATGACCATACCCCATTATGGCGTACGGTCCACCACCCGCCTACAATTGTGCGCGGTCACATTCGGCAGCGGCGCGCACCAGGTATAACCACGGATGCCAGACACCTGTGAGGCCATACTGACAGGTGATGCAGGACACCTCCAACATGCATGGTGATAGTACGATCTGTCACTGTCAGCCTTATCTTTTTGTCCGTTGTTGAACGAGGTGCCTTGAAATCAGCAATTTTCCGGAACGGAAGGGTGTATCTTCGAACAGGTATAAAAGCATACACTCTCACTGTAAGTAGGGATCCAAAAACTCTGATTTTTCTAGCTTCTCCCTACTAGTTAAACCCAAACTTTCTAGCTTCCTTCTGCTAGTCAGTTCTTGTCTGTCCCGAGTGACTAACTTGAGCGTCGTAGGGTCTCCACTGGAGCATCCAGTCTCCGGAGACTTTTCTTGCAGGAGTCTAGCGAGGAGGACGTCCGTTTCCTCGGCATTTGAAGAAAGTGACTCGGCGTCAACAGATTGGCGTGCCAGGAAAGGAGGAAGAGAAAGATATCAAACCAGCAATCTGCAACCTCTCTCTCCCCAAGCTCTTGAGCCTTGGTGACAATCCGTGCAAAAGGGGTCTCTGTCAGTTGCGCTGGGGGGCAGCGTCAAGGAGCAGATCTGCTGGCAGTTGGCCCCTCAGCTCCCCCAACTGGTGTCCCTGCACCGCCGCGTCTCCAGGCGACTGGACCTTCTGCTCCCCCGATCGACGTCTCTACGCCTCCTCCACCTCCACAGCAGCTTCAGGAAGACCGGCTTGCCGCCCTAGCCACGTAGGTTCAGTCCTTGGCAGCGGTGGTTCAAGGTCTGCAGCACCAGCATGCGGCCCCGCGGCAGCCGGAGCCATTCCCATCAGTTCTAGGGGTGGTGCAACCCAGCCAGCATTCCTCCCGAAGGAGATCGCCGGTCCCGGAGGCTCGCCACCGCCATGCTTCGCCCAAGCCTCACCACCAGGGAGCTTCCAAGAGACCCCGATCGCCTTCTCATCATGCCAGCGTTTCTCTCAAGCGGCAGCATGGGAGGGAGGCAGAGCGCTCTCGCCGACATCACCGTCACTCTTCCCCATCCTCAGAATCCTCGAGGAAGGGGTCCTTCGATGGCAGGATAGCCCGTCGAGCCGAGCGTCGACTCGACAAGTATAACCAACGATTGGAGGAACTCAGCCGCCGAATCATCCACCTACCAGAGGCGGACTATGACAGCCGACCTCCACTATCCTGCCGTATCATGGAAGAGCCCATCTTCACCCAGTTCTACCTTCCTCAGCTGGATTCATATGACGGGACCACGGATCCCCTGGACCACCTAGAAAGTTACAAGGTTCTCATGCAGGTCCAGGGGGCAACCGATTCGCTCATGTGCATCGCCTTCCCTGCCACCTTGAAGAAGGCTGCCCGAGCTTGGTACTCTCGTCTATCGCCGCAGAGTATAGATTCTTTCCGTTAGCTAGAGAGAGCCTTCTTAGCTCATTTTGATGCCTACCGGAAGATTCCAAGGGTAGCTGATAGCTTCTTCGCTGTCCAGCAGAAGAGCGGCGAGACCTTGCGGGATTACGTTGCTCGGTTCAAGGAGGCAGCCCTGGAAGTCTACAATCTTGAAGACTCGGTGGCCACTCTAGCCTTGAAGTGAGGGCTCCGTCCATCCCACTTCGCATATTCCCTTAACAAGAAGCTGCCCAGTTCTTACGCTGAACTTTTGACCCAGGCCCAGAAGTATATCCGCGCCGACGAAGCTGACTCCTCTCGACACGAGGCTAGCGGGAGTGTCCTTAAAAAGCCGGTCCACCCTGAGCCTGTTGAAGTTCGACCCAGGAAGCATGAACCTCCCCGCCGACCAAATAACCGTTCTCGATCTCCTACACAGAGAGACGGGCCCTACACTCCTCTGATCGCCCCTATATCGCACATCTTGCTCGAGATTGAGGGTGAGTCCTATCTTCAGCGCCCATCTCCGATGAACCCAAAAATCCCCCACAACAAGAATCTCTACTGCCGCTACCATCGGGATTATGGCCACGACACCGACGACTATCGCCAGCTGAAGAAGGCGATAGAGGATCTTATCCAGCGTGGCCATCTGGGAAAGTTCGTTCAAAGGAACAACCCGGATGCCCCTAGTCCATCGACGCATCCACTACCGGTGGTTGCCAATGCTCCAACTGAGAGGATGGTGGCGATGATTTCCTGGGGGGTAGGTAGCCCACCCAAGAGGCTGCGGGAGGAGGAGAGTTAGATTCTATAATCCCTTTTTCTAAAATGGACTTAGAGGGGGTGATAAATAAAAATGATGATAGCGTCGTCGTGTCCATGACGATCGCTAAACATCCTGTAAAGAGAATTCTAGTTGATAGTGGAAGCTCAGTAGATGTTTTGAGTTATGATGCCTTCATTCGCATGAACCTGTCGCCCGACCTGCTTCGGCCCTTCGCCACGCCCCTGATAGGGTTCATTGGGGATTCCATGAAGGTCGAGGGGGAGATCACTCTTCCAGTCATGGCCGGCATGGCCCCAGCCAAAGTACAGTCTTCATGAGCTTCCTGGTGGTCCGGTACCCCTCGCCTATAATGCTATCCTCGGAAGACCTGGGCTTAATCTTTTGGACGTTGTCATCTCCACCAAGAGGCTACTCGTGAGGTTTCCCACCAGTGAAGGAGTTGGGGAGATGCAGGGGGAGCAGAACCCGCCCATACTTTGCTATCACATGGCCCCTAGTCCACAGGGAGTGTTACCTGCACCTGCACCAGAAGCACTGGACCCCCAAGACCTGGAGAGAAGAGGAGAGCCGGCCGAGCGCCTGCTTGCTTTCCCTCTTGGAGAGGACCCAACAAAGACAATCCAGATCGGAGCCCTACTCTCGGAGGAAGCCCACGGCCAGCTCCTCGCTTTCTTACGAGTCAACGCCAATGTCTTTGCCTGGTCGGCATCCGACATGCCAGGCATTTCGGAAGAAGTGATTACCCATCGGCTCAATATCAGGCCGGAGTGCCGACCCATTCGGCAGAAGAAGAGGAGCTTCGCCCCTGACAGACAAAAGGCCATGGATGAGGAGATGCGAAAGCTGTTGACAGCCGGTCACATCCATGAGGTGCACTACCCCGACTGGCTAGCGAATGTTGTGATGGTTCGCAAAGCCAGCGGGAGCTGAAGGATGTGCATGGACTTCACCGATCTCAATAAGGCATGCCCCAAAGATAGCTTCCCACTGCCCCGGATCAACCAGCTAGTGGACGCTACATTCGGACACAAAACTCTTAGCTTCATGGACGCATTTTCGGGGT
This sequence comes from Calamus simplicifolius, assembly GCA_900491605.1. Lineage (NCBI taxonomy): Eukaryota > Viridiplantae > Streptophyta > Magnoliopsida > Arecales > Arecaceae > Calamus > Calamus simplicifolius. The sequence continues at coordinate 215,710 of UESW01001626.1, forward strand.
ACAACCAAATCAGGATGAACCCGGCTGATGAAGAAGCAATCTCTTTCATCACTGAGAAAGGGATTTACTGCTACAAGGTAATGCCGTTTGGGCTGAAGAATGCCAGAGCCACCTATCAGAGGTTAATGAATAAGGTCTTTAAGGACCAGATCGGGTGCAACATGAGGTGTATATGGATGATATGCTGACCAAGAGCACCAATGCTCTAGACTACATGGCCGATCTCGCAGAGACCTTCAACAACCTGCGCCGATATCGGATGAGGCTGAACCCCTGCAAGTGTGCCTTCGGGATGGCGGCAGGCAAGTTTCTGGGCTTTATGGTAACCCAGCGGAGGATTGAAGCCAATCCTGATAAGATCCGGGCTATCTTGCATATGAGGCCCCCAGTTAATATGAAGGAGGTGCAACGCCTAGCCGAAAGGATGGCGGCCTTGAGTCGCTTCATGTCAAGATCGGCAGAAAGGTGCATGTCCTTCTTTAAGGTGCTGCGTAAGGTCAACAGCTTTGAGTGGACAAAGGAGTGTCATGATGCCTTCGAAGAGTTGAAGCAATTTTTGTCCACTCCCCCTTTGTTGTCCAAGCCAAGGGACGGGGAAGAGCTCTTCCTATATCTTGCAGCCTCTCCCGAGGCCGTCAATTTTGTGCTCATGTGTATGGATGCTGACGGAGTGCAGAGGCCAGTCTACTACACCAGCAAGGTGCTTCATGATGCCGAGACCAGATATTTAAGACCGAGAAGATCATTTTCGCCCTGGTGGTCTCTACCCAACGCTTCCGACCCTACTTCCAAGCTCATCCCATCGTGGTGCTCACGGACCAACCTCTTTGGACCATCTTGTCCCATCCTGACACCTCTGGTCGGTTAGCAAAGTGGGCCATCAAGCTAAGCGAGTTCGACCTATCTATTCGGCCAAGGTCTGCCATGAAGTCTCAAATGTTAGCTGATTTCTTAGTCGAGGGCACTTGGGCCGAGGAACGTTCGGAGGAATCGTGTCCGGAGGTGCGCATGGAGTCCTCCTCGACCGAGGAAACAAAAAAGGAAGATCTTGCATGTGGATGGAGAAGCAAACTCTTAGGGAAGCGGAGCCGGACTCATCCTTGCGAGCCCCGAGGGGGAGGTGGTGGAGTATGCCCTTCGATTTTTGTTTTCGACCACTAATAACCAGGCGGAGTATGAAGCCTTGTTGGCGGGAATAAGGCTGGCCGAGGAGCTCGGTGCGGGGTGTCTGAGGGCCTTCACGGACTCCCAGCTTATTTTCAGACAGGTTGCTGGGGAGTACGAAGCGAGAGACCTGACCATGTCCCATTATCTGAGCAAGGTGCAATCCCAAGCCCCTCGATTCTCTTACTTCCGCATCAGCTATATCCCCCGAGCGGAGAATGCTAGGGCCGATGCGCTGTCCCGTTTGGCCACCTCGGTCGATGGGACCCTGGGATGAACGTATGTGAAGCACCTGCAGACCCCAAGCATTGAAGCTGTGGATGAAGCACTGCCGGTTGAGCAAGGGCCCTCCTGGATGGATGCCTACGTCCGATATTTGACCGACAACACTCTTCCCAAAGACCTTGCTGAGGCCAGACTACTCAGACGGCGGGCCCCGAAGTTCCTGATGATGGACGGGAAGCTTTATCGAAGATCATTTTCTTACCCGGTCCTCAAGTGCATCGGACCAACCAAAGCAGACTACATCTTGCGGGAAATCCATGAGGGCATCTGTGGGAGTCATCTAGGGGGCAGAGCCCTAGCTTACAAGGCCTTACGACAGGGGTACTACTGGCTAACCATAAGGGAAGATGCGGCCGAGCTTGTTAAGAAGTGTGATAGCTGCCAGCGCCACGCCAATATTCAACGACAATTGACATCTTAGTTGACCCCCCTGGCGGTGCCTTGGCCCTTCGCCCAGTGGGGTATGGACATCTTGGGACTATTCCCCCTAGCTTCCGGACAGCACAAGTTCCTCCTGGTGGCCGTCGATCACTTCACCAAGTGGATTGAGGCTAAAGCCCTTGCTAAGATCACTGAGAGCAAGGTGAGATCCTTCTTTTGGAAGTCTATCATATGCCGGTTCGGATTACCACACACTCTGGTCACCGACAATGGCCGGCAGTTTGACAACGCACCCTTCGAGGATTTTGCACCGAACTGGGCATCCATCAGAGATTCACTTCCGTCGGACACCCTTAGACCAACGGAGCGGCTGAGGTAACTAATCGCATCATTCTCCAAGGACTGAGAACCCGACTGGATGATTGCAAGGGACGGTGGGTGGAGGAGCTCCACAATGTGCTATGGGCCTACCACACAATGCCACGAGCCCCCATCGGAGAGACCCCATTCAGCCTGGTCTTCGGGGCCGAAGCTGTCATTCCGATGGAGATAGGCTCCTCGAGCCCTCGGGTGGAATCATATAGTGAGGAAGACAACACAGACCGGTTACGAGCCAACCTCGACATGGTGGAGGAGGTGCGAGACCGAGCGCAGCTCTAGATGGCGGTCTACCGACAACGAGCTGCCAAATATTACAACGCCCGCATGCGCCCCAAGACCTTTTTGCCGGGAGACCTGATCTTTCGACGGGCCGAGGTCTCGAAACTGACGGAAGGAGGCAAGCTAGCTCCAAACTAGGAGGGGCCCTACTGGATCACCGAAGCACTCCGTCATGAAGCATACAAGATTGAAGAGCTGGATGGGAGGCCGCTCCCCCAGACGTGGAACGCTGACAACCTCCGTTGGTACTATCAGTAGTGCATTTTCTTCTTACATTAAATACCATGCTTGTATTCTTTTGGGTTTTCACTCCTCATTTTGCATCAATAAACTTGAGTTCCAGCATCTCAGTTTTTCAGCAAAAAGCCCTGGGCCAACCAGACACAAAGCCCAGTGTACCACTGGTAGAGCGATGTACCATCGGCTCTTAACAGCTAAAGCCCGACCCTGGTCGACACGAAAAGCCCTGGGCCAACCAGGCACAAAGCCCAGTGTACCACTGGCAGAGCAATGTACCATAGGCTCTCAACAACTAAAGCCCGACCCCGGTCGGCCCAAAAAGCCATAGGCCAACCAGGCACAAAGCCTAGTGTACCACTGGCAAAGCGATGTACCATGGCCCTCAACAACTAAAGCCCGACCCCGGTCGGCACAAAAAGCCATGGGCTAGCCAGACACAAAGCCCAGTGTACCACTGGCAGAGCGATGTACCATCGGCTCTCAACAACTAAAGCCTGACCCCGGTCGGCACAAAAAGCCCTTGACCAACCAGGCACGAAGCCCAGTGTACCACTAGCAGAGCGATGTACCATCGGCTCTCAAGAACTAAAGCCCAACCCCGTCGGTCCAAAAAGCCCTGGGACAGCTAGGCACAAAGCCCAGTGTACCACTGGCAGAGCGATGTACCATCGGCTCTCAACAACTAAAGCCCGACCCCGGTCGGCACAAAAAGTCCTGGGCCAGCTAGGCACAAAGCCCAGTGTACCACTGGCAGAGCGATGTACCATTGGCTCTCAACAACTAAAGCCCAACTCCGGTCAGCACGAAAAGCCCTGGGCCAGCCAGGCACAAAGCCCAGTGTACCACTAGCAGAGCGATGTATCATCGGCTCTCAACAGCTAAAGCCCGACCCCGATCAGCACAAAAAGCCCTGGGCCAGCTAGGCACAAAGTCCAGTATACTACTGGAAGAGCGATGTACCATCGGCTTTCAACAACTAAAGCCCGACCCCAATCGGTCCAAAAAGTCCTGGGCCAGCCAGGCACAAAGCCCAGTGTACCACTGGCAGAGCGATGTACCATCGGCTCTCAACAACTAAAGCCCGACCTCGGTCGGCACAAAAAGCCCTAGGCCAGCCAGGCACGAAGCCTAGTGTACCACTGGCAGAGCGATGTACCATCGGCTCTCAACAACTAAAGCCCGACCCCGATCGGCCCAAAAAGCCCTGGGCCAGCCAGGCACGAAGCCCAGTATACCATTGACAATGCGGCGTGCAATTGGCTCCTAGAAGCCCGAGTATATCTTGGCCTTCCGAGTCCGATGCTCCATTGGTCACCGAGAATCCATACTCCTCGACTTTAGGATTCGGTCCTACATGGCTAAGTTCTTCCTGGACCTCGGGCACGAGGATTGGTGAGATGAGTCGCTCCACCCAGCACCCATCGTCCAAAATGGAGTCCCGATGCAGCCTCGGCCTAGCTTCATTTCCTCCAGCAGCCTCGGCGGTTTCGGACTCGACGCATGGAGGGCTGCTTGCCGGTGTCTGCTCCGGGGTGGTTCGCAAAGGACGGGGATCGGTCACTCAGGAGGTGACACCCCTTTCGCCTTGCTAGGGTGGGCCCACTCCGTCTCAGGGGTGAGGGGCATCTGATATGGCTGATCCAATGCCATCAGAATAAATGGTAACGGCGGCTGACGGAGGCCCTCTCGGCCTCCTGAGCCCCCCTCGGTATCCAATGAACAGTATCTCAACCCCCGAGACCCCCTCGGTATCGGGCTACATGAACAATGCCCGGCTTCGAGTTCCAGTCTCAGCCTCGAGCCACAGCTTCCGGGCCCTATGAACAATATCTCAACCCCCGAGACCCCCTCAGTCTCACGCTACATGAACAATGCCCGGCTTCGAGTTCCAGTCTCAGCCTCGAGCCACAGCTCTCAGGCCCTATGAACAGTATCTCAACCCCCGGGACCCCTAGGTCTCGGGCTACATGGACAGTGCCCGGCTTCGAGTTCCAGTCTCGGCCTCGAGCCATAGCTCTCGGGCCCTATGAACAGTATCTCAACCCCCGAGACCCCCTCGGTCTCGGGCTACATGAATAGTGCCCGACTTCGAGTTCCAGTCTCGGCCTCGAGCCACAGCTCCCGGGCCCTATGAACAGTATCTCAACTCCGAGACCCCCTCGTTTCGGGCTACATGAACAGTGCCCGGCTTCGAGTTCCAGTCTCAGCCTCGAGCCACAGCTTCCAGGCCCTATGAACAGTATCTCAACCCCTGAGACCCCCTCGATCTCGGGCTACATGAACAGTGCCCGGCTTCGAGTTTCAGTCAGCCTCGAGCCACAGCTCCCAGGCCCTATGAACAGTATCTCAACCCCCGATACCCCCTCGGTCTCGGGCTACATGAACAGTGCCCGGCTTCGAGTTCCAGTCTCAGCCTCGAGCCACAACTCCCGGACCCTATAAACAATATCTCAACCTCCGAGACCCCCTCGGTCTCGGGCTACATGAACAGTGCCCGGCTTCGAGTTCCAGTCAGCCTCGAGCCACAGCTCCCGAACCCTATGAACAGTATCTCAACCCCCCGAGACTCTCTCGGTCTCGGGCTGCATGAACAGTGCTCGATACATGGTCTGGCCCTTGAGCCCAGCAGCCTATAGCCTCGGGCCACCTGGCATACTCGCGTGGTCTGCCGCACATCCGTAGCAGTGTGTGGCCATACCTCATAACGGCGTATGGTCCATCGCATGCCTGTCACTGTGCATGACCATACCCCGTTACAATGTACGGTCCACCACCCGCCTACAACTGTACGCGGTCACATCCGGCAGCGGCACGCACTAAGTATAACCACGGATGCCAGACACCTGTGAGGCCATACTGACAGGTGACGTAGGACACCTTTGACGTGCACGGTGACAGTACGATCTGTCACTTTAGCCTCATCTTTTTGTCCGTTATTGAACGAGGCGCCTTGAAATCAGCAATCTTTCAGAACAGAAGGATGTATCTTCGAACAGGTATAAAAGCGCACACTCTCACTGTAAGTAGGGATCCAAGAACTTTGGTTTTTCTAGCTTCTCCCTGCTAGTTAAACCTAAACTTTCTAGCTTCCTTCTGATAGTCAGTTCTCGTCTGTTCCCGAGTGACTAACTTGAGCGTCGTAGGATTCCCATCGGAGCATCCGATCTCTAAGGACTTTTCTTGCAGGAGTCTAACGAGAAGGACATCCGTTTTTCTGGCGTTTGAAGAAAGTGACTCGGTGTCAATAGTAAGAAACATTTTTCCTTAAAATTATGACTTTCCATGGCCATATTGGAAGCCTCATCTTATGGTGGAAGTAAGAAAATATTTTCTCATAGGAATAAGCGTTCCTAAAAACCGCTTTACGGTTTACCGAACGAGACCTTGGTGATTGGAAGCTTTAAAAGCAAAATTAGCTCCATCTCTCAAAAAGATTGCAACCAAAGTTGGCTACATAGAAAGGTAAGTTCCTTTTATCAAGAGGGAGGTTTACATTGATAAATTCAGTGCTTACTACTTTGCCATCTTATTACATATTTATTTTTAAATTAGCAAAATCAGCATGGGAATAGATTGATCATATGAGCCTATATGATGAATTGAGATATAGTATGTAAGGATAAGAAAGGAGGAGGTTTGGAAATCAAAAATACATCCAAACTTTAACAAAGCTCTCCTAACTAAGTGGTGTGGAAATTAACTCCATCATATTCCTCGACCCTATAATTTATAAATCAGGCTTATTGGCGTCAGAGTCAGCAAGGTCTCCACCTCTTTTTCTTCCGTTCGAAAAAAAAATTACTTAAAATCTGAGATGGTCCTGGAATTGCACTTCTTTTAAGCTGGGTAATTAAAAAAGGATCAAATTATGGGAAGACTCCTAACTAAGCCTAGCTCTGCTTTGCTTCCTTCTTCATGATAGTAGTATTTAGAAAAATATTTCTGTGTCTACCCTATAGAATTGGAGAATATATAGGGAGATGGAACATCAAATTGCATCGGCCCATCCCTTTGATTTAACAAAATCAGCTCTTAGAACTCAAAAATCTCCTCTCTTCTATCTAGCTGTCCAAGATTGCCGGTAATTTAGTTTGGAGGATTTTAAGAAAAAGGTTCATACACTGTGAGTTTTTTTTTATATATAAATTCTTGAATTAGAGAGGTGTTCTTTGATCATATTATAAATTAATTTGGAAAGTTGGTCTTTCTAAAAAATTGAGATCTTTGTTTGGTTGGCCTTCATAATCGATTTCACACATGTGAGAGCCAGTTCAAGTTGCTCATTATGTAACGCTCCATTTGAAATAGCTTGTTACAACCCTTAATCCAAAGCCCAGTCTAGGAGCACTACAGCACAGCTGCATATTTTTAAATGAGCCCAAGAGCACGCAAGGTCTACTAAATCTCAACTTAATAACATGGTGACAAAATTAATATCAACAAATACTATATCCAAATTCTCAAAAGACTGTTACAAATCAATAAACCAATACATAAATATCTATATGTTAACCTCAAAGTGCTTATCAACATATCTACAATATTAAATGATATAGTAAACTATACACTACTCTCTATCCGACTCCCATATCTGAATCCATCAAGTATGCATCATCATCACTCTCTAAAACATGGTAAAGCTCGGTAGAAATTTTTATATATCGTGATGAATATGCCAAAAAAAATTAGAGCGAATGATATATCAAAGTATGAATTTACTAAAAGTAATAAAACATAACCACAAAGCTAGTTATAGAATCTTTAAACCAACTATGTCTAAATACCATCATAAAGCAATTTAAACATCAAGATCATCAACATAACCATATATTAATAAATCATATAGCAGTAATTCATGTCTAATAATCTAATATGTCGATATATGCACACACATATTGGTTTTCATATTAATGCCTAACGTATTAAACGTGGCTACATCATATCTATAGACTATGACTGATTCTACATCGACTTTCTGTAGTCATCATATTATTTCCTAATGTTGCCAGTTTAGATTGGTACGGAATCACATCAATACTATCGAATTAGTACTATATATCAAGAGTAAACATCATATCAACAATCTCAACCATCCTTAGCATTAGACTGAATTACTTTGTATACCGAAAATACATACTAACAAACCTCATATAAGTATTTCATATCTAATAGCTTAACCTAGCAATATATGGTTCTCTTACCAGTGCCTTGCATATTAAATTCAACTACGTCATATGTACAGACCATGGCTGATTCTATACCGACCTCTCACGACTCTTAAGCCTTTCTATGATATCGCTGAACTAGGCTAGTAAAGAATTACACTAATACTATAAGAACTAGTACCACATATCAACAATCAAAAATCATACACATTTTAGTGACTAGTCTACATGCCCATATCACAACTCATATCTAATAAAGCCAAAACATATCATAACCAAAATAATATATCTTAACATATCATACTTATATATCTCAAATTAAAGCCAAAACTATTTCATAACCAAAAAATATACCATAACATATATAACAACTCTACAAATAAATCATTGTGCATAATTAAAATATGTTGAAAAAATCAAACAATGAACTCATATGCAAGCATGCAAAAGATGAAACATATTGCATAATAATATGTGTAAAACTTTTATCTCCAATATTTCAATAGTTTTCTCAATCAAATCAACTCAATAATCACCTACAATTAACATAAACAATTAATTAATTTACTAAAATTTATTTAACAAAATTATCATTCTACCCTTCTAACCCATATTTTAAAATTACCATTATATTCCTCTACCTAAACTTAACTAGATTAGCTAAGGTCTAATTAGGCTCTAATTACACCTACCTTACTTAATCACAACAATTGAGGCTTAATTGAACATTTGACAATTTACTTCCTAATAATAATTAAATATTTATAAAATTACCCCTCTATCTAAATGGTTGTTGATTTATGTTTATGTTTAACTACTTATTTCAATGATTAATTATTAACTATAGATATTAGTTAATATCTAACCATCCTCTTACTCATCAATTAATAAATTACTAAAATGGCCCAGTTAAGCTCACTTTAATTATCCTTTTAGTTTGGTTTGATTAGATCAAAACCCAACCCAGATTAACTCAAACCCATTTCGATTAATCCTAACTTAACACTTAGTTTACTGATATTGAACCCAAAAAAAAAAAAAATTTCTGGTACACTGTTTGAGTTAATCAAATTTCTGGTTTAATAGGTTGACTGACAAATGGTTATTGGTTCAGTACATTTAAGTTTAATCCAATCTTGGTTTGCTAGAATTGGAGCATATTCAGATCTGTTTCAAATAATCAAAACCTGGTTCAACAATGTCTACAATTTTGATTATTGTTCACCGAACCAGATTCCGATTCTAATATAATTAAATAATATTAAACCAGTGTTCTGTTTCATTGAACCAAACTAAGTTTAGGTTCAAATCATTTCAGATCTGGCTTAACCTGGATTTAGATCACTTAGGTTCAGCAGAAAATGAATTAAACAATTGGTTGGGGTTTTTGGTTTACTGAAATCAAATTGGTTCAAGAGAATTAAATCAGGATCCGGTTCAAATTAATTGATTCTGGTTCATGTCTTTGATTGAATCAATAGGATTTGAATCAGATAAAATCTGTAAAGCTTTTATACTGCTTCAATCATTAGTTACAATCTTAACGGAAATGGTCGGTTTCAAATGATCATTGGACTGCAATCCCAATATTTGGCAAGGAGATCGGTCCTGCTTCCCAAGATTTGAGTTACATACGAGTCAAATGAGTTTAAAATAACTCAGAAACTTTTAGCTCATTTATTCGAGTAAATTTTAGAACAGGAAATATGACTTGTCCAACTACAAAACTTGGTCAAAGGGAATGAAGGTTTCGTGAAAAATCTGAATGTTGAACAAATGCTAAGGCTGTGTTTAAAATAGGGGGCAAAGAAAGAATATGAAAGATATCTTTTTTTATTCTTAAAAACTATAACTACAAAGGATAAGTCTGAAAAAATTTAACTAGAAAGAATAATTTATGTTTAAACATGGGTTATCCCCTAAACTTATTTCTTAAGAATTCAGAAATAGTTGGAGCTATTCTTTGATGGCAAAATTATTATTTAAAAAAATAATTATTTTCTCAATTCATAAACTCTATCATGTATATTTATCCAAGAATAACAATTTGAGAGTGTTTGAAATAGGAAATAAAAGAATATCCAGAGGATATTTCAACTTATTCTCAAAAGTCATAGCTATAAAGGATAATTAAAAAAAAAAAAAAAGTTAAACAGCCATGAACTTATTCCCTAGAAAGAATAACTATTTTCTAAATTTATTTTTTAAAAATAAAATGATTATTATAAAAAATTGATTATTTTTTAATTATTTCTTAAATAAATATTATTCTATATATTTATTCAAAAAAAACTATTTTTTTTACCAAACACTGCCTAACCTTCAAATGGGTGACGTTTCTGCTGTCAATCAAGGCATGTTGCCTTTTGTATTCCTTCCCACCCGTTACATCTACCACGATGTGGTTCAAAGAAAGCAGGAATAACAAAAAAAACTTTTGGATGCTTTGTGGCGGCATGCTGTCACAGCTACGCTAGTCCAACAAAACCTCACCTTCGCGTCCGCGCTCCTCTCACTTTCTCAAGCCAAAAGTCAAGCCCAGGAAAGAATTAGCTCATTTGGGTTAAAAAAAAAAAAAAGAATCCGCTCATTTGGGTTAAAAAAAAAAGTTATTAAATAATGCGATAATTTCCAGAATTTAGGTTGTTTTCCAATACATTCGCAATTTCCTTTCTTTTTCCCAGCAGTAATAAGCAAGAACAAAAATCATGGCATGAAATCTTTCAAAACCATTCAGATACAAGAAAAAGATGCGGAAGCATCGCATAACATTCACAGTCATTTTATGTTTTGAGTAATTAAAGTGGGATGCCAAATTAAGCATGCCCACATAAGACCCTCAGAGGTGATGAGGCTAAGTTTTACTAACTTAACTTGACTGAAAGTATACAATAAATAAAACTAATTGATTGTGAAGAAGATTGCTCATAATAAACCATAGCATTTTATTTAAAGATCAAATTCATCATGATAAAGCACATAATAATAAATTTTATTATTAAATTAAAAAATTATCCATTAAAAAAGTTTCTTCGGTTACAAACAATACATTTCAGTATAGCTTTTTTTTTTTATAAAACAAATAAATAATTTACACCCATTATTCACTGTTCTGAATATTCAATGAACATAAAGAAAACCTTTGGGCACCTCCCGTGTTTTTTTTGTAAAAAGAATTATTATTATTTTATTTTTGTGGGCATTTCATTTCAGTTATCAAAAGTTATTTTAAAAGCGACATCATCTTTTTTACGTCCCTTGGTTTAATCAGCATCATTAGAAACTTCTATTTGCTCGTCAACGTGAACCTCAACCGCCATCATGTCTCACATCTATTCTACGACGTGTGGGCATGGAGATTAGGTGGCTCACCGTCGCCCCCATTCTTCCTTCGTGGTTAAGAGTTTGCCCGCGCCATTTGTCAGCATATCCGGCCGGCGTATCCTAAAGTCACATCACGCCATTCCCAATCTTTGAGACGCCGAATAACTTCCCCTTGGATGGATGATCCAAGGGACCCGCGTGGCATTTTAGCAGCACGGCCCCAAAAAAGTAGGCTTAATGTCACCCAAAAACACCCACCACAGAAAAATCAGTCTCCTCCTCCCTTCGTCCCTCACGTTCCCCAACGGCCTCTCGACTTTTACCGATAAATCAGACGGTCAGGATACCTCCTTTCGCTGATCCTTTCTTTAATCCCTCCGCCCCTCTCCTCGCCGCGCTTCAAGAAAGAGAAAAGAAAGAAAGAAAGCAAGCCAGAGAACCATTAAAGGCTCCCCCCGTCTTTTAGCAATGGCGCTCTCTTTCGCTAAGCGAATCGAATCCCTTTTAGACCCCCAGTAGCCCTCCAAGATTCCGATAAATAGCCCCGCCTTGTCTTCTTTATTCTCCTCGAGCGGAGATCGGAGCCTCTAATGGCGGGATTCCAAGAAACGTCGTCGAACCCTAGATGTTGAAGAAGCCCTAGATCTCGATCGATTTCTTCTTTGTGGCTGCTCCCATGGGATCGGAGAGCGGGGCCATGGAGAGCCTTGCGAGCTCGAGATTCGTGGCGGTGTGCGTGCTGGGGGGGCTCGTGCTCGGCGCCGCCGTGCTGGGGGCGCAACTGGGGTGGATGCCGCCGGTGCTCTTGCCGCTGGGGATCCAGCGGAGGAAGAAGAAGGCCGTCCGGGTGTACATGGACGGGTGCTTCGACATGATGCACTACGGCCACTGCAACGCGTTGCGCCAGGCGCGGGCCCTCGGCGACGAGCTTGTTGTCGGGGTCGTGAGTGACGACGAGATCACGGCCAACAAGGGGCCCCCTGTCACGCCCGTCCACGAGAGGTCGATTCTTTTCTAGCTTTGATTGCGATCTTTTGTGAAAGGTCTTTAATATGCTTTTTTTTTTTTTTTTCCGTGCATATAGAATGGGAGCTGTGTCTTTAGGATCTGTAGCCTTCTATTCTCTTGGTAGCTGTAAATTTTTTTCTTGAATTCGTTGATTTTAAAATCTGACATGTTATTACCTTTCTTTACCGGAAAGTCAACAGCGGGTTCTTTGCTTACATACGGGAAGTCAACAGCGGGTTCTTTCCTTGTTAATTTCTTCTTGTTTAGAATCATCATGTTTTTGGCATCTTAATCATCGTGTTAATATATTAATTATTTCAAAGATTATGTGCCTCATTGTATTGTCTGCGATTTCTTGTATCAGTTGCATGTCGTAGATGCTGGCAGATGACCAACTTTTGACTTAGAGTTTGCTGCTGCTGATGCTTCTCCTTTTTTTTTTTTCTCTTATAAATTATTGACACAATTTGAATTTCTGGGCATGCTATTTGTTGGTGCCAAGTCATCCTCCTCTAACGCCGGGAGGCGGAGGACCTCCTCTTCCGAAGTGCTACTAAAAAAAGTCCTCGAAGACCGGATGCTCCGGTGGGTACCTTCGATGCTCAAGTCAGCAACTTGGAAACAGACGCCGGGAGACGGAGGATCTCTTGCTCTGCAAGAAAAGTCTTCAGAGACCGAATGCTCTGGTAGGGACCCTCCGATGCTCAAGTCAGCAACTTGGGAACATACAAGAGTAAGAGAGAGCTAGAGAATTTGAGTTCAGGATCCCTTCCTCGTGGGCTTTTATACTGTTCGAAAGGTCCTTTTCCTGCTTCTAAAGGCTTTTATACCTGTTCGAAGGTTCCTTTTTCTGCTTTCAGAAGGTGGCTGATTTTGAGGTACCGTTGTCCTGTAGCGGATGGGTGGCAAGACTGACAGCGATAGGTCGCAACCGATACTGAGCATGTTAGAGGTGACTTGCTCCGCCTGTCATCAGCAAGCACGGCGCTACGGATGGCAGGCGGGCTTGGTTATGCCAGACATGCGCCGTTACGGGGCGCGGCCCGCGTTGTTGTAGACGAATGGTGAATCACGTAGCTGTTACAGCGGTTGGTGGGTCACATGATCGTACAGGCAGTTGGTGGGCCATGGGTGTGTCAGGGGGCTTGAGGCAGTGGGACATAAGATCCGAGGCTGAGGGAACGCTAGGTCCGAGGTTGAAGCCGAGGGACATTAAGTCCGAGCTGAGGCCGAGGGGACACCAGGTCCGAGGCAGGGCCGAGGGGACCTCGGAGGCCGAAGGGACCTCGGAGGCCGAGCAGGGAGTTCCGTCAGTCATCTTACCGTTAACTCTAATGACATTGGATCAGCCACATCACTATTTTTACATTCACTGTGTTATATGTTTTATTTTCAACTTCTTGCTTTCTCCTTTGTTCCAATAATAAAAATGTAGTCTGCCATTGTCTTTCTATCTTCTTTTTCCCTTTCTGGTCAGGTACCCTCCTCATGGTTCCTTTCATTCATTATTATATTCTAAAATTTTCTTGATTATATGAATCATTTAGTTCATTTGGTATTTTGTACCTTTGTTATTTTATTTGATATTGTGTATCATTAGCTTATCCTATATGTCTTGAATATAATGACCACTCATATTTTCTATATTTTTCATTTAGCCAAGTTTCAATTGATGGATAAATCCATGATATATTGTTTTCTTTTATCTAGACAAATTTAGATGTTTTGTTGATGCTATATCGGTGGACAAATTCCAGTTTTGGACAATTTGAATGAAAAGCTTTTCATATACTTTCCAGTAGCTTCCAGTATGCTAGTTTAGGTGGTTCCCATTGTTTTGTAGATCTATCAATGTAGAATTTACCCTTATGCTACCCTCAAAATCTTCACTGCACATGCTTGTACAATATTTCTTTCTCCACTATTTTTTTTTAAAGTTCAGTGCCACTCTTGCTTCTCATTCAGTGTACTCATTTTTCTCTATCTTTTCTTTCTTTACCACATATTTTTCAATACTATTGTTTTTGTCATGTTCCTTTTGTTTCCTTGACCCATGTCATTTTTCACTCAACATCTCGAATCATAAAATATTACTTTTGTCTTATTGTGCTTTCTATAGAATGTTTTCTTCAGTTACTGGTGAACACATTAATCACATAGCACCAAGCATTTGTCTCTTCTTTTAATTTATCCATCCTTAAATTTGATTAGATAAAAATCCATCTCTTCATTGTATGTATTAGCAAGTAAGTCTTTGTATTATTATAATGCAAGCTCTTTAGGCATGCTTTTTCCCCTTTATAGCGATTTTGCCTTCTTTGGCCGCTCCATGCTAATTAAATTGTTCCTTTATTTTTGGCTAGTGGCTAATTTATTGGCTCATATAAAATAAGGAGAGAAGGAGAAGAAACCAATTGCTGCCACCCCATTGTTGAACTTGTCACACTCTGCATGATGTGAAGCTACTTAAGGACCTTTGTAATAAATGAGCACCATCCTTCGGATGTGCCTTCCTCTGCACTTATCACATCTATAGGTGTACTAAGGTAGTGTTTGATAGCTTTTTGGCTATCCCTGGATAAATGTACATGATAGCATTTATCTAGGGGATAGCTGAGGGGATAAGCACCTTTTTAAAATTACCACTCTGCCATCAAGGGATAACTTTAGTTATTCCTGGGTTCCTAGGGAATAAGTCCAGGGGATAACCCATGGTTAAACATGGGTTATCCCTCTGGTTAAACTTTTTCAGCACTATCCCCTGTAGCTATAGCATTTGGGGATAAAGGAAGATATCCAGGGGATATCTTCCCTTATCCACCATATCAAACACACCCTAAGTGAGATTTCTTTGGTTTGGGGATAACCATACTCCATACTCTTAATTAGTCATCGGAATCACAATCTTACATCTGTTGACCTTTTTAAAGGATCAATCATTTGTACGATTGGGCGATGGCTAGGGTTGGTATTGGGTCAAACCAAGCCTCCTCCTTACTAGAGCTTGGCATGAGCTTGAAAAACTTTTTGGAGTTCGACACGAGCTTGAACTTGAGCTTGGGTTGAAGCCCAAATGGGATCAACTCTCATAAAGCCTAAGAGGTGAGAGTAGGTTGTTGCTGGAGAGCGAGGGGACTCCAAGGGAGGAGAGATGGCTGAGGTTGCGAGTAAGTGGCCCGCCAATCTGATGTTGTGGAGGTAGAGTGGCACTATGAGGGGTTGTTGGAGTGGATGGAAAGGACACATAGGAGAGGTAGTTGAGGGTGATGGTGGAGGTGGGATGCAATGGCAGGATAGGGGGTTGAGGGTGCTAATGGGGATGAGGTCTGCTAGGCTGATACTGGGCTGCTAATGAGGTGGAGGGTTAGGATGGTGGCAAAGGGAAGAGGAGACGTAGCTTTTGGCTTTAGTGGTGTGGGGAGAGAGCTGAAGAGAGAGATGCATCGGGAGGAGAGGTGGGTATGGAGTCCTTGGGGTGTAATTGAGCTGAGATTGATCAAACTTGGGTCTGATTAAGCTTGGCTTGGAATTAATTTTGAACTTGAGCTCTTAGATCAAGCTCGGTTTATTTATTGTCTTTCCAAGCTCATTTCAGGCTTAATTTCATGCGAAGTTGAATAGAAGCCTAAATAATTAGCTTGGTAATGCTGATTTGAATTGAGATAATTCAAGATTGAATCAAGTTTAGTTCAAACTTGAATTATAGCTTGATTTAAGCTTGTTTACTAGATTGGTTCAAGCTTGAATTAACATTTAATTGATTCCTGGAATAAATAAAATGCAATGATTAGAACCTTAATCCAATATATGTTATCTATATAATATACAATATATAGAAAAGAGCAGCGAATGCACGAGGCTTCCACCATTGCAATATTTAGGTAGGGTCTATTTTTATTCAAACCTTATTAAATCAAGCTTGATTGAGTTTGGTCAATTTGTGGTTCAGTTTGGAATAAATGTTGATCATGTTTTGCTAGTTCAATATATGAACTTTCCTCAAGTTGAGATTGACCTGCTCAGTCCATTTGACAGCCCTAGCATTGAGAGATCCACATGGAGAAGAGAGTTGGCTGTGGGGTGTCAATGGGTTAATTTGTGATAGGTAAGGGATCAAGGTTCAATTATGGGTTGAGACTTGGGTGAGGCCCGAGTATTGGCTGAGTTTCAGGTTTGGAAACTTATTCAGGATTTGAGTTCAAGGGTTATGCCCAAATCTCCTTGTGCTAGGCCCAAACTGAAGCTGGCCTCGCTTGGGCCTATTTCTAGTTGTAGTGCTGCGACTAGAGCTGTCCACCAAAAACTCATGCTGTTGCATTAGATCGCATGCATTTTATATAATGAATAAATTGATGGCATTGTTTTTCTTTATCAAATATCATATATGAGAGAAGAGAATCAAATCCCATATGTTTTATTCTTCAGTGATACCTCAACCATCACTAGATGTTCTTTCAACTAGGATCTGTCATGTACATCACACTACATGAAATCAAAATCAATCCAACGGCTAGGAGGAGCATCCAAGGGTCTTTAAAGGCTGGACGGCTTGGCCAAATGGAAAGGTTGTTGATGACTTGTGAATGACGTGAGAAGGAGTTCATGGGTCTTTCCAAGGGCAACGTGAGAGTTCTGGTGTAAGGGCTTGTGACGAGTGTTTGCAAGTTCATGCTCTCTTTGTAATGTTGCTATGCTGCCAAGATGCTGCCGGGTTTGTGAAAGGTCTGGCTAAGGGAGAGAGTCTTGGTGAGAAGAATTCATGGTGAGAATCCTTGTTAAGGGTTGGGTTCTTGGAGTTCTTGCTGTATCGCTGGAGATCAATACAAGTCTCTTCTGTCAACCTCATTTGTGTGCTGATTTTGGTTGTTTGCTAATCTTTTGGTGGCTGCAAAGTTCAAGGCTGGGCGCAGTTTTGGAGGAAATTTGGTGGCAAGCGCATTGGTTCTTGGAGGCAAGAGCCAACTTCTTGGAGGAAAGAAGAAGATCTTGGTGTGCACGGGCTGATCCAACCGTATTGATCAAGTGAAAGGCTGGTTAGAAAAGACGCAACTCTAACGCTGCACACTCAAAGGGGTTGCTCAAAAAGGGTGAAAAATTGGGCAATTGGTTCTGCACTTTGCATCCATAAGCTACAATAGATCTTAAATTAAGCACATATATCATATGTGATGATTTCACATGTGTTACTAATCCCAATCATGCGCATTTGGCATTCTGGATGCTAGTTCAAGATAATTAAAGCTACTGCTCTGTGATATCTCCTTGACATCAACTTGGTTGTGGCTTTATTTTCATTTTAATTTCTCTTCAACTTGTGTTGCATATAAATTTCTTCAATTTTCCCTTTGACCTCAGTGCAGTTTATGGCTTTATTTTCATTTTAATTTCTATTCAAATTGTCTATCAGATAAATTATTTCTGGTTTCTAAATTGAAGGCCTGTATTTTGAAAATCTCTAGTTCCAAATTAGCAATTAATTTTGACATCTTCTACCTTGAAATAAATATGTTGACTCACTGGATTAAGTTTTCTTCCTAAGATATCTTCATATCGTTTAATAATTATGTTCTGACAACTTAGTCTGATGAGACTCACCTCCATGATTTTAGTCATAAGTGAAAATCTATCAAGTGTGATTTGTAAATCATTCCTTGTTTCCTTACCTGGCTGCAGGATGATAATGGTAGGTGCTGTGAAATGGGTAGATGAGGTCATTCCAAATGCTCCTTATGCTATCACAGAAGAGTTCATGAACAAGCTGTTCACTGAGTATAATATAGATTACATTATCCATGGGGATGATCCTTGTCTACTGCCAGATGGTACTGACGCATATGCCCTTGCTAAGAAGGCTGGTCGTTATAAGCAGATCAAAAGAACTGAAGGAGTGTCAAGCACGGATATTGTTGGTACTGATTCTGCTCTTCCTTTTTTTCTCTTCTTCCCATCCTACTTGGTTGACATCCAACTCTTTGTGGAGCTTTACAAAGGTTATATCTATTTAGATCATGAAATTAATTGTTGTTGCCTTGATTTTTTCTTCATTTTTGTGAAATTGAGTATGTTGAAGTGATGTCTGACAATGGTCAAATTGACTTCTTTCCCAGTTGACTTGCAATGTAATCATTAATTGACAATCAAGTCATATTTCATGCTATCTATTGTCCCATTGGTTCAACATCAAGCTAGATAATGGTTGCATTCACATTGTCAAGGTCTCGGTAATGAGTTGAATATTCATAACATCACATACTCTTTTTGTACAATGTTACTTTTGAAGAACTTGAACCATTGTTTATTTAACATTAACACAATATCTGGTGATACATAGTAATATTTGATCAAATTTGTCATTTGTTTATTTACAATGTGATAATATTGGTCCATTTAAATCAAATTTAGTATGACCTTGTCATGAGTGAGTTCTTTTATAACGTTTTATTTTCAGAATAATGGTTGATTGGAGTGCGACCAAACTGAATTAACCAGGTCTAATACTTGGGAAACAACAACACCAAGAGCCAAATCCAGAACCTCACCTCCTGCCATATGGAGGAGATGGACAACCACTAAGCCACATCGTAGATTGCCTGTTATGAGTGTAACTGTTAATTGCTTGCTGATATTTATATGGAAATTTAATCCATGTGGTGACTTGTTCGATGGTAAATAAAATATTGATTGCATAATGCAGATTAATTGCAAATGTTTTATATAGAGATTAAATCTGAAGTGTCCATTGAAGGATTAGTTATATGAAAATACTGTATTTTCATGACCTTGAAAGTTGATGGCCTCAAGAATGGTCCTGCTATGTGTCTAAGTTTGCTTTGTAATGTAGAAAATCCAAATGATGGTTTTTCCCTGTGTGTTGTTGTGCCAACTCAGGTCAGTTAAGTTTATTCATATTGCAAGTGGTTAAGTACTTTGCAATGATAGCTCGAAAATTATTTCATGTAAAATTTGGTAATTTACGTGTGCACTTCTGAGTTGTGCCTTGACATATTACATGAACAGGCCGTATGCTCCTTTGTGTGAGGGAGAGATCAAGTAATGATGGTCATAATCATTCTTCTTTACAAAGGCAGTTCAGCCATGGACATGGCCAGAAAGTTGATGATGGTGGATCTGGCAGTGTAACTCGGATATCTCATTTCTTGCCAACATCTCGACGAATAGTGCAATTCTCAAATGGGAAGGTATACTCACTGAAATATTGTCTAAGTTTTGCTAACTTGATAAAAAATACTATGAATCTTTTTATTGTCCATGGAAGTATGATATGTTAATGGAAACTAGGAGACTTTCTTCAGTAAAGTTTGTTTCATGTCCTTCTTTTCCCTTCTAATGATTCATTAGGCGTGTATGGCAGAGTATTTGAAACTTTGCCTTAATGGTTTAGGAAGCTGCTTTGTTGTTAAATATAAAAAAAGGGGACTGCTTGCCAAAGAAGTGTTGTAATAAAATAGCCACTTATACTAGAGAATTGAGTAAGCTAACACTTAGGTACTCTTTACATACACCTCTGTATAAAGTTGATAAGCCCCTTTGCTTTGTTTTCTGCTGTAAATTAAACTTGACGCAAGCTGACATGCCATCACATCTAGCATTGCTGTGATTAAGCATAAATATTTTTAGTGGGCAAAAAAACTGTTCTCTTGCTTTTTGTTTGTTGGAAGCTCATTACTACAGGCATTTACACTTGTGTCCAACAAGAAAAATACTATTAATTTACTTGCTGATCAGGAAAATGAGGGTTTCAATAGTCCAAAGGTGACTGGCTACACAAGAGCCACTGAAGGCTAGGAGTTACTGGCTACATTTTCTTAAATGCATATCCATCATAGGTTAAATACTAGGCAAAGCTCTAAGGTGCTATCATATTTAGCATATTGGTTTCACCTCCGGTTTCTGTGAAGTACTTTTGTCTTTTAGGAAATGTCCCTGGTGTCACCCTATTTTATTGAAGCAATTCCATCCATTTCAAAATTTTCTGTGTGTAAACATTCCCCAACACGTGAAACACATTCCTTAGCAACAATGCTCACTAACTTGACATACAAATTTGACAAAATTACATATTGTATTATTGAAGCTGTCCTGGCCATTTTAGAGAGCAATACACAATCGAATATGACTTTAAGTTATCAACCTTAGTTACTTTCCTAGCTGAGAATTGGCTGTCACTGTCCCCATTTTGCAGCAAAAAAGATTACTGCAAAATCCTGACATCTTGGCTTAGCAGGAGAGAGGTACCAATGGATGTGAGCAAACATTCTCTTGGTGAGGGTCATATTAGCAGTCATTCTCTAGGACAAATGGGTAGATGTCATTATCGTTGTTAGAAGTTTGATTTTAATAGTTTCAACATAATTTTTACTCCACTATTTTCTTATGTCTTCCTTTCCTCTCAGGGGTCATATGGCTTTTTTTTTTTTCAATGACTGGGGGAAGCGAATTTAACGTGGGGCCTGCATACATTTTCTCACCTTCCATCGGAAAATAAATATGAGGGGAGATATGGTATTTATTTTCTCAGGAAAAATTTTTGTTGGAAAATAATTCCTAAGAAAATGCCAAACGGGCACTCAAGGTAGTTCGAGTTATCTAAATAAGTTTGAAAGATCGGAATACATTGAAACTTGTGCCTTGAAGGCTGATAAAACAGTGGCACCATCAGAGATTCAAAATTATTGGGGTCAACCAACCTTGCTTTATATATTCTATTCCCAAAATTATTCTTGAATTTTACCCCTTATGCCTTTATCCCTTTAAAATCACCCAAAAAAAATGTGATTCCATTCACTATATTTCCAAAGACTTCCTGCTTCTACACTTGCTACAATTCATGCTACATAAAATGCAGAAGCATCTCTCACTGACCCATCATCCTATCATCCACCTGCAAATTTTGCTATGTATCATCAAGAGACCTCGAACTTTGTCAATGGTACTTCTTGGAGGTTGTCACAGGGATTTCAAGTTTTTAACTCATTTCCTTGCTGGGCAATCAACCTTGATGATAATTGGTTGGCTGTGCTTTTTGCCCAACCTTTGCTCAATTTAGTGCGTCTATTTTCAATTTAAAACCAAAGACTAGGATCCCATGTTAGTTCTGGTAATCCTGGGTTTAATTCAGACTTTATACAATTGAAACTTGACATAGGTTCAATAGCTAGACCATGACTCAGTTATGGATCTTGAATCTGGAACAGATTTTTGACTAAATAGGGTTTTGGTCTAGGAATCGTGACCTGATTATATCTGACTGCTTTGTCCAAATGGACTTAGAAAGTTCATGTAAGCCCAGAAGACCGATATTGAACACACATGCCAGGAAATTGGACTTTACATGTTCTATCGTGGAAATAAGTGGGCCAAATCTGAGCCCAAATCTAAGATTTAAGGCCACTGGGTTGAGGCAAGCCAAAGGTGATGTTCTTCTCTGCCTTAGTTAAAATCAAGCTAGCGTTTACATATTGATAGAATGGACAGATTCCTTAATGGTGTCATATGGTTTTTCCGTGAATTGTTAGATTCTTTGGATGAAGTAACTAGTCTCCAAGTCATTTTGGTTGGGCAAAAACAGAACAAGGAACATGTGCTATCTTTTTTTGTGTTATACTGAATTTCTAAATTTTTGTTCTTTTGCTCCACTTGGAGATTAGATAACTCAAAAACACTAAATCAAAACAAAAAGTTAATTCATATCTCATGAAATAGATGTTTGACAAGCACTCAACAAGATCTACATGTGATTTTAAACCCTAGATGAAATCCCATTATTGGTTGAAAGCCAGTATTTCTAGAAATTTTGAGAAACAACAAAAGCTTCATTTTTACCCAAAATAATTAGTCTTTGTTAGTTACTTTGTTAAAAATTTTAGGGATTCTTCATGCATGAAAAATGAGTAAACTTACACGTTTGGATTTTGAATGATTTTGTTGGTTACCGATTAATTTGTTTCTTTATTTTATTTTTGGAATGGAACACCATAACTGAAACTTGATTCTACTTTCCCATTTTGCTAAGCAAGTTATCTTCCTAAATGGAGTTCACAACTTGAATATACTAAGAGAATAATTCTGTTACTCTTAAGGTCCTGCCATTTGCCTCTTCGTTGTTCCCCTATATGTTCATTTTTTTAAGTCCAAATATGCCCACAAAAATTCTAAGGGCACATGACATATTTATGTCTGTCATTGAATTTGTTTGACAGAAATTTTTTGGTTGCTAGCTATGTAGATGCAGAGCCTTCTTCATTTCTGATCAGTTCTTGCTGCTGTTAAAATTTACATTTCTGATGTACATGTGACAGGTAACCCAAGTAGAACTTCTTCCCTTTTGTTGACAAAATTTGCTTTCTTATAGATCCTTCTTGTATATATTTTTCTCGTATGCGAGAGAGACAGATCTGATATGGAAAGGTTCAAATTTAGCCAGTGCAGGGAGTAGAAAGATTGTAATGCTGCTCTTCTAAATTGTTGTAGCACAAGTGTTTGAGTTTCAAGTCTGCAAAAACCTGTAAATCTGCAGGAAATATAATATAAGAGTAGGATATCTTTTTTCCCATAAATTGATGGATTCTATGATTGCTTTGAAATTGCTTGGCATGGTGATGCTTTATCTGTTTTTGATCATGGTGATTTAATTCAACTTGAATTTATCCTAAATGTTCATCTGATGAATACATTTTGCTCATGCAGGGGCCTGGTCCAGATGCTCGCATTGTTTACATTGATGGTGCATTTGATCTGTTCCATGCAGGACATGTAGAGGTATTCATTATTTCCTTTTGTTATTTCTTTCTTCCATTTTTTATTCTTCCCATCTTCAACTACAGCAGGATATGTAGTGATATTTGGTGATGAAGGTGTTTCCCATAAGGCTATATAAGCGTTCATAAGAATTGTCTCAGGTCCTTCCTCACTGCTTTATTCAGCTTTTTCAGTAACCTTGCTCATAGCAGATCCTTTGACCAAGATCCTGTGCACTTCTTATCATGCCTGCTTTTAGCTTCTGCTACACTTTCTTGAATTCATCTCTCTATTCCCAATTTGAGCTTCTCTTAAGGTACTTTTAGATGTAAATACTGCATTCATTTTTCACATTACTTCTTGTTTATATTTTTCTGTGGGTTCATCAAAATGAGAGTTTTTATGTCAGTATCATATTTACCCATCTCTCATGCATTTTCTTGTTACTGCATAATTATCTAGCTCTGCCATTCATTTTTTGGATGCATTTTGAGTGCTTTTTTGGCCATTTAGAACCATAAAGAGTTCTGTTGAGATATTTCGGTTCAATTAATGGATATCCAACTTTCCGATATTAGCAGTGTTGCTAATCGCCTAATGCAGTAGAATAGAATTTGTCAATGTTGTATTTCGTGCTATGTGGTGCTCCACTTGTTTGTATTTTATCAATTTAATGGTTATTCTTGTTCTAATTTTTCTTATGGAATTGGGTTATCCAACTTGATGCTATTTCTTGTGCTTTGTCAAGCCATTTGCTTTCACCTGATATACCAGATTTAGTATCACCTGATGGTCTGATTCACTTTTTTCCCTTCTTTTTTGAAAATTTGGTGGCCTCCATCTTCTGATCAATGTAATTGAATGCATCTGTTTGTCATCAAATTGAAGCTGCGTGTCATGATATATTCAAATGTAGTTAAACCTTCACTTAGCAGCCAACCTTGTGCATGCATGTGTTATTTTCTTGCTTCAAACTTCTTACATTTGTTACTAAATTCAGGTAAGCTATTTTGTTTTTTGCATGATGCTTATGGACCTCTCTTTGTAATTAGCTCATATCATATTGTTTAGATACTGCGAATTGCTCGAGGACTTGGAGATTTCTTGCTTGTGGGGATTCATACTGATCAAACAATCAGGTTATGTATATGCATTCATCCTTCTTTTACTTTCTTTTACCCACTTTTTAAATAACTATATGGTTCTCACAGAGGAATTTGTTTGTATGTTCAATACTCTTTAAATTCATGCAATGCACTGCCTCCTTGAATCCTGGCTAATAATAATATGCTACTCAACAGTCTTTCATAAGTCTTGTTTTGCTAGAATGGAGAGCATTCAGTTTTTCATAGCTCTTATGCAAAGTTAATATAACGAGTATTTTTAGTGATTATTGGTAATCTTCAAGATCAGATATTTTCACTGCTTGTATATTGTTCTTTTCCCACACCATGGATAATTGAAGAAAACAAGCATGTTATGCTCTATCAGATTTCTCTTCATTGCCCAAATAAAATCTTCCACCCTTTCGGTTCTTTACCTAATGATAGCATGCAAATTCATGTAACTAATCATACAATTGGGGAACACTTTACCTCTTACCTCAAAGATCTAAGTATAAGCTATTTGGACTTGAAATACTAATTGAAGCCCAACATTTTATTGTGTATTTAAATCCTGACATTTTCGCATTATGTTAATGTATGAGCAGGGGTTTAAACAAGTTGGCTCAAGCAAGCGAGGCTCATATTTGTAAAGCTAACTTATTTAGTTTCGAGCTGAACTTCAGGTGTCAAATAAAGCTCCTTTAAGGGATCCTAGTGAGATCCGGAGGTCCTGCAAGTAGGGGTGAGCAGGGTCAAGTTTGGTTGGCTCTAGGCCAAAACCTAGAACCGATCCAATCAGGATCAGTTTTAGGATTTTGAATTTAGAACTAAACTAACTTTGTCTTGGAACCAATCTAAAACCAACCCGATCAATCTTGGGTTGGTTTTCGGGTAGGATCGGTTATCTTTTTTTTTTTCTTTATTAGGCACATATATGATATTTAATGGCTAAAATTTTTTTCTTTTATTTGTGTTCAACAAAAAGGATATATATAAAATTTATCGATCAATTTAACACTCAAGATTTTTTATTAGAGACGATGGACAAGTCATGAGGTGTATGTAATGTCTAAGTTTGACACTCGAGAGCACTTTAATTATTTTTTTAAAATTCTCTGAAAAAATAGAGGAGAGAATGGCCAGTTCTCGGGTTAGAATCAAAGAATTGACTTCCAAAATTGAGAATCAATCCGAAAGGATCAGCTCTTTATTAATAATCAGAACCCAACTAACCTGACCTTATCATTAGGGTTGGTGTCGGTTTTTGGGTTACCTTAACTTGTTGCTTTCCCCTACCCTCAAGGCTTTCGTATATAAACTTTGAGCTAACTTTCATCATTATATTTCAATATAACAGAAATAATACTTAATATATTTGTTTATATGGTAGTTATTATAGTCTTCAATAAAGTTGAGCTCAGGTGAGCCGAGCCTCACTTTATCTTGGCTTATTTACCATTCAAGTGAACCAAAGCCAAATGCTGCAAATGAGCTTATGAATAATTGCTTGTTTTTCAGTGTATGCAGAGTAGTACCAAAGTATCAATGAGACTAGGACACCACTGTATGTATGTTGAGGAAACATAAGACTAACCATTCCTATGGAGCATGCTTTCTTGTAGTAGCCATATCTGTATTTTACGTGTTGGATTTTTTAGTTTACATATGACACACTGAGTAGTACCAATGAGACAAGGATACCACAGTATGTAAGTCTAGGAAACATAAGACAAGGGGGGAAACTTAATCATTCCTCTGAAGCATGCTTAGTTTCTTATAGTAGCCATATCTGTATTTTACATGTTGGATATGATGAACCTAGGTCACAGCTTATTGCATATTGGATATTTCTTGTTATTATCCTTAAAAAAAGATAATATTGGGTATGGGGAGGACTCACTTTGGATGCATCCTAGATATAGCAATGGTCTATGGATCTATAGTATATATCATCCAATCAAAATTTATTTTAGGTAAATAAAACCTTGTTATGCCTTCTTCATGATTTGTGCCCTCACTCTGTGTTTGTGTGGGAGAGAAGCAGGGACTTGTACTAGTAAGTTGATAGTAAATCTTAAAATTTAATTATTTGTTATATAATTCTCTGTGGGACACTTCTATCTATTGCCTTATCATTGGCATATTCTATCATAATTTTTTGGAATTCACCATAGACATTTTATATCATGTTTGTGCCCCTTTATAGTCTATTTCAAGGACTTATAATGTTCACTTTCATATTTCTTTATAAATTTACTTGTTGCTTTACTGGCCATGTCAACTGTAGTTGTAGTTTTTCTTGATGACAAATTTTCCAATGAACTAATATTTTTTTTTTCTATCTCATGGACAGTGCTACTCGAGGAGCCCATCGCCCAATTATGAATCTTCATGAGAGAAGTTTGAGCGTTTTGGCCTGTCGCTTTGTAGATGAAGTGATTATTGGTGCGCCTTGGGAAGTTTCAAAAGACATGGTTAGTTGTTTTTGTTCAATTTATGTTCTATGTTGTACTTTTGCTTTTGCATGCTACTGATTTATCCCTGGTTCTATTTTTCATATAATTACAAAAAGAAAATTTAAGCTTTCTTCAATATTAAAAATGAAGGAAAGAAATGAGGAACTGATGCCATATTGATTTTGAAGTGAAAGAGGAACTAAAGCACTATCTTAAATCAAAATTTTTAGGGTTCATTGTGCGTCCTGATAATGTTGACTAGAGCATTCACAAGTTTCACATCGCCATGATTACAAACTCAAATGATAGGGGTGGGCTTGAATCACACCTTGAATCTTTTCTCTTCATTTGGGGGGGGATTGTGGGAGATTATTACCTTGTGTCAGACGTTTGGTAGTACATCTCTCTCTCTCTCTCTCTCTCTCACACACACACACACACGCGCGTGTGCACACGCGCAGAGAGAGAGAGAGAGAGAGAGAGAGAGAGAGAGAATTTAGTTCTGTTCCTGGTTAAATTAGCCCCACTTATTCACCCCACTTGTCCCATTCTTTTTTCCAAGACACCCATAATGGTCATGCAGATTGGCAGAATTCACTGGAACAATCTTTAGAAAGGTTATATATGTATACAAGAATTTTTTTATTTGCTATTAGTGTCCTTTTAAATAAATAGATCTTCCCTTTGCACATAGGCAGGGTGCTCTCATTTCATTTGCCTTCCTGTGTTCAATGGTCAAGTTGGTAGCCTTAGTATGGTGGACCTCTTGTTGTATAAAGAGTGTGCATATATAGGTTCTAATATTCTAAAATCCATTTCAATTGTGTCAGAATGCAAAGAAATTTCAGATTTTAGAGTTTCATTTATGTTCTATTTCCATTTATTTTAATTGTTTCTCACATTCTCTTAAGGTTTTAATCTTCAACGCAAGAATTTTTTCCCCATTTTCTATATCTAACAAGTAGGACAACAAGGCAGTCAAACCTAGATGTAAAGTAGCATCATAGTTTTTTTTTTTTTGCTACAACAGATATTGCAAGGAATTTTAATAAATACATTGCATCTGTAGAAAATTCATGATTATGAGGATTGCAATATATGAGCAAAAGAATTATTATTGTTATCATAATTGGATTTCTTGCTGGCCTCAAAATATTTTGTGATCAGTTTCTGGTTGAGTGTGACTTTTTTATTTGTTTCATTTAAAAAGTTCTATAATTCATGGAGCTATTCACCAAAATAGCTCAAGTCTTGTGTCTTTGTACTTTGTCTGTTTCGTGTATGTCCAGGGAACTTGAATATTCTATTATGTTTTCAGAATCTTTCTTTGGGAACAACAAATTTTATTTCAGAAAAAGATGTCAAATGTATATTTGATGATATGGCTTTTTATATGTCTAATCGCAATTTAGTTCTATCTTTTATTAGTAAAAAGTCTTGGCAAATGTATATCTGATGATATTTCTATCTCCTTGTACATCTCAAGCTTGACTACATCCAATGATTTCATCTCGAGATCTTGGTTTATATCATGACTAGGGACCCACTAACATTAAACATCTAAAATATTGGCTTTATGGTGTTGGTTGATTTAGGCAAAGATATCTTGATATAATGCTCTCTTTGTTGTTCTACCATACGAGCTTGACTATATCCAATGATTTCATCCCAGTTGAGATCTTGGTTTATATCAGTGCTGGGGACCCACTAATATGAGACATCTAAAATATTGGCCCTTATTGTATTGGTTGACATAAGCCAATATATCTTGATATACCACTCAACATGAGATAAATGCATCTGGGATATTTAGCCATGCAAGCAAAAACCTTGGCTAAGATAAAGTATTAAAGTGACATGGTGTCAATATTGGCAGATACTTTATTTCATCATATCAGTCAAGATGGAGATAATTAGTTTGATTTTCAGATTATTTTTTTATAGCTCTTTATATGTATATCTTGGCCAAAGCATAATATTTCTTAATTAGGATTTTTTTGTTTGCATGATAAGTTATTTTGCACCATGACAATAAAAGAAATAAAATGTTTGACACAACAATATTGAACATATGAAAAATAAATATATTTCCAGTATTTTTGGGATTTGTTAACCTTAAGATGATATGTTTTACATGATAGGGTAAGGCATGTCTGATACTTTACTCATGTACTAGAAATAAAAAATTTGACATAGCAGTAAAAGAACAAATATATTTAAGTTAAATTGAAAATAATAACAAAATGATAATAATACTGATATGACAAACTGTCAAGTTAAACAACAAAGTCTTAGTCTTAAATTTGTTAGGATTGACTTTATTCATCTTTTTTCTTCATTCTGCTCAATTTGAGTCATATTTTCTATAAGATGCAAAGATTTGAAATATTTCTTTTATCACTTTTTTCTATGTAATTTTTAATTGATTTTTTTTTTTTTTTTGCATGTATTAAATTATTCCTTCGCATGAGTACATCCCTAGGTCTATGTTGCAAATGTCTAAGTATTTAAGTTTATCATTCTCGTCATTAGTCATCAGTTCCTGCTATCTTCTCCTTTTTATGACTTCATTAGATAGTTCTAATACTAATAACCACTCCATAATATGTTATCTTTTATTATATTTATTTATTTACGACCCACTATAGGGCTTTTTTTTAGGGATTCTATGTTTTCTATAAATCAATAAAAATGATATGAAGATTACCTCTTTTCTCTATACTTCTCAATTAACCTTCTAAGGAGAAAAAATAGCTTGTATAGTCGACCTTTTTGGTATAACTCAATTTATGCTCAATTATCCTCTTCCAAAGTTTTGTAGTACTTATAATTTAATACCTCGATAGTTAAAGTAGTTTTAAATATCTTCTTTATTTTTGTAATTCGATAATGTAGTGCTCTTCCTCTGTTTATTAGGCATCTTTTTAGTCTATATAATGTTATTAAATAAATTTTTATCCAAATTACTCCTACATCACCTAAACATTTTCAAACCTTGATGAGAATTTTGTTAGATTCTATTGCTTTTCCAAGTTTAACACATCTTTATAGTTGTGAGATGTATGGAAAGTTAAATTTCTTAAAGGATAATTGATCTCTATTTTACTATCCATATGGTTTCATGCAAATCTAATGTTTTATTCTAAGTTAAATTATTCATATTATTATATGATGCTTATTGTGGATGATATTATAATTTATTTTTAAGGAGCATGATTAATTATTTATTATCAGTCTTGTTGATACAAATAATTATGTAATGATTGCCTATATAATATGTAGGTAACATTTTTTTAGTAATTGATTACTATTCACTATCTATCGTCTATATTTACCAAATAAAGATATTATTAAAAAACCAAGGGTCATTTCCAAGCACGGCCAATACTTTGTTACCCTAGCTGAGATATAGTAGGCAAGATCTTGTGATATCCAAAGTACATAAAAAATTGATAGTCAAATGACTTCGGTTCAATAAAAAATTATCTTGGCTGATATAAACTGAGATCTCGGATTTCAAAAACCTAGGTTTCTTACTTTAATTATTTTTCGGGTTCAGACTGATGTGAATTATGTTGCTTTGTTGCTTTTATTTTATGCTTATCTGCCGTCATTTTTTTTTCCTCTGAGGAATTTATTGGATCATGTCTATTGCAATATCTGCAAAGAAATATCATCTCTAAACTTGATTTATTTACAGATTACTACCTTCAATATCTCCTTGGTCGTTCATGGAACAATTGCAGAAAATATGGATTTTCTAAAGGTATTTGGTGGTAAATTTTCTCACGTGCTTGTCATACAAATGTGAAAAATCAGATTCTTATTAGCTGGTAACTGTTTACGGATTGTTTTTCAGGAGAAATCTAACCCATATGCGGTTCCAATGGCTATGGGCATCTATCAACAAATAAAAAGCCCTTTGGACATCACAACTAGCACAATCATCAAGAGGATTGTTTCAAATCATGAAGCATATCAGGTAATGTTCCATTTAGTTGCGTTGAGCGCAGTTAATTTGGTGCGTTCTTTTATTATTCTAAGTCTCTTGAGATGCATATGAGAACCATCGATATGAATTGTTGAGGGATTCGGCTCATGTAGCGTGTGGAGTTAATGCTGCCTCATTTATCCTTAATCTGAACTTGATTAAAATATGTTTCCAATCACTTGCATAATTGTCTTCTATTGGAAGCTATCTTCTTGATGCATTGGCAATAATTTATTTGTGACAGGCTGTAATATTGTCTTAAGAGATGTCCTGCATTACGATCCCTATAATGTCGTGTAGAAATATGGTTGGATTTCATAGTGATTAACATCGAATGAGTTCATGGTGAATGCATAGTCGATTTGGTTTAGTCAGAGCTTGTCATTTGATTTAGTCCTGACTCTAGATTGGGGCTGCCGCTGACTAGTATTCTTCGGTGAAGGTGCTGGTTATAATATCTGTTGACCTTCAGTTTGGGATATATACAGTTGGATAGCACAGTTACTCACATGCCAACCAAACTGTTCGCAAGTAAAACCTGCTTCTCAATATTGCAGATGCCTCCTGATGATGAACCGTTCGTGGGCTTTTAAGCAATTGGTCACAAAATTCTCTGTTGCCTTGGAGATGATATTTCTTTGCAATTGGTTGCAATATGATCATGTCTATAGATCATATTTTTGCGGCAGCTCCTTCAGTTTCGATGATATTTTGTGGAGCTGAGAAATGAGAATAATTTGGCATTTTAAATTTTTATCATAATGAAAGAAAATTTCTTTGTGCAGAAAAGGAACGAGAAGAAGGAAGCTAGTGAAAAGAGGTACTATGAGGGTAAGACTTTCGTTGCTGGAGATTAATTCTAGGAATTTGAGTAGCACAGGTTCCTTTTGTAGACCTTACAGTTGTAACACTCACTGGAGTCGACGGTTGTTTCAAGCATTATGCCATGACGGGGTGGTGCGAATTTTGCATTGGTTTTAACTTTAATCAAGCTATACGCGCTCAGAGATACAGCTTAGATAATAGGCGGGGGCAGATTTCTGGTTATTCTGGAAGTAGATTGCTGGTTATTCTGTAGTACTGGGGCAATAGTATTTATTGGGCTACCCATTTCTTTTCCTTTCCACTTTTTTTTTTCGCTTTTAATTGCTATTGTACGGTGCTGTTTTCAGCACGAGTTTTGTATCATTAGATATTTGTTATCATCTTATTATAAACTCATATATTTTGTCATGTATTTAAGGGGGGAATTTGTTTGCCAACCGAGCTATTGAATTTATTAGCTTAAATTTATTTTGTATTTTTGTTAGATGAGTGCTCTAAAACGGTCACATGGTTTATAAATGTGGGTTCGAATCTACCTCTTATGTGCATGTCTTCTACCCTAGCCATTAGAGTATTTTTTTATTTAATTTATTCAATAAAAATATATCTTGTCTTCTCCCTTAACCATTAGAGTATTTATTTTGTTTAATTTATTCAATAAAAATATATCTTGTATAATAAGCATTTAATATAAAATTTATATAAAATAAGTTCACGCTGAACCCATGCGTTAGAAGAGAATATATAGGAAAGTGCATCTCATCCAGATAGAGATAGGCATTGGGCCGTGGTATGGCCCAGGCCTAGATGGGTTGTGCCAGGCATGGCCTGGTACTGCTAGTATCGGGCCATACCTGTACAGTACCGGGTCGTGCCGTACGGTCCGTGAACCGTGTCGGGCCAGAAATTTTTTTTGTTGGCTTGGCATGGTACGGCCTATGAGGCCTAGGTGGGCCGTGCCAGGTACAGTTCAAATAAAAAAATTTAAAAAAAATATTTTTTTGATAAATTAAAATATTATTAGGAATAAAAAATTTATTAATATAAAGCCATCTTAATGGTGGGGATTTGGCACATCCATATTAGTTTATTAATTTAAAATTAAAATGGTACAGAAGGGAGGGGGGTTAGGCTTGACCTTTAGAACATAATACAATAAGTAAGAGAAAAGAATAGAAAGATCGCAACCGTCGGATCGATCATCGATCAGGATCATGGCATGGATCGATCGTAACCATCATCATCTTCGATCGGATCGATTGCAACCGTTGGATCGATCATCGCCGATCGGGATCATGGCTTGGATCGATCGCAACCGTTGGATCGTTTCGATCGATTGATCGCAACGGTCCGATCGATCATCGCCGATCGGGATCATAGTTTGGATCGATAACCATCGGATCGATCATCCCCGATCGGGATTATGGCTTGGATCGATCGTAACCGTCGGATCGTCTTCGATCGGATTGATCGCAACGATCGATCGATCATCGTCGATTGGGATCATAGCTTGGATTGATCGCAACCGTCGGATCATTGCCGATGGGATAGATCGCAACCGTTGGATCGATCATCCCCGATCGGGATCATGGCTTGGATCGATGCAACCGTCGGATCGTCTCGATCGGATTAATCACAATGGTCTGATCGATCATCGCCGATTGGGATCATGGCTTGGATCGATTGCAACGATCGGATTATCTCCGATCGGATGAATCGCAACCGTCGGATTGATCATCGCCGATCGGGATCATGGCTTGGATTGATCGCAATCGAAGGATTGTATCCAATCGGATTGATCGCAACGGTCCGATCGATCATCGCCGATCGGGATCATGGTTTGGATCAATCGCAACCGTCGGATTATCTTCGATCGGATGGATCGCAACCGTCGGATCGATCATCGCCGATCGGGATCATGGCTTGGATCGATCGCAACCGTCGGATCATCTCCGATCGGATTGATCGCAACGGTCCGATCGATCATCGCCGATCGATCATAGCTTGGATCGATCGCAACCGTCGGATCGATCATCCCCGATCGGGATCATGGCTTGGATCGATCGTAACCGTCTGATCGTCTTCGATCGGATTGATCGCAACGGTCCGATCGATCATCGTCGATTGGGATCATAGCTTGGATCGATCGCAACCGTCGGATCATTATCGATGGGATAGATTGCAACCGTGGATCGATCATCCCCGATCGGGATCATGGCTTGGATCGATCGCAACCGTCGGATCGTCTTCGATCGGATTGATCACAACGGTCTGATCGATCATCGCCGATTGGGATCATGGCTTGGATCGATTGCAACCGTCGGATTATCTCCGATCGTATGAATCACAACCGTCAGATTGATCATCGCCGATCGGGATCATGGCTTGGATCGATCGCAATCTAAGGATCGTCTCCAATCGGATTGATCGCAACGGTCCGATCGATCATCGCCGATCGGGATCATGGTTTGGATCAATCGCAACCGTCGGATTATCTTCGATCGGATGGATCACAACCGTCGGATCGTCTCCGATCGGATGGATCGCAACCGTTGGATCAATTATCGCCGATCAGGATCATGGCTTGGATCGATCGCAACCATCGGATCATTCGATCGAATGGATCGCAACCGTCGGATCGATCATCGCTGATCGGGATTATGGCTTGGATCGATCGCAACCATAAATCGTCTCCGATAGGATTGATCGCAACTGTCCGATCGATCATCGCCGATCGGGATCATAGCTTGGATCGATCGCAACTGTCGGATCATCATCGATGGGATAGATCACAACCGTCGAATCGATCATCGCCGATCGGGATCATGGCTTGGATCGATCGCAACCGAAGGATCATCTCCAATCGGATTGATCGCAACGGTCCGATCGATCATCGCCGATCAGGATCATGGCTTGGATCAATCGCAACCGTCGGATCATCGCCGATCCGATGGATCACAACTATTGGATCGATCATCCCCGATCGGGATCATGGCTTGGATCGATCGCAACCGAAGGATCGTCTCCGATCGGATGGATTGCAACCATCGGATCGATCATCGCCGATCGGGATCATGGCTTGGATCGATCGCAATCGAAGGATCATTGCCGATCGGATGGATCACAACTGTTGGATCGATCATCCCCGATTGGGATCATTGCTTGGATCGATCACAACCGAAGGATCGTCTTGATCGGATAGATTGCAACCGTCGGATCTATCATCGCCGATCGGGATCATGGCTTGGATCGATCGCAACCATCGGATCGTCTCCGATCGGATTGATCGCAACGGTCGGATCGATAATCGCCGATCAGGATCATGGCTTGGATCGATCGCAACGTCGGATCGTCTCCAATCGGATGGATCATAATTGTCGGATCGATCATCGTCGATCGGGATCATGGCTTAGATCGATCGCAACCATCGGATCATCTCCGATCGGATGGATCGAAACGGTCGGATCGATAATTGCCGATCGGGATGATGGCTTGGATCGATCGCAACCGTCGGATCATCTCCGATCGGATGGATCGCAACTGTCGGATCAGCGATCGGGATCATGGCTTGGATCTATCGCAACCGTCGGATCGTCTCTGATCGGATGGATCGCAACCGTCGGATCGATCATCGCCGATCCGGATCATGGCATGGATCGATCGCAACCATCGGATCGTCTCCGATCGGATCGATCACAACCGTCGATCGATCATCGCCGATCAGGATCATGGCTTGGATCGATCGCAACCATCGGATTGTCTCCGATCGGATGGATCGCAACCGTCGGATCGATCATCGCCGATCGTGATCATGGCATGGATCGATCGCAATCGTCGGATCATCTTCGATCGATCGATTGCAACCATCGGATCATCTTCGATCGGATCGATCGCAACCGTCGGATCGATCATCGTCGATTGAGATCATGGCTTGGATCGATCGCAACCGTCGGATCATCTCCGATCGGATCGATCGCAACCGTTGGATCGATCATCGCCGATCGGGATCATGGCTTGGATCGATCGCAACCGTCGGATCATCTTCGATCGTATGGATCGCAACCGTCAGATCGATCATCGCCGAACGGGATCATGGCATGGATCGATCGCAACCGTCGGATCGTGTCCGATCGGCGATGATCGATCCGACAGTTGTGATCGATCCATGCCATGATCCCGATCGACGATGATCGATCCGACAGATAGGGTGTGCGGATAAATTTTGTAGTTTTCTTTTTAAAATAATATGATTTGATGATTTGATCTACGAATTTATTGCATATGAATATGCATTTTGAGCTTTTTCACCCTTTCATCTAATCATCCATTTTATCTCTCTATCTATAAACAGAGAGGGATGCATCCTTAAAAATATAGACCCTTCATCGAACCATCCCTTTTATTCCCTCTATCTATATAGATAGTGAGGGATGTAACCTTAAAAATATAGAATGAGATGAGAGAGAATAAAATATGAGAGTAGTTTATGAGAGAAAGAAAGCTGTGAATCTTTTTGGCATTAAGTAAAGAGTTTGTTGCTTTTATAAAGGTCGGATATATGGATGGCTTCAATACAAGACTCAGATCCATTAGGAATTTTTGATTTAGTTGAAGAGTTCAACATAACCAGGTATGATTTAAATGTTAAATTTATATTTGATTCAAAATTATAGAAATAATAAGAAATTAAATTTTAAATATGATTTAAAATTTATTTGCTTATTTTTAAAAATTTTAAATTATATTTTTTCGCTGTATGTGACTTTGCATTGGCATAATTTTAATCCATCAATTTAGTCACCATCAAATTGGTATCAGAATAAGGTTTAATGGATTATGCATGATATGATCAAATCTATTTATTGATTTATGTGATAAATTATGTTATAATTATAAATTAGATTTGATGATATGATTAGATCTATTTATTAATTTATGTGATGAATCATGTTATAGTTATAAATTAGATTTGATGATATGATCGGATCTATTTATTAATTTATATGTTAAATCATGTTATAGTTATAAATTAGATTTGATGATATGATCAGATCTATTTATTGATTTATATAATAAATTATATTTTAGTTGTAGATTATTTTTTGATAATTATTGCAAATAAATAAATGTTATATTTATAATTATCAGAATTGAAATCTAGTTAAAACATCAAATTAATAAAAAAGTTATTTCTTATTATAATTTAATTAAATTACGATGGAATTCAATATTAAAAGTTTTAAAAATTGAATATCACGTGATTTATTATGAGTAAAATAGGTCTAAGAACATTGCCTAATTTAGGGTTATCCGATATGATCAGCGGATAAACTTTGACTGATTTTGGATAAACTGATTAAGTTAGATTGGATCCAAAATCATTTCTAAACGTTAGAAGGTCAAATCAACTCATTTCAATATGAGTTAATCATGTTAAGACCAATTGTGGCTTAGTGGTTGAGCTCGGTTCAATAAAGCGTTTATTCTATTCGACCAAACTATTTTAGTGTCTAAGGCAAGTTTCGATCGATGGTTTTTAATTGCTTCGTTCACTTACCTATACAAATTTTAATTGGTGTTTAAGGCACGTTAAATAAGACTCCACCAATCTCACTTACCTAGCCATTGTAGGATGGTCTTGAGTGAATATGATTGCTTGTTGATCTAGCTTCATGCATGCTATGCTAACTAGGTAAGTTAGTCATAAAATATGTTGACTTTTACTTAATTAAGTCAGGCAAGGGTTGGGTTGACTCGAGTCGGATTAGTCAGACATGTAATGTGCTAACTAATTTAATTCGAGATCTGAACCTAAACCTCCCCAAGTCAATATTGAGTTTTAGGTCTTCCATTGTTGTATTTGACGTAAGTATAGAAGGGGTTAGGCCCAATAACTGTTAGGTGAAGGATTAATGACAGTTATGCTTACATTAGATGTTGCTAAGTTTAGTTGGGGTTAGACCCAATAACTGTTAGGTGAGGGTCCCAATGACGGTTAAGCCTAGTATGAACAGTTGGTTAGACTCAACTAAGAAGTGCGTCAGTAACTGTTAGGTGAGCCCTTACGACTTAGAAACCAAGAGTTGCATCATACATGAGATGTACTGGACAAGAGTTGTCTACTAATATGATATTGTAGGTTACCAATAATTGTTAGGTGAGGTGCCCATATTGGGTCAGACTGCAACATCCACTAGGAACCCTAGTCACGTAGGAATTCTTGCATCTCCAAAGGGGAGTGTGTGAGATCCGTGTAAATAGTGAAAGACTGTTAATTTGTATTTGAAAGTTTCTAAAAACAAAATTGTTGATCATGTACAATATCTAATTAGAAATTTCAACTCTTTGTAGTGATTTCATTATGTCTACATCAAACTCCTTATCTCACATCCTAGAGTTAAATCACCTGATCGGTATAAATTTCAAGAACTGGTTCGGAAACTTAAGAATTATTTTAAGCTTAGAAAAGCTTCTTAATGTCATAGACCAAAAAATACCAATTTTGACAGCTCATTCTACCAATGAACAAAGGGCTACACTTGAGAAGTGGTAGGATGAGGATAATAAAGCTAGGTGTTATATGTTGGCTTCAATGTCCAATGAGTTGCAAAGCCAGCATGAAGACATGCCAACTGCCAAGGCTATTCTGACTCATCTGCAATAGTTATATGGTGAGCAAAGTCACACAATGCGTTTTGAAGTTTCAAAAAAAGTCTTTAACACAAAATGCATGATGGGCAATCCGTCCACGATCATTGTTTATCAATGATCAAGGAGATAGCGCAGCTTGAGAAGCTGAGCATGACTATCAGTAGGGATCTTCAGGTGGAATTGATCCTCCATTCCCTCCCTAGTTCATATGGACAGTTCATTATGAACTACAATATGAACAAGCTAGATTGTACCTTGTCTGAGTTACTAAATGTGCTGATCATTATTGAGGGTACCTTGAAAAGTTCAAGGGGTTCTATTCTTATTGTTGAGCAAGCTTTTAGATCCAAGAGAAGTCTCTAGGTAAAAAGAAGAAGTCTACTAAGAAACAGAAGAAGGAAAACAAACCCAAACCCAAGAAGGAAGCTTCGAAACAAAAGGCTGCAACAGATAAAAAAATGTTTTCATTGTAATGTTGTAGGCCACTGGAATAGGAACTGTCCTGTTTACCTGGCTGATTTGAAAAAAACAAAGGCTGCTACACCTTCTGAAGGTATGCTTGTTATTGAGTCTAACTTAACGGTAACTTCTACTTCCAGTTGGGTCTTAAATTGTGGTTCAAGTGCTCATGTATGCACTAAATGCAGGGTCTCATGGATAGAGAAGGCCGAGGAAGGAGAGATGATCCTAAGCATAGGCAATGAAGCAAGAGTTGTTATTGTTGCTATGGGGATATTTTCTCTGAGATTATCGTTAGGATTTAGACTAGATTTAAAAGATTATTATTTTGTACATGGAGCTACCAAAATTTTGATTTTTGTCTCTGTGCCAGCCCAAGAGGATTTGTCTTTAAATTCAATGAAGACTTTTATACTATTATTTTGAAAATAAAGTACTTGCAAAAGTTTTTTTAATTAATGGTCATTATTATCTGCATGCTGATACTGAAGTAGATTTGAATGAGCAGTCAATGAATGTGGTTAGTAAAAAGCGTCCTAGAGATAACTTGGAATAGAAATACCTTTGGCACCTAAGGTTAGGTCATATTGAAGATAGCCTTAACCGATTGGAGAAGGATGTGATCCTTCACTCCTTAAGTTCGGACTCAATTCCAGTCTGTGAGTCAATGCTTTAGGGTAAAATGACCAAGTTTTCCTTTGTTGGACATGGGGAAAGGGCCACTGGGTTACTTGTTCTGATACACACTGATGTGTGTGGCTCATTTGATGGCAGGCCAGAAGGTTTTTCTTACTTCATTACCTTCACTAATGATTTGTCACGGTATGGGTATGTGTTTCTGATGAAACCCAAGTCTGAAGCTTTTGAAAAGTTCAAAGAATTTAGATAAGAAGTGGAGAAATAAACAGAAAAATCCATTAAGGTTCTTCA
This sequence comes from Calamus simplicifolius, assembly GCA_900491605.1. Classification (NCBI taxonomy): domain Eukaryota; kingdom Viridiplantae; phylum Streptophyta; class Magnoliopsida; order Arecales; family Arecaceae; genus Calamus; species Calamus simplicifolius. The sequence goes on from UESW01001626.1 coordinate 255,113, forward strand.
ATCATATCGAGAAGGTGAATACCTTAGTGGGGAGTTCCTAGTTATCTTAAGGAACATGGCATTATCTCTTAATGGACTCTACCTCATACTCCTCAGCTCAATGGGGTGTCCGAAAGAAGAAATAGAACCCTATTAGATATGGTTCGGTTCATGATGAGTTTCACTGACACATTATCTCTCAATGGACTCCACCTCACACGCCTCAACTTAACGGAGTGTTCGAAAGGAGAAATAGAACCCTATTAGATATGGTTTGGTCCATGATGAGTTTTACTAACCTACTTTTATTTTTATGGGGACATGCTTTATAGACAACCATCTTTATTCTAAATTGGGTTCCCTTTAAATCCATTTCTTCCATGCCTTATGAGATTTGGTATGGTAATAAGCCAAGTCTTAGTTTTCTCAAGATTTGGGAAAGTCCTATAAAATATGGTGGACAAGTTAGAGGATCGATTTGATAGATCTCGTTTTATAGGATATCCCAAAGAGTTGACGGGATACTATTTTTACTATAATGAGGATCACAATGTGATTGTGAGTCGACATGCTATTTTCTTAGAAAAATAGTTCATTCAAGATGGAGGTAGTGGCAGGGTTATAAGGCTCGAAGAGAGTTTCTTTGAAGAGCAGCCAGCTATAGATCATAATGAGCCCAGTAGTCCTATTCGTATAGTTGCTCCACCACCTCGTAGATCAGGTAGAGCCTCTTAGTCTCCTAAGAGGTACTTAGGTATAGTACATGAGGAGATTGAGGAAATGTTCCTTATGGGAGATAGGGATCAACTGACTGATCTCAGAACCTTTGACAAGGCGATGTTAAACATTGATTCCGAGAAGTGGTTAAGTGCAATGAAGTCAAAGATAAACTCCATGCAATCAAATCAAGCCTGGACTCTAGTGAATCCACTTGAGGGTATAGTACCCATTGGGTATAAATGGATCTACAAGAGGAAGATAGGTGTAGATGGCAAGATAGAAACCTATAAGGTAAGGCTTGTTGCGAAAGGTTATGGTCGGTGTAAAGATGTTGATTATTAGGATACATTTTCGCCAGTAGCTATATTAAAGTCCATCCGCACTCTGCTTGCTATTGCAGCATTTTATGACTATGAAATCTGATAAATGGATGTGAAGATGGCTTTTCTGAATGGATATCTTGAGAAATATATCTATATGGAATAGCCAAAAGGATTCACATCCAGTGATAGTGATCAGTGTGTCTGCAAGCTGCAAAGGTCCATTTATAGATTAAAGCAAGCTTCTCAAAGTTGGAATACTCGATTCAATGATGCAATCAAATCATTTGATTTCATAAAGAACGAGGAGGAGCCATGTGTGTACAAGAAGGTCAATAGGAGTACTAGATGATATACTACTAATTGGGAATGATATCCCCATGCTGACAACGGTTAAGAGGTGGTTATCTAAAGAATTTTCGATGAAAGACCTAGAAGAAGCATCCTTTATAATGGATATAAAAGTCTATAGAGATAGACCTAATAGGATGCTTGGCTTATCATAGCGGATGTACATATAAAATGTGCTAAAGAGGTTCAGCATGGAAAACTCCAAAAGAGGTTTCCTACTACTTAGACATGGCATTTATCTCTCTAAGAAAATGTGCCCAGCACACTTGAGGAGATTGAACGCATGAGCTGGATCCCTTATGCTTCGGCAATAGAAAGTCTCATGCATGCCATGTTATGTACACGACTTGATATTGCTTTTGTTGTAAGTGTCACAAGCAAATATAAGTTAAATCTGGATAAGGAACACTGGATTGCTACAAAGAGCATAAGTACTTGAAAAACTAAGGATGTAGCATCATGAAAATTTTGTAATTTTTGTAATATTAATGGCATTTTTATTTGTAATGAAAGTCGGATGGTTTCAATGACGTATTGGTGTGTTTGCCACTTGATAAATATAAAAAGAAAAAATTTATGGTGTAAATGAGTATATTTTTGTTTGCTAATGATTTTGATTTAAGAATTTGAGAGAATTGAGTTTTAATAGGCTTAAATCACAAGAAAAATCAAGTTTAGTTTGAGTTTTGCCTTTAGTATTGTTTTTTAGCAATTGGAGTCGACTCTAATTGGTAAGGAATCGACTCTGGCACGGTTTAGCGCTTCTAGCACGCTCTCGAGTCGACTCCTGCAGAAGGGCGAGTCGACTCGGTTAGAAAAATAGTGAGACAACAATTCTGCTTCATGCTCGAGTTGGCTCGAGCAGTCGACTCGAGATTCTGCTCAAGCCGACTCTAGGACTGCACATGATTCCTGGGTTAAATCTTAAAAATTTCATCTTTATTTCGTTTTAAGTCTGATTTGAGTATCGTTTGTATCGTTGGACTCTAAAAATTAAGCTTTTTGAGTTGGGAGGGTCTTTTCCTAAATATTATATAAAAGTATTGATTTAAGTGAATAACAATATCTAGCCTATAAATGAATTAAAAAAATATGTTCAGGGATAAAATGGAAAAAGACTCTGAGGCCATTTGCTATTTATGCTAAGGGCAAATTGGGAAAGAAGATATAAGAGAAAAATATTATGGTTATGAATGGGCCATTTATTTTTCAAAAAGCATACCTTAAGAATTGTTGAGGGCAAAAAGAAATTTTGCTAAGCCTTTTTAAAACCCCTTTCATGCCTTAGCTCCCTAAGCAACCCCCCTTTACGTGCCTTAGTGCCATAGTCATCAAAAAAAGGGAAAAAAAGGTGGGTTTTGGCTAGAGAAAAGAGAGAAAGAAAGAAAGAAAAGAGAGGAAGAAAAAGAAGAAGAAGAAGAAAATGAGAAAGAAAGAGGAAGGGAAAGGGAAGCTCGGGGTTTCATGCTAAGCTCTAGGTAAGCTATAACTTTCCTAAACCTTGCAAGGCTTTAGATTTTCTTAGATTCTTGTATTAGAAGATGATAGTAGAAAAAATCTTGAGTAGAGAAAGGATGAAAGAAAATAATGAGATATCAGAGGTTAGATCATGTATGCATGCATGGTTTCGAGGAAAAACCTTGTGTGCAGGTAATCCTAATAGCTATTGTGTTTGTATATTGATGTAGGTCAAGAAGGTTATTTTAGGGAGCTGAAACACTGGAGTTGAGTACCGGTTGAAAGAGTAAATTGCTGAGGTGAGTGGGTTTCTTATCTAGCAATGAACAATTTATTTTGAGCCATATAATGCTATTAATACTAGCTGTGCTATGTTATGTTAGTAGAGTATTATGTATGTTTTAAACTTGAAAAATAAGAACTAGTATATGATATTTTAATGCATGAGTCTTTGAGTGTGGATTTTTATACAAGTCAAAGCATGAGTTTCAAATAAAAAGAATAAAATGGGGGTTTGATATGTGGACTTCTGATGCATACATGGCATATTTGTATGATAAAGCTTCTCAAATAATATGTTGTGATGTATGGATCATATTGAGCATGAGGCAGTTATGGGACTAATCATCTTTTAAACTGTGCTGTAACATGAGCATTGCATAGTACTATTGAGCCGGCACCTCCTTGCAATTCAATCGTACGATGAACCCAGGGATCAGGAGTGAGTGCATGCTTGATTAAGCCCAGTGAGGTAGTTGTAAGCAGCCCATGGGGGCATGAATCATAGCTCAGTGGAGCTAGTTACTATATAGCCCATAGGAGCAAAGTGGAAACCCGAGGTTCCAGAGTTATGGAACAAAGTACTTTGCCAGATGAACCGCACAGGTAAGGGGTGCTATTATGTGGAGATCTTATTGTCAGTCACGCACTCGATGAGAGTACACCTACAGAAGGGTGACTGTAGGGTGATACCTTGGAGGCATTACACACACAGCCCAGCATTATGAGATTTAAAAGATTGCATCTAAATTTAAAAAAGAAATGCCAATGGGCAACTTTTGAAAAGCTTGTATTGTGATTTTAAAAAGCCAATGGGCCAAGTATTCATCCTAGTGGGGATGGTTAATATGAGATGTTGTTGGGCTGTTGAGAAATTATTGAAACCTAATTGCCCCAACTTTATTGATTTTGATGATTTCCAAAAGCCATGAGTATTTTAAAGGAAACAATGAGTTTATTTATCAAGAACCTTGAGCTTATTCAAATTGAAAGGAATAGACTCTCAATGGTAAATTTAATGAGCTTTGAATCTTTAGAAAAAGGAGTTTCAAGCTCTATGCTTAAAAGATTTCAAAAAGGAATTTTTACACATTATAATTCAATCGATGAATTCTTGAAACATGTCTTGAATCTATGGTTAATGTCATATTTAATGTATTCAAGTCAAATTTATATTTTAAATTTGTTCTGGGACGAATTTCAAAGTCAATCAGAAAATATCTGACTTTTGTATACGTCCCGAGCCGACTCTAGAGTTTCCGAGTCGACTCCTGCAAGTACA
>UESW01001626.1:260289-315141 GCA_900491605.1 Calamus simplicifolius
TACTAGTATAAGAAATTTATTGCAAAACTTGGAGTGATGTCATCAGATGCCATCCCACTGTACTGCGATAATAACAGTGCCATAGCTTTCGCTAAGGAGCCCATGTCTCACAAGAAGTTTAAGAACATTGAAAGGCAGTTTTCATATTATACGCGAATACCTTGAGAAGTATATCAAGGTGCAAAGAGTTAACTCTATAGAGAACGTCAGACCCGTTGACGAAGCCATTAAGCCAACAATACATCCTGAGAAGTGGGACTTAGATTTGTAACCAATTGGCTTTAGATCAAGTGGGAGTTGTTAGATGAGTGCCCTAGAAAGCCAATGATTGGCTTACACATTATTTTATCCAGGACTTATTTTGTACATGATCGTTATTAATAAATAAATTGGATAATTTTTTTCATATATGTTGATGTGTCATATATCGTCCATGGGGTTGATGGTCAATGATATATATTTTTAAGAGTTAAAAAATGGAGACACATATCATATAGATTAACCTAAAATGCTTCCAATCAATTGATCAATCACGGGGATAATGATCGATTCGATCAGATTGGAGTATGGATCGCTAGATACGAGTCTTTGTATGTGGTATGACTTACTAGGACAAGAATGCTAGTAGATGTAAGACATCGATACCGAGCGTGACATACGAGAAGTCAGTAAATGTCTATTCACTCGTCGGTGACTTCTCAAAGATATAGTAGTATAAGTAGTCCTCTACCATGGTACTTCGGCTACTCATATTAGGCTTATTGTTGTTTGACTACATATTACTTTGAACCTCTTATGTATCAAGGGCCTTGTTATGTACGTTGGCTGTAGTGATCTTAATGTAGGAGTAGAAAGTATTCGTTAGGGATCTATCAGCCCTAGTAGAAAGAAAGAAGTCCTATGCTATTTAGGAGACTATGTTCATAATTCGTGGCCACAGCAAGTGATAATGGAAAGAGTTTCCATGAGTAATCACAATTTGAACTCAAGGCAAATAAATATTGCATATGACCGGTGTTGAGGGTTTGACGAGTTATCCTTGACCTAGTATTCTATCGGGACTCTTGATAGAAGAATTATACTACATGCAACTATATTTAGGGTTTCTTTTTCTAACATGTTGTTTTGCCACTACATGTTGCTAGACGTCACTGGTGGATAGTGAGAAGCTTACTGGAATCAATTAGGATCGTTGATTTTAAATTTAAGTAGAGTCAAAATGTTTCGAAATGTTTTGACCCACCGAAAAGAGTTTCGGTATAACTGTAATGCTGATTAAGGATTATTCTCACTATCAGATAGTTTGGAACCTATGGAGTCACGCGCTATAGGGGCTGAACTCCTCATATTGATCCTTACATTAATTCGATTAATGTTTTGAATTAAATTTCTTGAAGATGAATTGCTAATTGTTAGCAACTAGGCCTGACATGATGAGTTATGGTACATCGAGACGTTTTTGTCTCTTGAATATATTTTGGATAATTTCTTTGAATGAATTTTTTTTTTGGAGCCTAAACCAATAAAAACTCATAACCAAACCCCACATAACCACTTGTGTGCAAGTCTTCTTCCTTAACACTGAGTATTCTTTTGGTTTATTTTATTTGATAAAAATATATCTTGTCTAAAGGAGTAAGATAAGCATTTAATTTAAAATATATTTATGTGGGTTCGAACCCATGCGATAGGTGAGAGAATACATAGGGTTGTGATCGGATAGAGGATAAACTTCGTAGTCTCTCTCCAAAAATCATGATTTGAAGATTTGATCTTCAAATTGGTTGCATACGGATATACATCCCGAGCATTCTCAATTCTACATGGATACCTGTGGAGGCCGGACGCATAAATGGCTCCAGTACGACCCAAAAATCATTCTCAATCCTGCGTGAATACATGTAGAGGTGTAAATGGCTCTAGTACGATCCAAAAATCCATCAGAATTTTTTATCTAGTTAAAGAGTTCAACATAACTAGGTACGATTTAAATGTTAAATTTATCAAAATATTGGATCTATTCTAAAATCATGCAAACACCGAGAAACTAACTTTTAAATAAGATTTAAATTTTATTTTCTTATTTTTAAAATTTTTAAATTATATTTTTTTCGCTGTATATGTCTGATTGCGTTCATCGGTCATCTTCAATTTTGCCAAAAATAAATTGAATTTCGGTAAATTATATATATATATATATATATATATATATATATATATTGGAAGTTGGTTCGCATATTTTTGGATCTAGACCGCGTTGAGAATTGGTTGTATAAATTCGATGGGAAACGTTCCGTTCGGCTCTCCGCAATGGCCCCCAATGCAGAGTGTTCCACCATGGATCATGAGTTGTAAAATAGAAAAAATTGTTTTTTTCTCGCAGGTTTCTCAGCCGTGATCTTGGTTTGTATTGGCATCCTGTCTTTTTATGCTCTATGTATTTTTTTTTTTATTTTTTTTAAAAGGGAAATTTGAGTGGACACGCAAATTGGGAGCTCGCTCTCATTTCGATTTGGATTCGTTAAATTGTGTGTTAATTATATTCACCTAAAGCCGCCGGGGGGAGGAGATTAAGTTGCCATCCTTGTATGAATGGAAACTAGCTAAAGTTGGTAGAATGCAGGAATCCAAGTTGGTGCAATGTAGGAATCTAATGATGTGAGATGTTGAAACTTCCAATGATTCAAGTGCTGGGACCAATCACATAGGAAATCATGATATCACGAAAGCCACGCTACACCGATCATGTACGAAGACAGATTTGGGTTGGAAGGTTTTTTTTTTTTTTTCTGTTAACAGCGAATGATCACACCAATTTAGATGACTCAAATCTTAGAGGTCAAAATACATGATTACTGTAAAATAAAAGAGCAAAAAAGGTTGAAAGGTTTATTCCTCAACCCTGTCCTCATTTCTCAATGAAAAATAATTTTTTTTTTTTTCAATCCCGACCCAACGGCTCCCATTCCTTGAAGGGTATCTCTAATATTTTTTCCCCTTCTCTTCCTGAGAATTGATCGTAACTCAGGCCTAATTATATTTATTGTAAAAAGTCTTTTTAAAATTTAAAAATTATTATAAATTGTTAGATCTTTAAAATGCATTAAAAGGTTCAAATTTAAAAGCATGGACCTAAGGTTTAGAGTATAGTAGCATGTTCAGATATGTAAAATTGCATCTATTATTATTATTATTATTATTATTATTATTATTATTATTATGAGAAAATGATCAAATAACATATATGGGTTGAGGATGGAGACCTAGCCTTCGAAGTGATGGATTTTTAAACAATTTTTTATATCCATTTAATCCTTTCAAATATATCCCTATTGGTGATGGTTCTTTGTAGAAATGGACTCCCATCCCTGTTACCATTCTTAGATAAATTTTTTTTTATGAAAAGTATTCTTTTAATATTTAAAATATTCTATACACTAAATTTATAAAAAAATGTTAATGGCCAAGAGCAGAAAAAAAAAATGTTAATGAGCACTATTCCGTTTCTCTTACCCATCTGACGTGGTGGTCTATTATTTATTCTCCATTTTTGCATACATAATAATAATCAATTAAAATTTTCTTACTGAATTAATTGTTTGTTGATTAAAAACTTATTAAAAGCGTTCTTCCTGCTATAATTTCTTGAGCATGATATGTGCCTTAAAAGTAAGTTTTTACGGTGAGAAGAAATAGTCCATACCTTCCACCGTCGTTGAAACAGTTAAATTGTTTATTTAACTTATTTGTGAGCAGTCTTTTTGCAATACAATTTCTTCGTACCATATTTGTAGGTTAAGGTAGTGTTTGATAGAAAAAAATATTATCCATGAATAAGTGTACGGGATAGAGTTTGTCCCTGGCTATCCCTAAGGAATATCCCTTGGCTATCCCATTGATCATATCAAATGCAAAAAGGTAAATCCATAGGATAACTTTTTTTTACTCTTATTTGGAGGGATAACCAGCTATTCCTGCATTTTCTAGAAAATAAATTGAGGAGATATCCCATGGTTAACCATGGTTAACTATGGATTATCCCTTTGGTTAACTTTATTCCCAGCTATCCCTTGTAGCCCCTATTTCAAACACTACCTAAGGTAGTGTTTGATAGAAAAAATATTATCCATGGATAAGTGTACGGTATAGAGTTTGTCCCCTGGCTATCCCTAGGGATATCACTTGGTTATCCCATTGATCATATCAAATACAAAAAGGTAAATCCATAGGATAACTTTTTTTTGCTCTTATTTGGAGGGATAATCAGTTATTCCTGCATTTTTTAGGGAATAAATTGAGGGGATATCCCATGATTAATCATGGTTAACCATGGTTATCCCTTTGGTTAACTTTATTCCCAGCTATCCCTTATAGTTATGGCTTTTGGAAATAAGAGGGGATATCCCCTGGATATTCTCTCTTATCCTCTATTTCAAACACTACCTAAGAGAATATAAGGCTTTTATTCCCTACAATTAACATTAATTCGATTTGTTAGAGTTCGCTTGGATCAATTCTTATTGTTGAAAGGTTTGGATATGAGTCCAGAATTCTAAAATAATCCTTATTAGATTAGTTCTCAGTTCAAGCAGAGTTAAAAAAAAATCAAGTGCTTTTAGAAATTAAACTTAAGACATTTGGTATACTTCATAAATTGTATACCATTTCTACTAAAAATTTTGAAGTTTTAAATGAGTTATTAAATATTATGTAAATTTTTAATTGCATATAACTAAGAAAAAAATTATAGTCATTAGATATGAAACATGCCTTAAAAAAAAAAAATTCAATCTTAGAACTAATTTGGATTTGAATTGATCTAATTAGATTAGTTTCGGATTGGTTTTAAGGTACGATCGAGTCAATTCTTTGTCTAAAATTGTGAAACCGAACTACTGATCCCATTCGACCCATGCTTACCATGTGTGTATTGTGTATACGTGAGTGAACAAGTATGTAAAGTAGGATGATATCGTCTAACAGAAGTTAGAGACAGATTTGTGTTCTATTTTCAAAAGAAGTTAGACATCCAGCTGCTTAAGATGAATTTATGACTTGGTTTGTTGGAATGTCATGCCAAAAAACAGGAGACAATGAGCTAAGCTCTGTTCTTCTCTTTCTTCAAGGGAGGAAAGAAAAGAAACAGCCAAAGGGTGATGTCCTCACGCAACCTCAAATCTTCTCACCATGCCTTCGATATCATAAATGTCATTGGAGTGATCTTTTGGCCACTGCTTTGTTAGAGAGCATCTCCATGTCACATGCCATTAGTTTTGAAAACCCAACTAATAGTCCAACCTCAACAATGCTCCATAATTATCAACTGTGGGGAGTTGATCCTCACACGTTCTCTCCAACTATCACCCTAATAAAATATTAAAAATAATTTTTTTTTGCAAAACTATTCCTAAAAAATACTAGAAATTTAATCTAAAATTTTAAATTTAAATATAAATTTAAATTTAAAAAATAGATAAGACTTTTGCTTGATCGAGACATGTTAGACACTCTCCTAAGGACTAGATTTTGCACCTTCGTGCAGGTTATAAGCGATCTGTCCCCAAGGTCTCGATCTGAAGCTTCTACCACGAGTACGATCGCATGGAGGTGCAATCCAATGACCCTTTCAAATGCCCAAAGAAAAGTAATGAATATAACAATAATAAGAAAAATAAATTCAAATGAACCTTTCTTTCTTTCCCAACAGGCTTTTGGTTGAGGCACAAATTCCAAATCCTTGTAGCAGTATCTCAAAAAATATATAAAAAATTAGGATTTGAATCCCTCAATCCCTTAATCCTTTAGCCTATATATGTATATATATGTGTGTGTGTGTATATATATATATATACAGAATATTTTGACCCGCCTTGTTGATGTTTCTCCTGAAACGCTCATCATGCGAGCGTTCGTTGAACGCTCGAGCGCATGCTCGAGCGCTCGCAGAACTCATAACGTCGTGGAACGCTCGTATTTGCTCGAGCATTCATGAAACTCATCATGCGAGCATTCATGGAATGCTCGCGTACATTGAACGCTTGCTGGTGAGCGTTCAGCTCACGTCCCACTCGAGTATTTTAATGCTCACATGGGTCCTTTTTTTTTAAAAAAAATTCTTTTTAAAAATGGTTAAAAAGTCAATAATACCCCATTAAAGTTTTAAATAAAAGAAAAATAAATAAATAGTATAATAGTAATTTTATGGCATCTTATACTATGCAATAGGTAAGGTATCATGTGGACTTGAACCCCACTTAGTATTGATTGTATATATCTAAAAGAACCATAGTGGATTAAACCTTTAACTAGGTCCTTAACTTAGGCTTCTACTAATCACACACACAGTACGAATCAATTGGATTTAAGCGGTTAGCGCATATTAAAGGCCTTGCGCTTAGTACCTTAATTTTTTATGAGAATTCTTTAAGATTAGCCCAAACCTTTAGTCACTGCCTAATATGACAATTCTCATATAGGCGAATCCTTCAAGGGTATTTGTGACTACTATCCTGCAGATAACCTACCTCATATCCATTAAGAGTATAACTCAACCTTACACCTATTTACTTTATCACTTTATAAGAGTACTTATCATAGGGATGGGATGAAATTTTTTCAAAAATTATGCTTTAACACGATCGCTCAATCAATTTCGTTTCTATCATATTGAACCTCTTTCATGGGATTTCCAATCACAAAGGTTGAGTATCCACTGCTGGTGACCAAGTAATGGGCTTAAGCCCCATCCCCCTCGATGATTTTAAGACTCAACTCCTAAATAATCCTTTGGTTAATTGATCTGCCAAATTTTTCTCGGATTTGATTAATTTCAAGAAGATAGCATTATTTTTAATGTTATCTTATAGACTTATGGCGAAGCCATATATGGTGATTCATCTTTTTATTGGTACTCTTTTGATTAGTCAGTTCGATTATGACCTTATTATCACAATGGATTGATATAGCTAGAACTGGCTTAGGTATCAAAGGTAGCTCTGATATTATATTTTTTATCCACTCTGCCTCATTACAGATGGTATCCAAAACTATTAACTTGGCCTCTATGGTGCTTCTAGAAATGATAGTTTGCCTAATTGTTCCCTAGGCGATAGCAGCACTGCCAAGAAGAAAATGATATCCGATGGTTGATTTAAGATCATGAGAATCAGTGACCCAATTAGCATCACGGTAACCCTCAACCATCTTAGGGTATTCAGTAAACATCAAAGAGAGATTAAGTGTTCCCTTTAAATATCGGAACACTCTTTCTAAAGCTACCTAATGAAATTGATCAGGATTTTGATTATATCTACTATGTCTTTCTTACAGCATATGCAATATCAGATCTTGTCCTATTTGCTACATACAAGAGGGATTCTATGATTTGAGAATATCTTAATTGATTAATTGGGTCATCTAAAATTTTCTTTAGATGAAAGCTAGGATCAAATAAAGTAAATACTGGTTTAAGATCGGAATAACCAAACTTCTTATTCATATTTCTATAAAGTGAGAAAGAGAGAGAGTTATTTCTTCATGAGACCTGATAAGCTTCATCCCTAGGATTACATCTGCTTCACCTAAATCTTTCATATCAAATTTAGAAGAAAAGGAAATATTTAACACTTAAAATAATTTCAAAAGATGTTCCAAAAATTAGAATATCATCAACATATAAACAAAGAATTATACCATCATTGTCGATGATCTTAGAATAGACACACTTATCATGATTATTGATCTGAAATCCAAAAGATAGAATGATCTAATCAAATTTCTTATGCCATTGTTTAGGAGCCTGTTTAAGACCATAAAGGGACTTAATAAGTTTACAAACCTTATTTTCTTGTCTATTTACAATAAAACCTTCAGGCTGTTCCATATAGATCTTCTCCTCAAGATCTTTATTAAGAAATACAATCTTCACATCCATTTGATGAATGATTAACTTATGAATTGAAGCAATAGCAAGAAGTAATCTTAGGGTTGTTATTCTAACTACAGGAGAATAGGTATCAAAGAAATCTAATCCTTTATTTTGATTATACCCTTTAGCTACTAATCTAGCCTTATACTTTTCTATTGAACCATCAGGTCTAAATTTCTTCTTAATACTCACTTACATCCTAAAGGTTTGCTACTAGAGGGTGGATCAGATAAGATTCAAGTTTTATTTTGTAATATTGAATTAAATTCAGAAAGAATAGCTTCTTTTCAAAAGAAGCATTAGGTGAAGACATAGCCTCTAAAAAAGAGAAAGGTTCACCTTCGACTAGGAAAGTAAAGAATCCTTCACCAAAGTCTTTTTCCTTCCTTATTCTTGAACTTTTCTAAGTTCAGAAGGTTCACTTTTAGGATTAGATCTTTTTCTTTTCTTTGACTTATTAAAGGACCCAACTTCAAAAGAATCATAAACCAAGAAAGGATTAGAAGAGACTTGATTTAGAACTTGGTTCTTGAATGGAAAAACATTTTCAAAATAAGTAGCATCTCTTGATTTGATAAGAGTATTATTTGAGATACCACTTATTTTAGAGTTTATTACTAGAAACCTATTGGTATTGCTATCTAAAGAATAACCTATAAAGATAGCATCTACAATTTTAGGTCCTATTTTTCTTATCTTAGGTTCAGATATTCCTACCTTAGCTAAGCATCCCCATACTTTAAGGTAATCTAGCCTGGGTGTTCTACTTTTTCAAAGCTCAAAAGGTGTTTTAGAATTATCCTTAAAGGGTATCCTATTTAATATATAACAAGCAGCTAAAAGAGCTTCTATCCATAATTTCTTGGGAATGTCTGAACTGATTAACATTGAGTTAACCATATCCATTAAGGTACGATTTTTTCATTCAGCTACACCATTGGAATGAGAAGAGATGATGGGGTAACTTCATGAATAACTCCATATTCTTGGCAAAATAAAGTTATTTCATTTCAGGTTATTCACCATCGCGGTCAGACCTATGTTTCTTAAACTTTTTCTTAATTTGGTTTTTAGCTTCTACCTTATAAATCTTAAACTTATGTAATACTTCATCCTTAGATTTTATCAAATCTATGTGATAATATCGAGAAGTCATCAATAAATGTTACAAAGTAACGACTTTCTTCCTATGTAGGAGACTTGGTAGAGTCACATACATCGCTATGGACTAATTTAAGAAGTGTTGAACTCTTATTTACTGATTTAAAAGGAGGAAGATCCCCGGGATGACAGTATGAGCGAGCCAGCCACCCAATCACCATATCTCGTTCTCATCAGAGAACTCCATAGGCACTGTGGCTCCAGGAGGAATCGCGATGCATGTCTGGCCAGAAGAGCTTTCCTTCTAACAATCAGTGACTGAATCCCAAGACCACCTTCATGGATAGGCAAACAAACCATGTCCCAGGATAAGAGGTGAATACCATGACCATCTTGCATAGAAGCCCATAGAAAATCTCTGAAGCATCTCTCAATCCTCCTAAGACAAGTGATCGGAATGGCAGCGTTCGACAGAAGGTACAATGGAAGAGAAGAAAGAACCGATCGAATGATGATGACCCTTGCCATCATAGATAAACTAGTGACCTGCCACCCCTCAATACGCAGACGAACCCGCCTCTCAAGATTAGAATAGTCAGAACATCGGGGTCGTCTATCAGTAATGGGGATCCCCAAATACATAAATCTATTAGTCTGAGTCATGATACCCGAAAATTAATGATGACTTCCCTTGTAGATCTGGAAGTCTTCGGACTGAAACATATGGAGGACTTAAGAAAATTAACCCTCTGACCCGAAGCCTCACAATATCGCTGCAGAATAGAGTGAAATGAAGCCGCATTATCAATGAAAACCTGACCCAGGAGAATACAATCATCTGCGAAAAGAAGATGAGAGATCAAAGGGCCCTCACTCCCAGCCATAAACGGAAGAATCCGCCGATCCTGCTGAGCCTGATGAAAAGCCCGAGAAAGATCATTCGCAGCTAAAATGAACAGCAAAGGGGATAAAGGACATCCCTTGTCTCAGACCCACAGAGGAGTGGAAAAACTCAGTCAGCCTCCCATTGATAATCAAAGAGAAGGAAGGCCTCTGAATACAAGCCATAATCCACTCAATAAACAGATCGTCAAACCCAAACTCCTGAAGAGAGCGGTACAGAAAGGCCCAACTCATCCTATCATAAGCTCTCTCCATATCAAGCTTAACCGCCATAAGACACCGACTCGCCGGGACTCTATAAAGATCATGCATAAACTCCTGAGCAATGAGGATGTTATCTGATATAGAACGCCCTCTAATAAATGCCCCTTGCTCAACAGAAATGAGGCACGGAATCACTCGGCGAAGACGCCAGCTAAAAGGCGCACACATACCTTACAAAGTAGTGTAAAGACTGATAGGTCAGAAATGCTGCGGAAGAGAAGCATCCGAATGCTTGGGCACCAAAGTAATAAGAGTCCGGTTCCAAAGGAATATTCTTTGATTGGAAGACAATATGAATAGCCTGAAGCACCTCCTGCCCAACAATATCCCAATAGTGGCGGTAAAAAGAGGCGGAAAGCTATCAGGCCCAGGGGCCTTATCCGGACCTAGCTCCCATATAGCCACCCGAATCTCCTCCGCAGTGATCGGACTGACAAGCATATCATTATACAGGGAAGAAACCTTCATGGAATCAAGAACCCTGACAACCGGATCCCCATCACCAGTGGAATCAGCCCATCTAGACTGAAAGAAATGGAGCAACATATCCCAAATAGAGTGGATGTCTCCTGATCGTGCCCCTCCGCATCAACTAACCTCCGGATCCTGTTAGCGGCTCTCCGCTTCAAGGTAGCCTGGTGGAAAAATCTGGTATTACGATCCCCCTCACAAATCCACTGAACCCTAGACCTCTGTCTCCAATACATCTCTTGCTGTCAAGAAGAGAATGGTGATGAGCAAGCATGTCCCGAAGAGAATAGAGGTCCAAGTCCAGCAGAAACCTATCCTGGTCCTTCTTTGCCTGCAAGGCAGTAATATCAGCTTCAACTAATTCAACTTGTCTAACCAGATTCCCCACCTCCAACCTATTCCATCTGGAAAGACGACGCTTAGCTATCATAAGACGCCTAGATAAACAATAAATAGCATTGCCCCTGATAGGAAGATGCCAAATCTCAGAAATGATAGACCGAGCAGTAGAATGGACCGTCCAAAAATGCTCGAATCTAAACTGTCTTCGCAGACACTGATCAACCCCCGTAGAAATCAAAATGGGGAAATGATCGGAAGCAATCCTGAGAAGGTGTGCAACAGAAACCACAGGATACATATAAAGCCACTGAGCCGTAGCCATAGCTCTGTCCAATCTCTCCCAAACTTAAGCAGAGCCTTGACGGTTATTACACCAAGTGAATTGGGTCCCCGAATACTCCAAGTCCAACAACCCCGAAGACCCAATAAAAGTTTTAAATTCATTAATGTCAGCTGAGTCCATAACCCGTCTGCCCCCACGTTTTTTATTAGCCTCAGTGATACAGTTAAAATCTCCAGCAATGATGGCTGAGAGACCTTGGGTAAGGAGGGAAAGCAACTCAAACCAGAGGACACATCTCTCCGATTATTCGTACTAGCATAAATAGCCGAAAGAAGCCAGAGGTCAGACGACCCTTCAGAGACAAGAAGACCAATCTGCTGGTTACACTGGTGAAAAGCATCAATCGTAACAGCAGATTCACACCAAATAGCCAAGATACCCCCTATCATACCATCAGCCTCCACCGCATACAAGGACCAAGACCGGGAAATCTGTCTCCGAAATCGAGCCAGAGACTCACCCGACAACCTGGTTTCCAAAAGAACATATATATCAAAATTATATAACTGCAACAATCTGCCAAACGAGAATCGAAAGGAAGGCTTTCGAGCTCCTTGAACATTCCAAATTAAGATTTTCATTTACAAACTGGAGGAAGCTGGGACCCCTCCCTGGTCCTCCACCATAGCCATATCGGAAAGGCACCCATTGGTCAAGGTGCCACCCTCATGTATCATAGATGAATCGGCCTTTAGACCATCCGAGTCGCCACCTAGAACAGCAGGCCGGAGAGACTAAGCCGATGACAGGGATCCAGAGCTAAGGCCCGTATTATCTTCAACTGAACCCTCCACGAACAAATCGACAGCCCTAACAGGGCGGGCCATCTCCACCTCCCGTACTCCTTCCTGACAGTATGAGGGCAGAGTCAACTTATCTGGAGAAACGAAACTCACGCCGATACTTTTAGACATAGGGGCTTTGCCTTTCCCCTTCCGTTTCTCAGCTTTGGAGATTGACCTCGGAGCCTGGCAATCAACTGGTCTCGCCCTCTTAATGGGACCCGGACAAGCATCCCTACTATCCTGATGACCACCAGCAACCGAGCCCAATCCAAGAGATGCAAAAGGGTTTTTATTCAGTTGAGAATGAGTGGAACCAGAATCAGAAGAGCCCTCCTTCTCAGTCAGCAACAGTAGCTTCTCAGAAGAGTGAAAACTGGCACCAACAAACTGTCCCGGCACAACCTCCTTAACTGAAACATTAACTGGGCACCCCTTCTCCTCATCAACCACAGGACAATTCGAACCATTGTCTGGCACCACCACCACCCTCATCGACGCTGGCACCCTCTGGCGAGCTACCTTCAGCGGAGAGCTCCACCCCCCAACCTCTCCAGCACCCGACCGGCGGTCAGTAGGCATCTGCTGCGAAGCAGATCCAGACCCAGAGACACCCGGTAAGCCTTCAGATGAGGCTTCCTCCTCTCCTCCCGCTGTAGCCCAGAGTCAACCCGATGATGACGAACAACAGCCAACCACGGGCCAAAGACCGGAGTGGGCGTAGCTTCCTCATCGCCTGACCCAGCCAACACAGAGCATGGACCGCCAAGGTGAAGCAAGCCACAACTTGAACAGATGCCCCCCAAATTTTCAAAGGCAAATTGCTGCCAGAAAGGGAGATTAATGCTCTGAATTTGGGTTCCCGACTAAAGAGGACGACGAAGATCAACTCGAAGACAAACTCTAGCAAACCCACCTCTGCTTCTGGCCAGAGTAGGAGCATCCGCACTGATAAATTGACCCACTGGCTCCGTAATTGCCCTGAGGAAATCCATCTTCCAAAACTCCATTGGAAGGTTTGGCAATCGCACCCACAGCAGAGCTGAAGGGATGGCATCCTCAGCTGAAATAAACTATGGCCTCCACGGTTCCATTCCGATGACCTGACCATTGATGACCCATGGCCGATTCAACACCAGATCAAAAGCATTCAGGTCTTCGAATTGGAAGATGTGGCACCGAAATGCCAAGCTAATGGGGACGATTTCACCCTAGATTTCGGCACGTCTGAACTCCTATGCAGCAGCCGGAACCCACTTCTGGAATGAACGAGCAAGGATGGCCCGCCTCTGCCATCCAGCCATCTCCACTTCCAACTCTGCCACCGGGACACATACCACGTCCGGAAACGAGGTCTTCAACCTCACCACCTCAGCCGGGGAAGGTAACGGAGAGACCCAGATAAAGCTGGAAGCACCCACCTTCTGGCCAGAAATTCGACCACTGGATCCCCCATCGGCCGCCATGGGAGACAAGGGGACAACAGGAGAAAAAACTCATGGAAGACATAACAAGAGACAATGATGATCGCCGGAGATCGGGGGAGACAAGAGCCAAAGCATGAATCTTAAAGGCCTACCTTAAAACAACATCTTTCTTCTTGGATTAACAAAAGAAAAGGAACCTAGAATCCTAATATTGATTTTTTTTAAAAAAAATTGAGTTGAGTGGGTTAAATATTTTTTTCTTTTTTCAATCATCCCCGTTTTATTAAATTTAGAGTATTTATATGTGTTATGACAGGAAAAAAAATTGTTGAAAATTTGTTTTCATCTTGGTGACCGGTCCAGCTCAGCTAGCTTGCGTTCCTTTTCATTTTTCAATAATGGAGGAGGTGTTCCACTGTGCCTGTAATTTTCACAAAAATTAAAGAGTCCAGAGAATCTAGAGCAGAGCTGCACCCATTCCGAAGCCTTCACCGACCTTTCCATTTATGGCAAAAATATAAAACAGCTTTAGGTCCCAACTTGAATGTCCCAAAGGTCGCCTTCACACTTCACTACCGCGCACCCCGCGCTCCCCCCACCCCCCCCCCCCCCCCCACGTTTACATTTTTTTTCCTTTTTTTCTTTTATATTTTGCAGCCTTTACTTAGCTTTCGAAACCAAAGACGCGGATCCTCTTGGTAGAATCAGGGGCCTGGGCCACCACACCATTGCAATAAAAATATAAAACGGCTTTGGAAAGGCAATGTTAGCGTAATTAATTATTTTACATAAAAATATAGAATATAAATTCGAGACTTCTGATCTGATTGGATTATTTTTATATAGATGGATAATCATACTAGTCTAGTGTAAGTCAATCTAGATAGTTCAAAACAGAATCTATTTAAATACAATAGAACAAGGATCATCATGTTTCTAAATCCAAAATTCGGAATGATAAGCCATGGTGCTTGCCATCCAATCAGCTATAGAGTTAGCTCACGATAGACATGACGGATCTGAACACTGTGGACATCGCGCAAGGTTGACCATATGTCATGGAGTAAAGGATTGGTTGAAACCTGATTACAGCAGTCCTGCCGAAGCCATCGGATAATAGTAAGAGAGTCTCTTTCAATGAAGAGGCTGTGAGCATGAAGGATCCGAATAGCATAGAAAATATCAGCCCAAGCTGCATAAAGCTGCTAGAGGAATAGAGGAGTCAAGGAATCCAAGACCTTTCGTCGCCATCATAGCTCCATTGCTCCCATGAATAATAAATATTGAATTGCTAATCTGTCTTGAATACTTCCATTAAAGTTAATTTTAACAAATCCTGAGAAAGCTCCCAAGAGATAAAGACTGGATGCCGAATCATTGCTAAGGCAGCAGAGAGATCCAAGAGGTCAAAGTTGTCATGATCAAGTAGATGTAGAGTGTATTCGGTAGATAAAGAGATGGCTTTCTTCACTATCCTAAGGGAGAAGACAATGTTATCAGCCCGTGATAACTAAATATGATAGGCTGTAGCGGCCCAAATGATGTTCTGCTGCTGATTATCCGTTCGGATATAGCATAGGAAAGGGGACTAGTGCCACCATCCCTGAAGTGATATCTCATAAACTGCCATGTCTGTTCTGCTTTAATACAGATGAATACGGCATAATCAGTAATCTCTTCCTTTTTAATCATATAACGGGCAAGCAGTGAATTATGGGATGGACGGAAAACTTTCAAATTCATGCTGCATCATTATGGACTAAGGTTGAGGCTATAAATCTTCATTAGGTTGTTAGTCAAAGTACGAGAAAGACATAATTTTTTTATAATTTTTTTATAATCTGATATTACATATATGCTCGGTATTATCTGATCGTTTAATGCTGATGAAGTAGATTTTTTTTGGAAAAGGTCGAGACTTTTATGGGTTGATTAATTTTTGGCTTTTGCTATCGCTGTTTCTAAAAAATGAAGCGTTTCGAGTTCGGTAAATGGGATCACACGTTCCGTTCCTCCCTTCTCCTAAGCGCTCCTCTCTCTCTCTCTCTCTCTCTCCACCTCTGTCCCTCGTGCTCGAGTTCACAGGGGAATTCCTTCTCCCTTAATTAAAGCGCTCCAGAAGGGAATCTTTTTTTTTTTGGGGAGATGGTGTTGGTGGAGGTGTTCGCCGTCGTGGCCGTGCTGTTCTACTGCTGTTAGCGTGGTCAAAAAAATTTAAACTTTTCAGAGACAGGGCGACAGGGAGGAAAAAAACCTCACCTTTAACCCTTTTCCTTCAAGTAAATCTCAATTCCTCTTTCCTCTTTCCTCTTCCCTCTTCCTTCTCTCGTCTGGGTTTGGGAGCCGTACGAGACTTGGAACCGAGACGGGGGATTGGTTGGCATAGAGCGGAGGAGCGAAGAATGAGAGAGGGCGTGAAGGATGGGCAACTGCGGAACCCGGGAGGAGAATGCCGTCGTCGCTGCTCACGCCCAAGGTATCCAAACGTTCAAAACCCCCGTCTTTTCCACCAAGTTCCCATCTTTGGGTTTTTTGCGTTTTTTTTTTTTTTTTTTCTTCTCAACCTTACGCTTTCGCCGGCCCTTTCTTGGCCGCGGATGATTTGCTCCGTCGATTTGATTGCGACTGAATTTGATCGACGCTGGATTTCTAAAAAGTTCTGCTTCCTGGGTGGGATCGGTCTTCAATCTGGCTCCTTTTGCTGGATTTAGGGTTTTTAATGTTCTTTTTTCCGCCTTTTTCCTAGTGGTGCATTTTCTGTGCTGTTATTATTTTAATTTCATATTGCCTTTTTTATTTTGTTTGCCCCTCTGCCTCAGTCCCTTCTTCGTCTCTTCAAGGTGGAAGAGCGGTGAGTTTTATTTTTATTTGTTTTGTTGATTTCAGTTTGTTTCATTCTAATTGGTAACGAAAGTGATATCTTTGATTTTTCTAGCTCGTCAAATATGGGATTCCCCCTACCTTTTTTTCTAATTGCTTGCGGGGTTCGGAGATTTTGATGCATCTGGCTTTAGATCTCTCTCACTTTAAATCTCTCCTTAAATGTTTTGATGAACAGTTATGATTGTGGTCGATAGCAGAGGCCTGTGTTGTTTCGTTCATTCTCGGTTTTGGATTCTATTTTATAATAAGTGGTTGTGGTCAGGTAGTATGTCTAATTTAAAATCACTGTCAGAACTACTCCAATCCTCTTGACCATTTGAAGCTGTAGTTCAACCTTTTTTTTAAAAAAAAAATACTGCATGGTATTTTTTTTTTAACTTAAAATCAGGGAAATTTGTGCTTTGGTTTAAATATTATCCATCTGTTTCTTGTGGTTCCTCTCTTGCAGTCCAGCAGCTCCCGATTTTCCAACTGCCTGTTAAAAATGCACCTCCTGAAAAGAAACACAACCGCACTTTCTCGGACTTGAGCGATCCTTCGACCCCTCGAAACATTGATGATTCAAGGAACATTGCAATATACACCAATGTGATTTCATTTACATTGTTTGAGCTTGAGACGATCACAAAAAGCTTCCGTCCCGACTATGTTCTTGGTGAAGGAGGGTTTGGGACAGTCTACAAGGGATACATAGATGAGAATGTGAGGGTTGGCCTAAAATCCCTTCCTGTCGCTGTCAAGGTCCTCAATAAAGATGGTCATCAAGGGCACAGAGAATGGCTTGTAAGTGGGCTTTTCTTCATCAAATGTTTGATTTCTATTCTCTGATAAAGTCTCCTCCAGAGACTCCATAATTCATCAGGGTTTGACATGTTAAATAAGTTATCCATACATCTAGTTAACTTGCTTATGTGACTTGCTCCATCTCCACATCTAAAGCGGATGCATAGATGTGCCTGTTACCTAGGTCAGTTAAGTCAATGAGCATGAAAAAAAAAAGGTCTATTTATAGTTGATGATTACGCAAAACCTTAACTAATTCTTGTTAAAATAAAATATGTAATCTAGATTTCAGTGCAAATATCTTAACTAATTGCTTTCCAACTTAAAGATACTTTCTTTGTCAAAACAAGAAAAAGATGTAGTTTTTCAGATACCATATGTTATGCATCTGTGCAATTCTTGGGTGAACATATATAATGTTAAACAACCAATAGATATGAATGGGAAGCTAAAATTAACGAGACTTCCTCTCTAATGAATATTATAAGTATGGGTTATTGCATCTGTGGAAAACCTGTCCATTACTCTATCCTTCTAGTCCTGTTTTTTCTTTTGACAAACAGGAGGAGCTTGTTTAGAAAGGTGAATTGCGGATTATTTTTTATATATGATACACATGTATTGGCTTCTCATATGCTTGTTAGGGTGACCCTCCACCAGATAATTATATATTTGACTGGTACAGATACAATACATATAGTATGATAAGTACCAGCAAACTAGACACTCTAACAAGAGATTCTACTTGCTGCTGCTAGCCAGACCTGCCTATTGTTATAGCTCAAGCAGCTTTCCATACCCCTTATCAAGTAAATATTCCTCAAACCTTTTTCCATACTTGCATCCTTTAACATGTCATCACTCTGTTGGCAATATTAAACTATGAGGCTCAGTAAATGGATTTTGTGAACATTTGAGTTATGAAATCCAATTAAGTTTTTTCAATTATCCTGGCCACTTCTAAGAGAAGTGCCTGGTTTGGACAAGCAAGATAATAGGGTTAATGCTAATATTAAGATGGTTAGCTCTATTATTTGGCCATTTGAGATGTTTCCTGATTTTGACTCTTACCCTTGTTTTACCAGACAGAGGTTAATTTTTTAGGACAGCTGAGGCATCCTAATCTAGTGAAGTTGATTGGGTATTGCTGTGAGGATGATCACAGGCTGCTTGTCTATGAGTTTATGTTCCGTGGAAGCCTCGAGAATCACTTATTTCGAAGTATATAGCTCTGCATTCTCTTTTTTACAGAAGTGTTTATTCTTATTGCTTGATAAACTTATAAATACAATTTTTTCTTCCTTTGTTTTTCTTTAAGTGAAATCTCTGCTACTCTTTCATAATGTCTCCATGATTTTTGTTTCAATTGTATTGGCAATACAAGTATGCATGAAAAGGAAGAGGGTGCAACCTGCTTCAAGATTATTGTTCAAACATTTGGAGAGAGAGGATACCACAAATTATCCATAGTCCTTAAACTGTCTTCATACATTTCATTTTGAAACTACCTTGTGACTAGAGAGGATAGCACAAAAAATAATATGTGAAAGTTGTGAAAACTTGACGCAGGATTTATCCTGAAATTTCTCTAGTACAGGGAAAAACACCAATTTTAGTGAACTCCATGACCAGATAAGTTAAACTCAACTCAGCTGAACTCAACTCATCTAAGCCTTTTCCCAACTACATGGGGTTGGCTACATGAATCTGCTACCTCCATTCTGCTCTATTTAGGACCAAATCGATATTCAAATTATAAATAGTTATATCTTTTTTAATTATTTATGTCCATATTAGTTTAGGTCTACCTCTACCTCTATCCTTACCATGAATTGTTAAAAGATAACTCTTTCTAACTGAAGCATTTAAAGTGTTGAATAATATCACAAATTATCCATAGTCCTTAAACTGTCTTCATACATTTCATTTTGAAACTACCTTGTGACTAGAGAGGATAGCACAAAAAATAATATGTGAAAGTTGTGAAAACTTGACGCAGGATTTATCCTGAAATTTCTCTAGTACAGGGAAAAACACCAATTTTAGTGAACTCCATGACCAGATAAGTTAAACTCAACTCAGCTGAACTCAACTCATCTAAGCCTTTTCCCAACTACATGGGGTTGGCTACATGAATCTGCTACCTCCATTCTGCTCTATTTAGGACCAAATCGATATTCAAATTATAAATAGTTATATCTTTTTAATTATTTATGTCCATATTAGTTTAGGTCTACCTCTACCTCTATCCTTACCATGAATTGTTAAAAGATAACTCTTTCTAACTGAAGCATTTAAAGTGTTGAATAATATCTGTGCATTGACTCATTACTGGGCACATAATTTCTGCTTGATCATTGCATTTGAGGGTGTTCTTCTTATGTTTACTTATGATGTGCTATTGGAGCTTGCAGTTGGTTTTGCTACAAGCTTGTTAACTTTATTAGATAGCTTGCTTGGTGACACTAGATGATTAAACTGAGACCTGATCTGCTCATCAAACTATTTAAGATAGCTTTTTCATGCTGTGCTGACTCTGTCTTTAATCCAATCCTTACTTAACATTAACTGATGGCCCTTTTCTTCTAGGGTTCATGTGGTAGATCCTGTTGATTTTAGCACTTTCTCCACAATTACTTCATCTCAGATTACCTAACCTCCATAGAGGAAAGGAAAAGAAAGGAAGAAAACTAATGTGGCTTTTATTGCCAGTTGATCTAAATTTTTGTATTTTGGATGGTGATATGCATATGAAGATGCTGAAGTTTCTTGCCAAATTTTAAGAGCGAGGGTCTGATGCCATCAGTCATGGGTGCATATGGAAATGTCACACAAATACTGAGCATAAATCAGACAATGAAGTTAGCCAGATTATAAAATGATGTAGCAGCAGAAATCTTCAATAAAATGAAATTATAAGGACCACAGCACAAAAGTCAAGTCAAACAATAAGAACAAATATGAGAGCTAAGGTGATCTTGAGGTGTATTGAGAGAGTAGACCAAGCAATAAGTGAGGAAGGCAAAGGTGGTGCCAAAAATGATGCGAGTAACGGATGGAAAAAAAAAAATCTATAAAAGAGGTTGTTGAAGTGGAAGAGATAAAAATAAAGTTTGTTGGTGATGATACTAGTGGTGTTGTGGAGTTTGGGGTTAGGTTGGTTGAAGTAGGAGAACAGTCTGGGGCTTGAGCCATGGTGGGGGCAGCTACAATAGTTAGGGTTGACTAGAGTTGGGCTGGGTTGATGGGGTTGGGGATAATTGGGGTAGTGGTGGTACTTGGGTTCTGTCAAAGTCGAGAAGGGAGGTGAGGGTCAGGCACGATGGTGCAATGGTGGTGTTTCGGGATCATGGTGGTCATAACAGGAGGTGGCAGCCCCGATGATAGTGGAGTCAGCATTGTTGATTGGGGCTGATCATGCTGGGTTGTCATTACCATATCTATCAGAGTTGTATCACTGCTGCCATCCCTCGTCTTTATTACTGTCAGCCATCCTGTATTTGTTGCTAGTGTTGGTTGTTCCTGATGCCAATGCTGATACCACTATACCAGCTGCTTATAGGTGTTAAAAGTACTGTGTAATTACAGAGTTTTTGGACTATACTCCATGCATTTTATCTAATTTTTAAGTCCTAGTGGGATGGGACCACCCTCTTCCATTCATGTGAGAAAACAAGATCGTGATAGGGGTGGGATTCTGAAATCTGTTCATGTTGGGAAAGAAGAAGAAGAAGAAAAGGAAAGATAAGAGAGAGAAAAAAGGAAGAAATAGAAGAAAGAAGGAAAGAAAAAGAAAGGAGAAGGGAAAGAAAGAAGAAAAAGGAAAAAAAGAAAATAAGGAAGAAGAAAAGAAAGAAATAAATGAAGACCTATCGTGACGCTTAATTAGGATAGCTATTAGGATAGGATAAGACAATGGGGTGTCTCATTTTGTGGAGAAACAAGGCTATTGCTATCTCACAGGATTTAAAACTGACCTTTTATATTCTAAAATCTATGTTCAAACACTCTTTTGGAATTTCTATTACAAAGTTTTAATATCCTTTACTTTAGCCTGATGCATTAGTATTTTTGGCTATCCAATCAGGCCCTTTAACATAATCTGCCTAAAAGTAGGTCTTTCTAACAACAAAGAGATAGAAGATTGTGCACAGGCCCAATATGATATTCTTTACTGACTAATTAGATGGAGCCATTGACTGCTTAAAGCAAGAAAAAATATTCAAGGCCTAAAACCAGTTTTAGAGAGCTCAATAAAGGTAAAATCTGCTGCAAGATTAGCACAAAGATATGATAATTGTTGAAAAGCCAAAATAAGTTGCTTAATTGACCAGATAATCCCAAACTAACAGGTTATGGGTCCCCGAAAACTAGTTCAAACCATTAGAAGTTGCCAAACACTTGAAGGTGTATTAAGAAATTGATTTTTATACAAATTCTCATATACTCATCTAAGCCTTTTCCCAACTATATGGGGTTGGCTACATGAATCTGCTTCCTTCACTCTACTCTATTCAGGACCAATTGTCAGTAGATTCATATTTTAAGGGATCTAACGGAGTTTTACGTTGGCTGTCAACTACCTAACGCAACCCTCCTCCTTTATCTGGGCTTGGGACCAGCCTTGGCGGAGTTACTTATTGATTTTTATACAAATGATGAAGAAAAATGCTTAAATGGAGCTACTTATTGGCAAATCATGCGGGTAGCAGCCTAGTGAATCCTTTTGGTGATGAAGACAGTCAGACTTTTAGCTCCCATGGCATGTTGGGTTGTAATAATGAAATGGAATTTATGATAAAACGTCGCTATGATTATTTGATAGATTCATTCCAAGTTCTTTGCTAATCCACATATGATAGCATAGTTGCTTCAATGTCTAGATTGCAGCAGTTGATATAGGCCAAAGGTGAGAGACAAGGGGTCTCAGTACATCATAAGAGGAGCAGGTTGGTTGCAGGTCAATGAATAGAAGTTATCACTGTTGTAAGCTGTGAAATAAATGGCGTCTAACCTGACAAGTATGAACGAACATTAACTCAAGTACATTAGATTGTAGCACCCTGATCTGTACGTGTTGAAGTTGATTAAACTTGACACTGACAAGTTTAAGCTTTGAGAGTGGTGATAGAGGAATCAAATGACTGACTAGATCTTGTGGGATTTGATGCTGGTTGATGTTGGAATTCTTGGTTCTTAATTAGTGGAACATTTCAATTAGTAAATTGAGGGTAAAAATGTAGTCTGGTGCAACTGATCCATTTTCTTTTATGGAGGACTCCTAAGGAACACTGAAAGAAGTATATTGGCAGACTATATAGCCAAGGGACCCATACAAAGAGCAATATGGTCTTGTATGATGTACAAATTCTGTTTGTGTCAAGCAAATGCAATGAGTTAAAAGAGTCAGAAAAAGAAATGATCTAAGCGGATAGCCTGTTTTAGATCTCTAAATTTCCTTATAAAAAATTCCGTACTAACTTTATAAATCTATGCTATGATGGGATGGGTTTATTTCCAGTGCGTTCCTCTCCTCCTGGTTCTGTTTAACAGCTCATTTCTTTCTGTCCTATCCATTATTTCATGATCTATCATTTCATAAGTTCTTGCAGAGGGCTTCATGAAAACTTCTAGTTAGCCAGCTGTCGTTCAAAGATCTTTTGTTTATTTGTCTTGCAGCTCTAACCATATACTTGGTAGATTGATTTGCATTGATGCATTGCCAACTCCATTTTCATGAAAAACTGTTATGTGAGCCTGGCTTTTCTTGCTGCTTGTATATAGAGACGGCTGCTCCATTATCTTGGGCGACAAGAATGTCAATCGCACTTGGTGCTGCTAAAGGGCTAGCTTTCCTTCACAATGCAGAAAGGCCTGTCATCTACCGAGATTTTAAGACATCAAATATTTTGTTGGACTCTGTTAAGTAGCGCTCTATTTTGCTGCCCTTTTTTTTTTTTTTCCTTATCATTTATAGATTAAACATATGTACTAATCAGAATAATAAATCTTTATGACATGGTTTGCTCCTGCTGCCCCTGCATGTCTTCACAGGATTATACAACGAAGCTTTCTGATTTTGGCCTTGCAAAAGCTGGACCACAGGGTGACGAGACCCACGTGTCAACACGGGTAATGGGAACCTATGGATATGCTGCTCCTGAATATGTAATGACTGGTATCGCCTCTTCACGACTTGAACTTTTTTTTTTTTTTTTTTTTCCATATGGCCATTTATTTGTGTTTTAGTGTAAAATTTTGTGGATTCCTTTGATTGTTAATTTGATATGATGATCCTGAGATGTTTTCTGATCAACATGATGATAAGTATCAATCCCTTCTTCAGCCTCCCTTCATTGTTCAATGGAATGTACCATTGATTCATTTGCTTTTTTCTAATTAAATGCCATGAGTTCATTTTTAATCATATTTTATTTTATGATCAGGTCACTTAACAGCTCGGAGCGATGTCTACAGCTTCGGGGTTGTCCTTCTCGAGCTCTTAAACAGGACGGCGGTCCGTGGACAAGACGCGTCCCAGCAAGGAGCAGAGCTTGGTCGATTGGGCACGCCCCAAGCTTAACGACAAGAGGAGGATGCTGCAGATCATTGACCCTAGGTTGGAGGGTCAGTACTCGGTGCGAGCTGCACACAAGGCCTGCAGCTTGGCATATTACTGCTTGAGCCAAAACCCAAAAGCAAGGCCCCTTATGAGTGATGTTGTGGAGACGCTCGAGCCCCTTCAGACCAGCAGTGGGAGCGAGGGCTCAGCTCACGTCCTAGCGAGCATCGGGCTGCCGGAGTACCACCGGATGCACCGCAGGTTCACAGGGAACGGCGTCGGTTGTAGAGCAGGTCCTAGTCCAAAATGTTCCCCAAGTCCTGTGGCAGCATGCAGGGTGAGGTGAATCCTTTGTTTCCCTCTGTGGAGTAGGTTGGTTCACTTATTGTATATTGACAATCTAGTTGTGTGCTTGTGTGTGGGTTATATTGCTTCTTCTCTTCCATGCTTGTGATGTAAATGAGATCCCTCGCAGTGTTGCTGTTTGTGAGAGGTCTTTTATTTTCACCTTGGTGTTTAATGTATCTTTACCGAGTTAACCCTTGCCAAATGGGCTGGGTTTTATTTTGCTAATGAAAGCTAGTTGAACTGCAAAGTGCTGATCTTTATCTTTAAAGAAATCATGTTGGAAGTCTCTAACAGAGGAGGCCATAGATAGAATATTCGCTTTGGATTGGCCAACGATGTTGGTAATTCCAATTTCTCGACAAAAAAGCTTATGCGAAAAAGGATTCCTTACTCACTGCCAGCTGCATGGCCTTTTGTGTGAAGCCGAGGATGATAGGAGGAGCCAAAGGAGTGAAATGGATGCCAAGGCAAATTGATTTGCTACATTTGCACAATAATTTATGCTTTTTCTCGGCATGAAGAAAAGCTTAGACGAAGAAAGGTTCCTCGTTCATCGACAGCTGTTTGATGCCGCCCCAACCAGAGCTATGCTTAGTCGAAGAAAGATTCCTCACTCATCGACAGCTGCGTTGCTTTTGTGAAGCCACAATCAGAGATGAAATGGATGCCGAGGCAAATTAATTTGCTACACTTGTACTATAATATTCGCTTTGGACTGGCTAGGATTATTAAATTATCAAATCTCCTTGCTTTTCGAAATGAAAGCTTGTTTGTTCGTTTCTTTTTCAATTTGAAATCCTTTTTAATGACATGTTTCGAAGGCATTTTCTTTAACTACCCCCATAAATTATCAAAGAATAGATTGAGACTTGAAGATTCAACTTTTGTTATTCGTGGATCTAATGAAGCTCTGTTAGCAGCGAAGGGATTCGGTCTTTTAACTTTTCTGTTCCTATGATCAAGCTTTATACTGTTTGGACTGGCATCTTCTGTCACTTATGTTCTTTGAGCTAGCAGTCTCTTTATTGAGGAAGACTCTGTTGCTCGCTTATCACATTGGCTTTTAAAGTTAAAAGCAAAAAAAAAAAAAATTATTATATTAAACTAAATTTATTTTTTTAATATTTTAAATTTAACTGTAAATGGCGTAATCATTTCTAAATAAAAGAGAAAGAAAGGAGGAGGATGAGGAAGAAGAAAAAAAAGAGAATAGAGACGACCTTGTTGTCAACGTGCCGTTCTCTCCTATTTAACCCCCTATCTTTTCATCTCACGTTAGCTGGATGTCGACCTGCCAGCTTTAGCGTTAGTATACGGTTGATTTACTTTCCAATCAGTGGACGTAGCTTGGCTCCTTTACAAGGGAACGTAATACCCCGCAGGCCCCTCGAGCTGGCCTTTGGCGGCCTCCTCTGAGTGCTTGCCACTTTTTGATTCTGCGCGCATCTTTGGACTTTTTATGCTGGAAGCCAGGAAGCTGGTACGTGTCGGACAAAACTCTTCATGGGTGATTCAAAAGCGTCATGAAATTGGAAGGGCGGTGTAATATTTATTTGACCTTTATCTCTGGCTTCTGCCTTTCATCAGTTCTCTATGTCAGGCACGTCTAAATTGGCTGCTGAAATGCTTTTCACTAGTTGTATGAGATAAATTATAAATCAGTAACAGGATCAGCAGCTAAATCAAACAGGTCCAATTATTGATTAATTTTCTGATCCAAAAAAGGTTGGACCAGTGACACTTAAAAAGAATCACCTTCCAAATCTAGGTTTAATTGATAAAGCTAGGCTTCGTACTAATGGTTGGCGTCAAGATATGATGTACCATCTTTAAAATATTTATATACAAAATATCATGTAATATATATATATTAAATAATTAAAAATTTTAAATAATTTAAATAATATCAAAGGCTTTCAATTCATATGATATTTTAATTTATAAGTATTTTAAAAATTATAGATTAGCTTCAACAACTTCGATAATGTGAAATATCTTTTATTCAAATTTATATTTGATCAAATTCGAGTAAATATTTTTTTAAGAATAATTAAGTGAAACTATATATATATATAAAGTAAAACTGAATGACAAAATGCACCCTATAAAGAAATATGCAAATAAAAAGAAATTATAATTGATCATAAATTAATTATGATTATTAAAAAAAGTACGGTTAGTAGATTTTTTGCCAATTTTTTTAAACAAAATGAGTACTAAATTACTTGGACAACCTACTCCAATTTGAGTGTTTGATCTATTAATAATTCGATAAGTAATTGTTAAAAATATAATAAAAGTGACTCAAACCTAATTAAAAAAATACTTAATATAAACAAAATGCAACAAAGCACTTCTTTAGATAGTCTCTCTCTAGATAACTCGTCAATTTAAAGGACCTCCTTTTCCTTCTCATAGCACCAAAATCTCACGGTAGATTGGCTGCTGAGGTCATAGATGGTAGGTTCCAAATAATGGTTGGTCTTCAGCCACGGAATCAAGGCCTTTTGTAATTTTATTATTTGAGAAGGATAATTTATATAAGAAATTTAAAAACTAATAAAATATCTAAAACAAAAATGATCATCGAACAAAATATCACCATAGTAGCACAACCATATATATGATCACGATTTTGATTTCAATAAAAATCTAAAACTTCAACACAAGTGTTACAGCATTGCTGAAAGCATAAAAACTATATATATATATATATATATATATATATATTATCCAGAATTGATTTAAAATATTCAATAATAGCCAATGATACAAATCATCAGCTCCGTCATCCATGCTTATATAATAATACTTGAAATGCAAGTAAAAAGTTTTATTTAAATTTAAATAATAAAGTAGCATTGCTTTTATTTAAATCCGAATACCCCATTACATCGTTTGATTGAAATTACGTCCAACAAAGAGATTTTTTATTTTATTTTATTTTATTTATCATTGCACACTATGTCTGATATTATGGCAACTTCTATATGATGTATAGGAAAAGCCCTTTTTTTTTTTTTTTCTTTTTTCTTTCTCTTTTTTGATCACAACTATGTATCCTCCCGGATGGCTCTTGTGAGGCTCCACCAAAGGAAGTCTTGCATGCCATGAATGAATCTTAGAAGGATCAACTGCATGACGTACAGTTGCAGATCCTGGGCACGAAGGCGCAGACGCCGAAGGGCTTGTCGGGGATGTTGCAGTCGATGACGAAGCAGCACGGCATCGACCGGCAGTAGCTCAGGTCGTTGACGGCGCAGCACCGGCACTCGACGCAGAGTTGGAACGGGGCCAATTCACTGCGGCTAACATCGCCACCCGCGGCGGCGACTCCGTCGATGGAGCGGTACTCCACCGTGCCGGTCGGTACGTATCGGACGGTCGGTCGCGGCTCGGTGGAAGCGAAGGCTCCTGCATGCGCGCATGCGGATTGTGAGATGTTAGCATGATTTGGGTTTGTGTGTGAGATGGAGAGAGGGACATACCTTTGGTGGAGTTGATGGTTAAGAGGAGAATGAGAGCTAGGACGAGGAGAGGACTGAGCTTGTTCATGGTAGTAGAGAGAGAGAGAGGTTGTGATAATTAATTTGTGAAGGGGGGGAGAGGAGGCAATTGAGCTCTTCTTTCTTTGATTCTATATGAAGTAATGAATTTGGGCAGATTAAGGAAGAGAGGGCCAAGGGCAAGTGGATCAGCTATAGAGGTGGAAATGACAAAATTAGCCAATAATGCAGCACAATTAAGTGGATGAACACCGTATTACTTATATATAGATTTGATTTATTACCTAACTTATAAATTAGGAGAATCAAATGTAAAACTAGAACTACAAGCGTAAGAATATACGAAAATTATAATAATTTACGTAGTTTGATTGATCTGATTTATAAATTATATGATAAATTAGATTTATTTATTTAAAACTAATTCTTTAATATAAAAGCATGCCATGCGCTTTCTTGTGCGTGTGCGTGGTGTTTTGGTTAGAGGATTTGTCCATAGCATTTGGTTGGGAGCGAAAGAGCCAAGTGACCAACTGATGAAAAGTGGTGGCACCCCCTCCCCAGAAGGGTACATGAGCTCAAATCTGAGCAAGGACATCGGTGGACCAGAAGCAGCTGTTTTTGGGTGGCACGGACCATTGTAGGTTGTTTTGTTTCCTAGCGACATAGACTTTTCTCTTTCTTCAAGGAGATCTGGCACAAAAGTCGAGCGAGGACAGGATAGATTTCATGTCAGCAAAGATCTTGGTTTGTGGTAGCGTGGAGCACTTAATGACGTGGTTAATATATCTGATCAAGATTGTCGCTAGACTTTCGATTTTTCCGATAAGATATCATACGTTTCATGATCGATCGAAAGATCTCAAAATATAAGAAATTAATTAATTATCAGCAGATGTAGCATAAATAATTGCATTAATTTCAGCCCGCCATAACTGGAAATCAATCGATCAGATATATGTTGCAAATATATTCCACAAGAAAGTCTTTAATTACTTTGGAAGAGTAGCTAATATTTATTTTATTATATTGGTTGACGTTTGAATATCTATCCTCTTCTTATAAATCAACAAAGATCGATCTTTGAACATCTCTGCTTTTTCTGAGTGTTCGTGCATGGCCTTCGAACTTGACTGAAAATAAATTGAGATTTGGAATCATCTCGATATCAAGCTCCAATTAAGATGGTTAAGCTTTGAGAAACCTGGATTGCTAAGGTATCAAGCTTAAAAACCTTAGACCAAAATATCTCAATGAAATGACCAATGGAAGAGGTTTGCAAGAAAAAGCAAGAAGTGCAGAATTAGATGAGCAAAGTAGTAATTTTATATTGAAGGAGAGGGAGAGAGGAAACATGAAGGTAAGCCGAGGAGAGAGAACCCACAGTAGACAGGCATTGCTTTTGGCCATTCATCTCAAAAATATATTTTTTAGTTGGTTCATGCATGATTTTGGTGTGAAATGTGGAGTATGGTCATGGCGTGTATATATGTCTATATATATATATGATTTGTTATCCCGAATCACTCTCGAGGAACGTCAGATAGGGCCTTGAATTCGATTGCCTTCAAGGATGGGTCTTAACGACCTCCAACGCCTTCACTGTTGGTTGGGATCTTACAAAAAGTTTCTGTGAGCCGATGATTTCAATAGAAAACTTCACGCTCAAGTAAGTAGCCTGAAAAACAGTAATGAATATATTGAAAGATTGATCAGAGTTTGGAATCCTCTCTCATTGTGAGCAAAGGTTTTATACCTTGCTAAAGGCTCCTTTACCTTTTTTGGACAGCTATGGATCCCGAGGTATTACTATCTAGCATGGGAAGAACAGTGAGGCCAACAACAATGGAAGGTGTCTGCCTTGTGGCCTATCAAGACTGGCAGGCCACTCTTTGTCTACATGAACGGCTATAGTCGATTGATGGCCAAGTCTTATCAGGTGCGGCATCGTAGACGATTAATAGGCCAGATTTTATCGGACATACATCATAATCGACAAGTGGGTTATATGGTACCGCATGTGGTAGGTCGGCCACATGATGTTACAGGCAGCGGTAGGTCATGTAGAACCGCAGATGGTTGATGGGTCATCTCACACTAGAGTCGGCATCGAAATCGACGCTGAAGTCGATGCTGGACCACATTGGAGTCGGTATCCAAACCGATGCTGAATTCAGTGCTGAGCCATCTCTGGGATCAACCTTTATCTTCGTCAGTCGATTTCGTACACTAACCCTAACGTAGGTTGTTCGGCCACATCATGATTGATATGATTTTTGTAGTGCATTCAGCAGCCAAAAGAAAAAGAGGAAACAAAGAAAAGCCACTCGGTAAAGGGTAAAAAAAATAAAGTCAAAACTAGACTTATTCTTACGTGATCTTTTGTCACCATAGGGTTCTTCCATCCTTTTTATCCTGGAAACCTCGTTTTGTATGTCTTTCAGCTGTTCTAAGATTTTTTTAAGGATGTCATGCTCCCTGATAGGTACCCAAGGCACTGTTTCTACAGCCAGTTACAATGTAACGCACCTGCTACGGATGCTTATGATGCAATCAAACATTGGAAAACTTGAAGGCGCAGTTTATATGCGCTCGGGCAGCCTCTTCTGTGCCATTTTGCGTGATTAC
The DNA here is from genome assembly GCA_900491605.1 of Calamus simplicifolius. Lineage (NCBI taxonomy): Eukaryota > Viridiplantae > Streptophyta > Magnoliopsida > Arecales > Arecaceae > Calamus > Calamus simplicifolius. Next base: position 290,560 of record UESW01001626.1, read on the forward strand.
AAACCAATGGAGTTGCGTCTTGAACTGAGCACAGGACTAAAGGCAACGGGCCGTATCAATCGCACAAACGCGAAGGAGACACAGCAACTGGACGCAGAGAAACGGCAACCCTAACACTAGAGCGTACCGTGCCCATCAATACTTTATATATATATATATATATATATATAGAACAGTGAAGAAAAAAGTTTTCCCATAAGATGTTATGAAATTAATAAAATAATATGATGTTTAAGGGTAGAGATGAAAGATAAAAAAAATTAAAAGGCTTAGCAAGGCATATAGGTTGCCTCACAAAGCAAAGATAGTGATATATTTACGGAAGATGATCATGGTCAATTTTTTTTTTTAAAAAAAATTATGCTCTATAAAGCAGAGGTTGCAAAAATTTTATGAAATACTATTATTAGATAATTTATAACATAAATGTCATGATCAAATTATTTCAACTTTTTTTAAAAAAATTTAGTTTGCATTCTCTCTGTTTTCTATTTTAACCAAAGACTGAAGGTATTGGGAGGCAATCCCTTCAAATTTAAATCATCGTCAAAAACTTTCATTACCAATCTGGAGAACGAGCATGTACTAAATCCTAAACTAATAACATCACTTGATAATCTTGTCCAACTATGACAGTTTCATACAATCATCCTTACGGAGATCCTAAGAATTTAAGAAAAAAATTAATACCTTATTATTTATTAGTTAAGTTGGAGATATAAATTGGTCTGCCAAAACTGTGTGAAGAACAAGTATTGCTTAAAGTTTCTGATTTAACGAAAAAAAGCTTGAGAGAACGCAAGCTCAAGTCCCTTTCTTTGGATTTGGTATCAATAATCGACAACTTTCCCCCGACCAAACCCCTTAAGGCAGCAGATAGCTCATAATTTTTCTGCGTGCAGAATAGCTTGTTTAGGTGGAGTGAGGTTGCACAGTGAAGCCAGTACATGGAGAACTTGAGTAAGAAGTGGGCAAAAAAAATAAAAAATAAAAAAAAAACTTGTGGATGGTCTATCAGTATTTTTGAAACATTTATTTTTTATCAATACAAACGCATATTAAAAGTAAATTTGTCAGCAGGCATTCTTGTCCTTTGGCTCTTATTGGACACATCATAACCATGAATATAATTCAAATATATTACACAAAATCAAACTCGTGGGAACGATTCTTATTCATAAACTCAATCACTCTCTCAATCCAACGTGAACTCTCCTACTTTCTTTGACCTTACGATTCTTTTAGCTCCAGACGGTCAATGGTCTGAACCATATCAAATTATAGAACAAATTTTTGTTCGAAACTCTTGTAATTATAAAACCTGTGAGCAAACAACCACATGGTCCAATGGGCCGTTAGATATAGCTTTCATAAAGGTTGCGTATGGATTCCACCATCGAATTATGCCTTACATTTCTTCTAGCCAAAGGCTTTTCCTTCAGAAGGGAGCAAGGTATTTCATTGCTAGCCACTAGGTCGAGTCTCAACTGCTGTCAAACAACTCATCCATTTGGCTAACGCCAAATTCGCCACCCATAAAAATAGGAAAACACTTTGTACACCGCCTTCGGTGCAGCAAGGCCTACATGGGCTGCACCGCTCCTTTCTATTGGTCCACATGGATCCCATGTGGCCTGACATGATGGGACAGAATAGCAGAGATAATGTTACTTTTAATCGTACATCCATTAAAAGTCGTTCAGCCTTTTTACCATTGGTGTGAAGACGAAAATGCCCTTTCCTCCAGCCTACTTCAACCCGCCATCTTATTTGGATTTTGCTGATAAAAAATCATAAGGTTCTGGCCTGGAAGACTCACGACACCCTTAGTTCAAGACCCACGACACCCCAGTTCAAGACCCACGACACCCCTAGTTCAAGACCCACGACACCCCAGTTCAAGACCCACGACACCCTAGTTCAAGACCCACGACACCCTCAGTTCAAGACCCATGACACCCCAGTTCAAGACCCACGACACACCCAGTTCAAGACACACGACACCCCAGTTCAAGACCCACGACACCCCTAGTTCAAGACCCACGACACCCCAGTTCAAGACCCACGACACCCCTAGTTCAAGACCCACGACACCCTAGTTCAAGACCCACGACACCCCAGTTCAAGACCCACGACACCCTAGTTCAAGACCCACGACACCCTTAGTTCAAGACCCACGACACCCCTAGTTAAAGACCCATGACACCCCAGTTCAAGACCCACGACACCCTTAGTTCAAGACCCACGACACCCCTAGTTCAAGACCCACGACACCCTAGTTCAAGACCCACGACACCCTAGTTCAAGACCCACGACACCTCAGTTCAAGACCCATGACACCCTAGTTCAAGACCCATGACACCCCAGTTCAAGACCCACGACACCCTTAGTTCAAGACCCACGACCCCCAGTTCAAGACCCACGACACCCCTAGTTCAAGACCCACGACACCCCAGTTCAAGACCCACGACACCCTTAGTTCAAGACCCACGACACCCCAGTTCAAGACCCACGACACCCCAGTTCAAGACCCACGACACCCTTAGTTCAGACCCACGACACCCCAGTTCAAGACCCACGACACCCCAGTTCAAGACCCACGACACCCCTAGTTCAAGACCCATGACACCCTTAGTTCAAGACCCACGATACCCAGTTCAAGACCCACGACACCCCTAGTTCAAGACATACGACACCCCAGTTCAAGACCCACGACACCCTAGTTCAAGACCCACGACACCCAGTTCAAGACCCACGACACTCTTAGTTCAAGACCCACGACACCCCAGTTCAAGACCCACGACACCCCTAGTTCAAGACCCATGACACCCCAGTTCAAAATCCACGACACCCCCTTCTTCCTCTTCTTCTTATCCTTCCTCTCCCAGTGAGCCGAAGCCGGAAGTATGACGTGCGGTGATAGCATCGATCCCTGCATGCAAGTGTCATGCTCAATTCGCCACCTTAATTAGTAGTTCAATGAATTAACCTGACATGAAGATGTTTAGAAAATGGAATAGAAAGTTAATTATATATTAAGGCTTAATTGATGTCCCATGGATCACCGCTACTTCCCCTGTGGTCATGATAAGGAGGATGCCTGATGTTCCGGCTGCCGCCCATCTCCGTGGAGCTTTTGCCTCCCATTAATCCGAAAAACTTGCGCATAATCTACAGAGAGAAGCCAAGTTTGAAGACATGATGATGATGAGAGAAAGCAAATGGAAAAGATTTGAAGGTTGAAGGGGAAATTTAGCACACGATATGCTGACAGAGGAGCAGCTGCAAGGACTTCTGAGAAACAATGAACATCCAAAGTTTTATGCAATAAAAAAACAAAAAAAAAAAGGCATAAAAAACCATGACAGCTGAAGCCTCATGGAGATGGTAAACCCAAGCCAAGTTTGAGAAAAGCTCAAAGCAGTAATCAGTAACAACTGGACAGCTAAATAGAACCTAATGAAACCCCTGATGCATGCCTCCCCCAAGCACCAAGACAGACCTTACCTTTGTAACCTGCACTTGGAAAGATGAACCAGTAACTACTACTGGTCAGCAGCAAAGAACAGAGCAGCTTTCTTCCAAGAAAAATGAAGCTCAGAGCTCTTCAGCTCTAATATTCATTTTCCCTTTCTTAATTTAAAAAAAAAAAATCTTCCCCTAGCTCTTCTTTCAGGACTGGAGGGGAAAAAAAATCTTAGGATGGATTGAGACGTTACCTGCTCCTCCTCAAATAAATTACCCTTATGCTTTTTGCCCTTCTCGGCATTCGCTGAACGCACAGTGAGAGCATAAAAAATTTTATGGTGACGTTGAAAGCCAGCAGAATCACCACGAACTAGGATGTCGTGGGTCTTGAACTGGGGTATCGTGGGTCTTGAACTAAGGGTGTCGTGGGTCTTGAACTGGGGTGTCGTGGGTCTGAACTGAGGGTGTCGTGGGTCTTGAACTAGGGGTGTCGTGGGTCTTGAACTGGGGTGTCGTGGGTCTTGAACTAAGGGTGTCGTGGGTCTTAAACTGGGGTGTCGTGGGTCTTGAACTAGGGTGTCGTGGGTCTTGAACTGGGGTGTCATGGGTCTTTAACTAGGGGTGTCGTGGGTCTTGAACTAAGGGTGTCGTGGTCTTGAACTGGGGTGTCGTGGGTCTTGAACTAGGGGTGTCGTGGGTCTTGAACTGGGGTGTCGTGGGTCTTGAACTAGGGGTGTCGTGGGTCTTGAACTGGGTGTCGTGGGTCTTGAACTAGGGGTGTCGTGTGTCTTGAACTGGGGGTGTCGTGGGTCTTGAACTGAGGTGTCGTGGGTCTTGAACTAAGGGTGTCGTGGGTCTTGAACTGGGGTGTCGTGGGTCTTGAATTGGGGTGTCTTGGGTCTTTAACTAGGGTGTCGTGGGTCTTGAACTAAGGGTGTCGTGGGTCTTGAACTGGGGTGTCGTGGGTCTTGAACTGGGGTGTCGTGGGTCTTGAACTAGGGGTGTCGTGGGTCTTGAACTGGGGTGTCGTGGGTCTTGAACTAGGGGTGTCGTGGGTCTTGAACTGGGGTGTCGTGGGTCTTGAACTAGGGGTGTCGTGTGTCTTGAACTGGGGGTGTCGTGGGTCTTGAACTGAGGTGTCGTGGGTCTTGAACTGGGGGTGTCGTGGGTCTTGAACTGGGGTGTCGTGGGTCTTGAACTAGGGGTGTCGTGGGTCTTGAACTAGGGTGTCGTGGGTCTTGAACTGGGGTGTCGTGGGTCTTGAACTAAGGGTGTCGTGGGTCTTGAACTGGGGTGTCGTGGGTCTTGAACTAGGGTGTCATGGGTCTTGAACTGAGGGTGTCGTGGGTCTTGAACTGGGGTGTCGTGGGTCTTGAACTGGGGTGTCGTGGGTCTTGAACTGGGGTGTCATGGGTCTTGAACTGAGGGTGTCGTGGGTCTTGAACTAGGGTGTCGTGGGTCTTGAACTAGGGGTGTCGTGGGTCTTGAACTGGGGTGTCGTGGGTCTTGAACTAAGGGTGTCGTGGGTCTTTAACTGGGGTGTCGTGGGTCTTGAACTAGGGTGTCGTGGGTCTTGAACTGGGGTATCATGGGTCTTTAACTAGGGGTGTCGTGGGTCTTGAACTAAGGGTGTCGTGGGTCTTGAACTGGGGTGTCGTGGGTCTTGAACTAGGGGTGTCGTGGGTCTTGAACTGGGGTGTCGTGGGTCTTGAACTAGGGGTGTCGTGGGTCTTGAACTGGGGTGTCGTGTGTCTTGAACTGGGGTGTCGTGGGTCTTGAACTGGGGTGTCATGGGTCTTGAACTGAGGGTGTCGTGGGTCTTGAACTAGGGTGTCGTGGGTCTTGAACTGGGGTGTCGTGGGTCTTGAACTAGGGGTGTCGTGGGTCTTGAACTGGGTGTCGTGGGTCTTGAACTAAGGGTGTCGTGAGTCTTCCAGGCCAGAACCTTACGATTTTTTATCAGCAAAATCCAAATAAGATGGCGGGTTGAAGTAGGCTGGAGGAAAAAGGGCATTTTCGTCTTCACACAATGGTGAAAAGGCTGAACGACTTTTAATGGATGTACGATTAAAAAGTAACATTATCTTCCTGCTATTCTGTCACTCATGTCAGGCCACATGGGATCCATGTGGACCAATAGGAAGGAACGGTGCAGCCCACGTAGGCCTTGCTGCACCGAAGGCGGTGTACAAAGTGTTTTCCATAAAAATAAGTGGTCCTTGCGTTGTCACTTCGGCATTTGGATCCTCCATGGCCTATGGCCGGCCCTATTTTGATTGGCCGCATAGTGTGATGGATCCAAACAGCAGGGGCCGGGCACGATCACTGCTCGTGCCTCCTTGGATATTGTATGAGATAGATTTATAACATAGTAACAAGTCTTTCTCTTCGATTTCTTTGGAGGAAAAAAAATAAAGAAGAAAAGAAATATCATGAGATTTTGATAAATATGATTTTAATTGGCTTCCATGATGAAATCCTTAGAGCAAAGTTGTTGCTGCTGAAATTCGTCCTCCGACTCGGGCGCGATCGGACTGCAGTGTGGGCTCTCTTCTGGGCTGGCCTGCAAAACAGTCCTCACGCGAGAGGCGTTGGGGGTGGCCCTCTGCGGAAGACCCTCCGACGCTCAAGTCAGTGGAGATCAGCGATCAACAAATGTGGGGAGAAGGATCCTGCTGAAGAGTCTCTCCAGAGTAGCCTCTCGAGAGCTCTGAGCAGAGCATTAATGGCAGAAAAAAAGGAGGGGGGAGCAAGTGTGTGGGAGATGGCGTTACCTAAGGGGATCTGAGGTTGTAATATTTATAGGTGTTCACCTGGTTGCCTGGAGACGTCGTGGGTTTGAAAGCCGTTGAAATCCGGATCAAGTTTGTTAGGATGTCAGTAAGATTCGCATCTTATTGGTTAAAGGATCGACGGCTGGGAGAGCTGGTTGATGTCTTGAGATTCGACTATATAGGCTCTAGGGCTCTAGGCCACTCTCAGGTATGATTTCTGTTTGGAATCTTATTAGTCTGGATGTATTCCGCATAGGTGTTTGAATACCTCGATCGGGCCGAAGTATGGAAGATGGAGGAATCCGCCGAAGTATGGTGAGACCCATCGCATTGGGGTATGGGATAACTCGGCCGTCCGAGGTACAGAATGGCTCGGTTATCCGAGATATAATGAGACCTAGGCTACCAAAGCGTAGGATGGTTCGGCAGCGGTAGCTCGGTTGAGGCCAAGAGACGTTTTAGCTCGGCTAGCGATGCCGAAAGACAGAAATAGCTCGGCTAAGGCCGAGAGATATTATAGCTCGGCTGAGACCAAGAGATGGCTCGCCGAGGCGGGAAAACAAGGATAACTCGGCTGAAGCTGGGAAATGTGAGGACAGCTCGGCTGGCGAGGTACAGGGATCGCCCGGACTAGGACCGAGGCATAATGGATAGCTCGGCTTGCGGGGTATGTTTACAACTTGATCAGCCGATGCATAATAATAGCTCGGCCAACTGTTATACGAGTGCCCGCCGAAGGGTAGCCTACTCATTGCTATCTCTTGGATGGGACAGTTACGTTGATGGGGCGTATGGACTAGCCTTAGCCCGATGTTGTGGGTTGCACAAACATTAACGCAATGATATTTTTACCCCTCATCAAAAGTTATCTCGTTTGCTCACTGGATCTGTGAAAAAAAGTTGATGAACACTCCATGAGATCGCTTGCATTCTTCAACTATATATATATATATATATATATATATATATATATATATATATATTATATATATATTAATTCTGTATAAAGGTAACTATTTAATTCATAAAAAAGAAATTTGTTTTAAATTCTATGACTTAATGATTTCACTAAATTTCTAAGAGATTTGTTTGCAATGGTGCGAACTTCTGGTAATTTTTCTGGCCCAATTAATCATCAAAGATGTGTTGAAAAGGAAGTCTTTGTATCATCAAAGATGTGTTGAAAAGGAAAAGTCTTTGTACATCGCTTCCATTACAATATGATCTACATCGAACGTGGTGATTTGCCCATGTGCAGGACTATGCCGAGAGGCTCGATCATGGGTCTTGCATTGCTAATGCATGGGCTCGCGCGGGGGACGAATCACCGCTCCCATTGCAAGCCATGCTGCACCAAAGTGATGTTTAAAGGCTTTTCCATGTTGAAAAAGTATTTTTTAGCCCACATCCAGCTTGGCCAGTTTAGGGATGGCAACGGTTTGGGGCGGTCTCTACCGTCTCTGTCTCCGTTAAGAAAAATCTTTTCATTCCCCACCCCATTAAGCCGTTATAGTTAACGGAACGGGAACATAAATATACCTGATCAGGTAAATAGGTACCTCATTTGGTAGTTTACATAAAAATATAAAATTAATTTATTAAATTTATAGTTTACCGAAAGCTTAAAAAAATATCAGAGAGATTCAAACGTATTTTACTAGATTTTTTTAGTATATATTTGTTATTTATTTTAAAATTTTAAATTATATATATATATATATATATATATATATATATAATTAAATATTAGGAATAGGATGGAGGATACCATCGCTGAATCATTTATCTATTTAACCATTAAATGAATAATTTTTGTACCCATTAAGCCGTTTAGATCAAAATTTTTTTGATCCATTAAAAATGGTACCAAAATAAACGGCCAAACAAACAAAATTGCCATCCTTAGGCCCGCTCATCGTAGCAACAGTCAATAAAACCATAAAATATTCAAGATTTAAATTCATTTTGATCATTTTTAAGTTTTATTCATCACCATACATACACCTTTTAGTTTAGTTAGGAATAATTTTATCCTCTTAATTTTTAAAATAAATAAATATGAGCTTAATTACTTCTCAATACGGAGAGAATTTGTTATGCGACTAGCGCTTTTGATAGTGTTATTGGCTTGCTGCATTTATTTTCTATCTAAATTGATGCCTCCTTGTGGCATCTTTTAATGTCAAAAATTAAAATTAATAGTTAGTTAAAATGTTCAGAATCCTTAACATATAAAGAAGGAAAGGTATTTTATTCACATAACTTGCAAAAAACTAGAAAACTAATAAATCCATTGGTATGTAATGATATTATTATTTAGTACATTATATTATTAAAATATTATAAACTATCAGAGTTATAGTCCAACACAAAACTTTCACTACATAACTAGCTATTTGTAATTTTTAGCCGTCATATAATATTTTTATAGTTTGGAATGAATATTTTCATGCAAATTTTTAATAAATTGATTATCATCTAAAATTTTACGTAGTATAATATATTATTCTTGAGATTCTTATTTATACTCAATTTTGTGACTAAAAATTTAACAAAGAAAAAAGTTTTAGTCCTAAGAAATCTTTTATTTTAAGAAACAAAGAATTAGCATAGCTGCATAGGAATCTGATTGCCTTCGCTTCAAATTCCCTTAATTATATTTTAACCCATAAAACATTTTCAAATTTTTCTTGACAAATGATGATTTTTCAGACATTGTATTTTCTAAACATAGTATTTTCAGAGCTCATGGGAAATGGGTGAAGTGATTGCGAATCTGTAAAATTGGGAAAGCACAATGTAAAAATGTTTGAGATTGAAGGAAATCTTTACAATCTTCATCTCATTGACATTTTAAGATTGACAATCTTGAAACTTTACAGTTGATTACTATATCCTGTCATGAATCGTTCGGCAAACAGTCCCTAAAAATGTCGTGAACGGGCTCCCATGAGATGATTGAATCTGGGCCCGCTTGGTTCACGGGAAAAAAGATTATGAAATTTTATTTTTTGCAAGTTAAAATGTTTGATTTGTGCTTTTAGGATATGTTCGTGGGAATACTCTATGCCCACATGATTTAAGTTCCTGTATTTTATAGAAAATAAAAATTCATTGGTATCGTGGGATTTACTTTTTCACCACAGTTTATTTCCCTTTTCTTCCCAACATATCATTTTTCCATGATATATCTTTTTTTTTCAAATCAACAAGCGAGAGAAGGAAAGAAATGCTTTAGCTCTCACTCGTTTGCTTTTCCATCCATAACTTATCTTGGCTTTTTAATTTGTATCTTAATCTAAAACTTCTGTCTTGGTTTAGAATTTTGATATCTTGTTTTCTTGATCATTTTTATAACCCCATATAGAAATTAAAAAAATAAGATGGCAAAAAAAAGGTTTTAAGAACTAAAGGGTATAATTGATATTTTGCACTACTTTATGGAAAAAAACTATTATTCTTTTCTAGAAAAATGCTATTTTTTATGAACAACCAAATATAATAATTCAGACATTCTATGCCTTAAAATCTAATTTATATATCCTATTTTAATTTGAAAGTCACTTCTTGTAATCAAATGAGCCCTTATATGTAAATATCGGTCAATTTTTGGTACAATATATAGAGATTGCATAATCTATCAAGAAAGTAAAAATATATAATGATCATAAATAAATTATTAAATCAAAAAGATATATAATAATATCACAAAAAGATTAAATCTATCAATGCAGAAAAATATTATACAGATGATTGAGTGATATAAAAAATTACTATAGTAAAATAATCATAATATTTTTTATATATCCCAAGATTTATATAATTTACTTTAATATTTTTTTCTCTATTTTTTTACTATCTTGATTTACCTGTTAGGCCGGTCTGGCTTTTGATTCTTGATTTGATTTTTAATAGAAGATTAGTTTTATGTTAACAAAAATTTGAGAGAGTGAGTGTGGCTTGTATATGATTTTTCCTATTAGGCCGGTCCCACTTTTGACTCTTGGTTTGGTTTTTAAGAGAAGATTAGTTTTATATTACAAGAAAAAAAAATTTGAAGAGAGGGAGCGTGGCTTTATACAATTTTCCATTTAATAGCGCGCATAAGAGAGAGAATTTAACATTAAACATTTTTCAAGCCTCTATTTTATTTTATTTTAAAATAAAAAAGTACAAGAGGTCTTTGGGCTTCCGCCCACAGCTTATTTGCAACAACACCTGTGATCAAGACAAAAGCCTCCATGGTACCACCCTTTGCTAGTGCAATTCTTGCTGCAGTCAGCAGGGAAATCACATTTTTTTCTCCAAGCAATTCATCTTCTGAGCTCCAAATGCAAACCGTGAGAAGCCTGTTTCACATAAAATAATTATAAGTGCATAAAATCATAATAAATAGTAAAGTATTTTAGAAAATGAATATCAAATTCACTAAGATTAATTATATTATTGAGTATAAAAATTTATTAAATTAATTACTATTTAAAAATTAAATATAAACGAAACATTCTATTATCTAAATTAAATAAAACTGTTAATATAAAACTGTTTAATCTAAAAATTAACAGAGTATAACAATCTAAACATGTAAAAGTAAAAGTATGATAAGAATGGATTTCATCTAATAAATTTCACATAATTTATTTTTCTTAATTATTAAATTTTAATAATTTCATATTGATGATTAAAATTTCTTAATTATTTAATATCTTCTCTCGTGCAATATTAAAATATCCCCAACTAACAACTCTATATCTCTATGATAATTTAATTAATTAGAGGCTTATTATGTACTTTGAATTTTCTAAAGAATCACATTAATTGCGGTAGAGTATCTCTACTCAACTAATGATGTTTAATTCTCACTTCTTGGTCTCATTGTAATTCAATTAATCAAATAATAAATTATAAGCATTAATAATAAGAATTAAATATTAATTATAAAAATATTAAAATAAAATAACTCATAAAATAAATCAAAAATAACTCATAAATTAAATCATGTGTTCCTTGCTAAATTACATCAATGCTTTAAATAAGAAAATTTAGATCATAATAAAATTAAAAAAAAAACTTATATTTTTTGGAGACAATTGATGAACACGTCTTTGTTCCTCAAATTTTCTATGTTAAAAAATTAAGGCTCTCTGTTTAAAGGCCTATGCCTTCTTTCTATATTTGGAAAGTCGCTACTCGTACCGTATTGAATACGTGTGAATATTACCGTCTAAAAGCCCTTTTCAAGAGCGTTTCTTCTATTGACCGTTGGATAATCGTTGGATGGCTGAGTTGGACTAAAGAAAACCGCCAAAGAGTCCTCTTCTGGATGAATACGGCGTTGCTAAGCTGGCTGGGCGCTAGCTTGGTAACGTGTTGTTGAAACGCGTGGATTGTTGTTGCGGACTAGATTGGTCAGGATGACTTCTCATATTGAGCAGTGAATATGAAGATCGAATGACTGCTGCTCTCTGATTATGTCTCAGTTATTAGTTTCTGATGTAACGGATTCGTCCCGATCTAAGGTGATATGAATCTTGTATAAAAAAAAAAAAAAAAAAAAACGCGTTTATCCCGCGCTAGGCTTTTCATCACACGTAAAGGAGTCTGCTACAATTGATGGATGATCACCACGTGGAGTTCACATCCGCATAATCCGGGAGCTGCAAATGCTCTATTTGGCTCTCCTTCTGTTTGGATGAGTGAGAGGAAAACAGAGAAGAGAAAAAAGTTGATAATTTACAATGACAATAATATCCTTGTTATAGATGATTAAAAATGCATCGGTTGTTTTTTTGAAGGGTCAATATGAAATAAAAAAAAGAAAGAGCACTTTTGAGTTTTCTCTCCGAAAGAGACTATGTGAGGGTTTCTTTCCTCTCGACTTTTCTCTCCATCCAAACAAGATAAAGTTTTCTCCGTGGCTTCTATTTTCCGTGGCTTCTATTTCCTTTAAAATAAAATAAAAAGTAAATAAAAAAATTTTAATTTAAAATAAATTAAAACTAACTAATATCGTTATAAAAGTATATAAATTAAATAGTCAAATTTACGTTTATCAATACCAATAAACACATCTTAGCCATTGAGCCATTTATAAATAATAGAAAAGAGTTCTCCAAAAACAGTCTCACTTAGACTACCTCTTATTTATAAATAATACAAACAACATGACATCAAATCTTTTAACACTTTTACTATCATGCTTCTGATTGTATACGAATGGTACTATAATTTATAGGAAGTCAAAGAGCATAAGAAAATTGTATAAGAGATTGAAGTATCTGAATAAGACTTTGAATGGTGAAATTAAAGGTAGACTTGTAGGAAAAATATCTTTATAAAATATGATAGCTGAACTCAATTTTTAAATATGCTTTAGCCTTTGGCCCTTGGATTAATTAGAACATGGGTCCATTCAATTTAAAAAAGATACATGAATGCATCATAAAATTATATTGATTCACCATAACCATATGCATCCGTTACAAGCAACAACTTCATTTGACCCCATTAATTAGGTATACATCTCGAGTGTATTTGAGGGGAGGAGGTAGTGTTTGAAAATTTTAAAATTAAGCCACTATTGAAAAAGAAAGGCACTAATTAATAATTCCTATGATAAGGAATTTTAGTAAATTAGAAATGTAAATGAGCTTTGGTGAATTTAAAAATATTTTAGATAATTTGCCTGATACTAGATATCGGTCAAGTGAATGGAGGTTTACCATTGTTTAAAGGGAAGGAAGGTGACCACAATTCGGAACCTTTGCCAAAAAGAAAATTTTATATTATTTTCATAAGATAATTGAAGGTTCTCTCATTTGATATTTGATTTAGGAATTGCAATGCAGGCTGTGGATTCAACCTACCTTACTGACTAAAAAAATAAAAATTTATGGTTTAGAATTAAATTTTGAACTTAAAAACTATCCCAAGCCACCATACAGTGGTTTTAGAGCATCCATAATACAATATTAGGAGTCTCGAATTTTCACTTCAAGAAATTGGTCCACATGGATTGAATTAAGAGGCTAGAACAAGCTATAGCAACATGCATGATGGTAATCTAGACTGTATGAAACATAGTATTATTGGCTTGGAGAAGTCAATGAACAATCGATTATCACGGTTTAATGATTTTTATCAGAAAAAAGAAATGGTAGTCTGTCATTACCGCTTTTAGTAGAAATTAGCATGCTAAATATGCAAGATGGAGTGTGCATGTCCTCCAATCAAGCACATTAAAAATTACAGCACCAATGTTGTTGGGAACAGGATTGAGTTGTAAAACATGGAGGGTATTAAATTGAATCAGATCATGGATTTGATCTTGGCTCATAAGTTTTTCTCTGATTTCTTTAAAATTTTTAAATTTACAGAAAATGCAACGGTTGATAAATTAGTTAGTTATAATGCAAACTAGTTAAAGTTGTTCATGTAACAAATCTGGTTTTCATCATCATAAAATCATATGCAATGAAACAAGCATCATCTCTTGTTATTCAAAATATTTATATACAATTAATCAATTTAGGCATCCATTTAGGTAGAATAGTTATATACTTGCCTCTCATATGAGCTCATATTAACATCTTCACCCTTTTACAATTCATAGCTGGCCTATCTCAGTCTCTAAAATTTTCATTACTATTGCAGCCTCCCCTCCTTTTAGCATGCCATCACTGCCTTTGGCCATAATCTTTGAGCTTTTCTCTCCTCCTCAAGCCCTTTGATTTGTGTCTCGGAGATTGTTGAGTTCTTCCATCCTCTTTGTATATGCATTTCAGACCTAGTGAAATTTTGAAGTATCTCTTTTGTTTTATGAATCTAAGCAATGCAATTGCTGAGGTAGCTTTTTTTTTTTTTTTTTGTATTAATAGGTCCATCTCTCTCATGCACACCCCTCCCTTCTCCCCTTTCATCATTTTATTCTGTTCTCTTCTTCATTCCCATATTCTCAAACCAACATAGCAATTCTATTTTCACCTCCTTGTTTTTCTTAAAATTAAACCATCCACATTTGGACTTGAAAATTACATGTTGTGTCTTCCTTCAGCAGTCGCCAAAAAAAAAAAAAAAAAAAAAGAAAGAGAAAATCACTTAGCAGCAGATTCTTCTCAATCCTGATGATGATTCTGAATGGCCACAATCCAAGACATTAAAACCAATTTCACCTTTTAAATTGAATTAATTTGCTAAACGTACCATTATAGACTTCTAATACTAATGCTCCTGATGATATGTTACTTTTAGTGGTAAAAGAAATTTGTTATTTCATGAACAGAAACATGATGTGTGGTGTGATGATCCGGAACGTGCAATGACAATGAACTCAAATTGAAAGCAGTTCTGATAGTTGTGTCCTTATCCTGTTATTTTTACTCAAATCTTATACTCTGATAGTTCGGATTTGACTTGTGTCAGAATGGTATGATCGTCCACTTGTATAAAAAAAAAAAAAGCAGCTATGGATTCTCGATTTGCTCCTTTTCTCCCTTTATTTTCTGTTCTCTTGTTTCCTTTTACTTTATGTTTTTCATTGATTTGATAGTAAAAAACTGCACTGATGACCCTGGCATCATCCCATATCATGAAGCAAAATATTGAAACCAGTTAACTTTTGACACGACTTGATGTAATGTAATGGAAGTGATGCTAAAAGTTGGCTGAGCTTATGGCCCGGTCTCTCTAATAAGGCATGATAAGGTATGATTATTAGGTTGCTGTATAAGTTCAAGGGCCTTTATTATTACCACCACAATTATCATTATTAGTTTGCTTTCTGACTTGTAATTTTAAGTGCGATGACTTTTTATTTTACCCAAGGTTGTGAATAATATATTAATTAAGACGAGGACGCATGATATTCACCCATTTTGGGTTTGTGTTGATTTCAGCCTAAAGTTTTGCTCCGTTTTTGTTCTGTTCATTTAGAACTATAAACAAATTCATAAAGAGTTCATCTGGGTTCTGATGAGGAGTATTGTTGTTGCTAGATCATCCCCCTCGAACGTTCGCGAGCGTTCGGTCGCCTTCTCCAGCGAGTCCGGAATCTTCCGGCAAGCCTCTTGCGCCTGGAGCTTGCAAAAAGTCCCGGGGGCCAGAGATTCTGGCGGGGACCCTCTGACGCTCAAGTCAGTACTCTGAGCAACAGTCGTGAGCTTGAGGAAGCTCGAAAGAAAGAAAGGGAGAGAGGCTCAGAGAAGAGCTCTCTGTGAGCAAGAATGAGCATTTAAGAGTATTGTTGTGGTTATCAGTTATCAGTTATCTGGTCGGGGTCCTTCTTATCCATTTTATAGATGTTTAGAGTTTGTCTGGTTTGAGTGGTTGAGGCCTCATAATGATGACTTTGGTAGGTGAAGTATCAGAGCTGATGTCTATGAGGCATGGGGTACTGCCACTTGTCAGAGCATTTAAGGTGATGGCAGCAATGGCAGGGCCTCCTTCCTTCTTTGATATGTCAGGGCTGCAGGTCAAGTCCCGTCAGAGTGGGTGGCTGCAGCTGGTTGGTGGGTCAAGTTCCGTCAAAGTGGATGGCCTTTTGATTTGATCGCTACAGGAAAGGGAGATAAAAGGTGATGGAGTCTCATCACCATCACGAGCCACACATCCGTCTGGGATGGAAGAGTTGGGAGTTGATTGAGACAGCTAGGAGCCGGATGGGACAGGACCGGAAGGCCAGGACGGATCCGAGGTCCCTCGCACTAGAGGTCGGGACGAGATGTCTGTGGCCGAGCTGGAGTGCCGGGGCGAAGCTGGAGGCCAGGACGGGACGTCCGTGGCCGAGCTGAGGTGCCGAGGCCAATTGGGACTTAGGCCGACTGGAGCCGAGGCCAACTGGGCTGAGGCCGTCCGAGGTCGACTAGGGCCGAGGCCGAGGCTGAGGTGGCCGAGCGTTGTTCATGGCCGACGCCGAGGCTGAGGGGGCTGAGCACTGTTCATGGCTAAGAACGAGGCTGAGGTGGCCAAGCACTGTTCATGGCCGAGGCCGATCGGGGCCAAGACTGGATGGAGCCGAGGCTGACTAGGACAGAGGCCGACTGGAGTTGAGGCCAACTGGGGCCGAGGTCGATTGGAGCCAAAGTTGACTGGGGCCGAGGCTGACTGGGGCCGAGGCCGAGGCTGTGATGGCCGACTGGGGCCGAGGCCGACTGGGACCGAGGCCGATCAGGGCCGAGACCGACTATGGCCGAGGCCGAGGCTGAGGTGGCCGAGCGCTGTTCATGGTGGCCTAGGCCGGCTGGAGCCAAGGCTGACTGGGATCGAGGCCGACTGGGGCCGAGGCCGACTGGAGCCGAGGCCGATCGGGCCGAGGCCAGCTAGAGCCGAGGCCGACTGGAGCCGAGACCGACTAGGTCCAAGGTCGACCGGAGCTGAGGCCAACTGGGGCCAAGGCCGACTTGGATGATGTGCTGGGGCCAACTTGGATGATGCCGGGCGATGCCAACTTGGATGATGCCGGGGCGAGGCCGACTTGGATGATGTGCCGGGGCTAACTTGGATGATGTCGGGGCGTGGCCGACTTGGATGATGTGTCGGGGCCGACTTGGATGATGTCGGGGCTGCCTCGGCTAGATTGGAGATGTCGGGGCCGACGGGGCCAACCTGAAGAGGTCAGGGCTACCTCGGCTTGATTAGAGATGCCGGGGCTGACGGGGCCGACCTGAGGAGGTCGGGCTGCCTCGGCTTGCTTGGAGATGGTGCGGCCAACGGAGCCGACCTGAAGAGGTCGGGGCCACCTCGGCTTGATTAGAGATGCCGGGGCTGATGAGGCCGACCTGAGGAGGTCAGGGCTGCCTTGGCTTGCTTCGAGATGGCGCGGCCGACGGAGCCGACCTGAAGAGGTCGGGGCCGCCTCAGCTTGATTAGAGATGCCGGGGCCGACGGGGCTGAGGGGGCAGCCGAGTGCTGAAGGGAGCTCGATGCTGGGAGCTGAGGCCGAGGCCGAGTGGAAGAGCCAAGGCCGAGGCCGTACGAAGCCGAGGGGAGCCACGAGGCCGAGGGGGCCTCGTTGTTGGAAGCTGGGGCCGAGGCCGAGTGGAAGCTAGCTCCATGCGAAGGAGAGAGAAGGTGGCGGACGGGGGGAAGGCCAAGTTGCCAAGTTCGGATGCTGCCATTGTGGCCTATGGGATCAACTGGCCCCATCAAATGCCCCCCACACTCCTTGAGCTTGTATGTCGTGCATCATCTAAGCGAAAGGAGTATAGAGCTCTTCATCTTTGTTCTTGTCCTTTCATGCTTACTTCATTCTGATTCCTTCCTAGTGGATAGATCTTTTTCCTTGTGCCTTGCTTTGGATAATTTCCGTCCGCCCGTTGCTAGCTGAGGGTAGCCAGCAATCCTCTCCCAACGCAGAGTCTGGAAGTGGATATCCATCAACCACGAGTTGGAGAGTTGGTTTCTTCCAACTATGAGTTGACTTTGGGTCTTCAACTTCTGACATAAAGTTTGGATGTGGGTGCCCATCAACTAGCTGCTGAGGCAAAGATAAAGCCGATGAAGCTGCAATAATGCAGCTGAGGCAGAGATAAATCCGATGAGGCTGCAATAATGCCGCTGAGGCAAAGATAAAGTGTTGAGGCTGCAATGATGCCACTGAGGAGAGATGATGCCGCTGAGGCAGAGATAAAGCCATTGGGCTGCAATAACGCTGCTGAGGTAGAGATAAAGCCATTGAGGCTGTGATAATGCCGCTGAGGCAGAGATGATGCCACTGAGGCCGAGATAAAGCCGTTGAGGCTGAGATAAATTGCCTTGAGTATTTGGGTGCCGCCCGAAGGATGACTCGACCGGGGCCCTTAGGGTCTTGAACCACTCGGGGGCACCGTCGTGCTGGGGCTGAGTAGTGTCCCATGGGCCGTGATGTCGGTGAGCTCCTTTTGAACCACCTTGGGGTTTGTGCGCCGCCCGAGGGGTGACTCGACCGGTTATGGAGCCTTTAGGGTCTTGAACTGATTCGAGGTCACCGCCGTGCCGGGGCCGAGTGGTGTCCCGTGGGCCGCGATGCCGGCGAGCTCCTTTGAACTGCCTCAGGGGTTTGTGCGCCACCCGAGGGGCGACTCGACCGAGTACAAAGCCTTTAGAATCTTGAACCTACTCGAGGGCACCGCCGTGCTGGGCCGAGTGGTGTCCCGTGGGTGTGATACCGGCGAGCTCCTTTTGAACCACCTCGGAGGTTTGTGCGCCGCCCGAGGGGTGACTCAACCGGTTACGGAGCCTTTAGGGTCTTGAACTGACTCGGGGGCACCGCCGTGCCAGGACCGAGTGGTGTCCCATGGGCCGCAATACCGGCGAGCTCCTTTTGAACCACATCAGGGGTTTGTGCACCGCCTAAGGGATGACTCGATTAGGTATAGAGCCTTTAGGGTCTTGAACCTACTCGGGGGCACCGCCGTGCTGAGATCGAGTGGTGTCCCATGGGCCGCGATGCCGGCGAGCTCCTTTTGAACAGCCTTGAGGGTTTGTGCGCCGCCCGAGGGGAAACTCGACCAATTACGAAGCCTTTAGAGTCTTGAACCGACTCGGGGGCACGCCGTGCCGAAGCCGAGTGGTGTCCCATGGGCCGCGATGCCGGCGAGCTCCTTTTGAACTGCCTCAGGGGTTTGTACGCTGCCTAGGGGCGACTCGACTGGGTACGGAGCCTTTAGGGTCTTGAACCTACTCGGGGGCACCGCCATGCCGGGGAACGAGTGGTGTCCCATGGACCGTGATGCCGGCGAGCTCCTTTTGAACCGCCTTCGGGGTTTGTGCGTTGCCCGAGGGGTGACTCGATCCAGGGCCCTTAGGGTCTTGAACCACCCGGGGGCATCGCGTGTCGGGGTCGAGTGGTGTCCCGTGGGCCGTGGTGCCGGTGAGCTTGAGTTTGAGGTTTCTCTTGCTCCTGAGCTCCAGAGAAATATGACAGTGGTGAGTCTCTCGCTGGGGAGATCTCTAACCAGATGGATGGTGGATGGCTTGAGCGAAAACTAAAGAAGCAGCATGGGCTCTTGTTTGTTGCTGTGAGGCCACGAAATATCGCTCCCGTAGCTTTTGTGCAGCTGCCATGGATGTTTGGACTTGCAGGGTGAGGGTGGAAAGCTATTTTACTTGAACGTCCTGAACTGATGATGATGGTGGAACAGAGAGATGGCCTCTTGCTGCTCAGCTCGTTGAGGGTGCCCCCCCAGCATAACTGGCGGAAGCTTCCATTGTTGTTGTAGAGGGAGTAAAAGCTTGTAGCTTAGTATCACAGAACTCTGCTTTCTTCCCTACATGGCATGCCAATCTGTTGTTGCCAGATCACCCCCCTCGAACGTTCGCGAGCGTCCGGTCACCTTCTCCAGTGAGCCCGGGATCTTCTGGCGAACCTCTTGCACCTGGGAGCCTGCAAAAAGTCCCGAAGGCCGAAGATTCCGGCGAGGACCCTCTCAAGCCAGTGCTCTGGGAACAGCCGTGAGCTTGAGGAAGCTCGAAAGAAAGAAAGGGAGAGAGGCTCAGAGAAGAGCTCTCTGTGAGCAAGAATGAGATTTAAGAGTATTGTTGTGGTTATCAGTTATCAATTACCTGGTCGGGGGTCCCTCTTACCCTTTTATAGATGTTTAGAGTTTATCTGGTTTGAGTGGTTGAGGCCTTATAATGATGACTTTGGTGGGTAAAGTGTCAGAGCTGATGTCTGTGAGGTATGGGGTGCTACCACTTGTCAGAGCATTTAAGGTGATGGAAGTAATGGTAGGGCCTGCTTCCTTCTTTGATATGTCAGGGCTGCAGGTCAAGTCCCGTCAGAGTGGTTGGCTGTAACTGGTTGGTGGGTCAAGTTCCGTCAAAGTGGATGGCCTTTGGATTTGACCACTGTAGGAAGAGAGATAAAAGGTGGTGGAGTCTCATCACCATCATGAGCCACATCCATCTGGGATGGAAGAGTTGGGAGTTGATTGAGATGGCTAGGAGCCGGATGGGACAGGATCATAAGGCCAGGACGGATCCGAGGTCCCTCGCACTAGAGGCCAGGATGAGATGTCTGTGGCCGAGCTAGAGTGTCGGGGCGAAGCTGGAGGCCGGGACTGGACGTTCGTGGCCGAGCTGAGGTGCCGAGGCCGATTGGGACCGAGGCCGACTGGAGCCAAGGCCGACTGGGGCCAAGGCCGACTGGAGCCGAGGCTGACTGGAGCCGAGGCCGACTGGAGCCAAGGCCGACTGGGGCCGAGGTCGAGGCTGAGGTGGCCGAGCGCTGTTCATGGCCGAGGCCAAGACTGAGGGGGCCGAGGCTGAGGTGGTTGAGCACTGTTCATGGCCGAGGCCGAGGTTGAGGGAGCCGAGCACTGTTCATGGCCGAGGCCAAGGCTGAGGTGGCCGAGCACTGTTCATGGCCGAGGCGATTAGAGCCGAGGCCGACTAAGGCCGAGTCCGTCCGAGGTCGACTGGGGCCGAGGTCGAGGCTAAGGTGGCCGACTAGGGCCAAGGCCGACTGGGACCGAGGCCGACTTGGGCCGAGGCCAAGGCTGAGGTGGCCGAGCGCTGTTCATAGTGGCCGAGGCTGATCGGGGCCGAGGCCGGCTGGAGCTGAGGCCGACTGAGACTGAGGCCGACTGGAGCCGAGGCTGACTGGGGCCGAGGCCGACTAGAGCCGAGACCATCTAGGACCGAGGCCGTCTGGGACCGAGGCCGGCTAGGGCCAGGCTGACTGGAGCTGAGGCCGACTGGTCCAAGCTGACTAGAGCCGAGGCCGACTTGGATGATGTGCCGGGGCCGACTTGGATGATGCCGGGGCGAGGCCAACTTGGACGATGTGCCGGGGCCGACTTGGATGATGCTGGGGCGAGGCCGACTTGGATGATGTGTCGGGGCCAACTTGGATGATGTCGGGGCGCCTCGGCTAGATTGGAGATGTCGGGGCCGACGGGGCCAACCTGAAGAGGTCGGGGCCGCCTCGGCTTGTTAGATATGCTGGGGCTGACGAGGCCGACCTGAGGAGGTCAGGGCCGCCTCGACTTGCTTGGAGATGGCGCGGCCGACGGGACCGACCTGAGGAGGTCAGGGCCACCTCGACTTGCATGGAGATGGTGCGGCCGACGGGGCCGACCTGAAGAGGTCGGGGCTACCTCGGCTTGATTAGAGATGCCGGGGTGACGAGACTGAGGGGGCAGCCGAGTGCTGAGGGGAGCTTGGTGCTAGGAGTTGAGGCCAAGGCCGAGTGGAAGAGCCAAGGCCGAGGCCGTACGAAGCCTAGGGGAGCCACGAGGCCGAGGGGACCTCGGTGCTGGGAGATGGGGCCGAGGCCGAGTGGAAGCTGGCTCCATGCGGAGGAGAGAGAAGGTGGCGGACGGGGGGAAGGCCGAGTTGCCAAGTCCGGATGCTGCCATTGTGGCCCATGGGGTCAACTGGCCCCATCATATTTTGATGTGGATGAAATTGAGCCTAATTAGATTCCCAACCATATTATGCTTGTTTCATTTCATGCACCGTTCATAGCTGCAGAGGCCATAGTTTTAGCAGTGCAAAGATTTGCGCCACTGAAATTCAATTACGAAGGCAATCACTATCTTGTGATCGTGGGATTTGTAGATTTCTCATGATCCTCCAATCTTTTATATTTCCTGATAAGTTTCTTTAAATCTTTTTGATGTGGCTGACGTAGCCACGAGGGAAATTATGAAAAATCAAAATTTTAAGATGGCCCCGCCCCGGCATCTCTAAGTCGGCCAAGTCGGCCCGACCTTCCCTGGTCGGCCCCGCTCGGCCCCGGCATCTCCAAGTCGGCCGAGTCGGCACCGACCTTCCCTGGTCGGCCCCGCTCAGCCCTTGGCATCTCCAAGTCGGCCGAATCAGCCCCGACCTTCCCTGGTCAGCCCCACTCGGCCCCGGCATCTCCAGGTCGGCCGAGTCGGCCCGACCTTCCCTGGTCGGCCCCGCTCGGCCCTGTCATCTCCAAGTCGGTCGAGTCGGCCCCGACTTTCCCTGGTCGGCCCCGCCCCAGCATCTCCAGGTCAGCCGAGCCGGTCCTGCTCGGCCTCGGCGCCCTCAGGATGGTCAAGGCTACCCCAAGTCGATCCCAGAACGGTCCTGACAGTTCACACCGTCATCCTTCTGACGTGCGCCACTGGTAACCCCAGGCCCAACTACCCACTTGCCATGCCGCTGATGGGACAAGACCTAACTACTTGTTAGCCCTACTGACTGATGGGACGTAGTCCACCAACCGCCGTTTTCCCCTCTTCGATGGGACAGAACCCACCGATCAGCCCAAATTCATGCAACCCACAAACCCGCGGACATTCCTTCCTTACGGAACCCCACGTGGTGGTGCAGGTGTCAACCCCCTATAAAAGGGTAAGTCCACTCAGAAACAAGGTACTCAAACTCATACACTCGCTACCCTGATACCCAGAAAGGGATTCCATCTTTCTGGGGACTCATAGTTTTTCTCTTAAGAGCTCATCCGAGCTCTCCCTTGGCTGTGACCCAGGTTGCTGACTTGAGCGTCGAAGGATCCCCACCAGAGCATCCCTCCGGTCTTGGGACTTTTTGCAGGTCTTCCGATCGAGCGTGGGACCCTGAACTAAGCGGCTCTCTTCTCCCGACATTCAAGACCAGTGATCAGGCGTCATCAGATTAGCACGCCAGGAAGGGGGACAGGCAAGAAAACAAGGCCCAAACCCTACAGTATACTTCTCTTTCCTCTTCCTCTCCCAACAATGGTGATGACATGAGCTCAGGATGCCTCGGTCAGCCACCCCGAGGGGCATCTTCCCCCGACTAAGCTACAGGAGACCAACTTACCTGTCACTGATCCTCCCATCATTCCCCCTCAACCAGAAGCGGTTGCCCGGCTGTGGAGCAGCTGGCAACCCTCACCCGGCAAGTTCAGACCCTCACTGCCATGGTCCACGAACTTCAGCAGCAGCTGTGGCCACCCAGCATCAGACCGCCCCCCCTGCAAGTCAACAATCTGCAAGGGGAGGTTCTCCTCAACAAGAGGCCAATCATCGCCGAGCTTCTCCAAGGAAGCCTCGCCGTGAGTCCCTCAAGCGACCACGATCTCCAGATTGTGGCCCGAGCAAGTTTCCTCCGGAGCCACCCCACCAAGAGGAACCAAAGCGGAAATCCCATCTTCCGCGTCTTCTCCTGCTTCTTCATCTTCCTCTTCTTCATCCTCTGAGCCGTCTCGGAGGGCCCCGACAATCAACCGCCAGGCAGAGGAGCGCCTGGACGAGTACAACCGGTGACTAGATAAGCTCGCCAAGAAGATCAACAACCAACCGGAGGAGGAGTATGACACCCGTCCTCCCTATACTCGCCGAATACTAGAGGAACCTATCCCCTCTAGATTCCGATTCCCCCAGATAGATCCGTACGATGGCACAACGATCCTCTCGACCATCTCGAGAGCTACAAGGCCATGATGTAGGTCCAGGGTGCATCAGACGCCCTTGTCTGCAAAGCTTTCCCTGCTACTCTGCGGAAGGCTGCTCGCGCGTGGCACTCACACCTGTCCTCCCATAGCATCGACTCCTTCTGGGAGATAGAAAAGGCCTTCCTGGCACATTTTGATGCTTGTCGGCGAATCCCGAGGGTCGCGGACAGCCTCTTCTCTGTGCGCCAGAAGGAGGGAATCGCTGCGGGACTTTGTGTCCCGGTTCAAAACCGCTGCCCTTGAAGTCTATCATCTGGACGACGCGGTGGCTACACTGGTGCTGAAGTGGGTACTCCTTCTGTCCGCTTCACCTTTTCTTTGGACAAGAAGCCCCCGGGTTCCTACCGACCTCTCGAGCTCAGAAGTACATCCGCGCGGATGAGACCGACCTCACCCGCCAGAAATCATCAAGGAGCTCCAACAGCAAGCCTGATCGCCCTGAGCCGAGCAAGCCCTCTCGCCATCGGTGGCCTGACCCGCCTCGCCGATCCGACAACAGGCGTCGAAGCCTCATCCCCGATGAGAGCAAGCTCATGCCTCTCCTCCCCTCGATCCCACATCCTGATGGAAATCAAGGGCGAGCCTTATCGCCAGCGCCCTCCTCCTATGAAGAAAGGTCCTCCCGCAACAAGAGCCGTTACTGCCGATTCCATCAGGATTATGGCCACGACACCGACAACTGCTACAGTCTAAAGCGGGCCATCGAGGAACTCATCCAGTGGGGCTACCTCGGCAAATATGTCCAGAAGGGGCCACAATCGCTGCTGGCACTCATAGGACTCCCACCTGCTTAAGCCGTTGTCGACAATACCCCCACGGAGCGGATAGTTGGAATGGTGTCCTGGGGAGTGGCTTTCGCATCTAAGCGACCGAGAGGGGAAGAGGCGCCGGGTAATGTAGTCCTCGGGAGGGGACTGGTGAATTTTGAGAATGTAAACAATGAAGGCATCGCCG
>UESW01001626.1:338461-400789 GCA_900491605.1 Calamus simplicifolius
TTTACGTTGATGACATTATATTTGGTGCTACTAACAATCTCCTTTGTCAAGAATTTGCTAAGTTAATGCAGGGAGAATTCGAGATGAGCATGATGGGAGAACTCAACTTCTTCCTTGGACTTCAAATCAAACAAGAGAAAGCGGGATTTTCATCAACCAAACAAAGTACACAAAGGAAATACTCAAGAAGTTTGGTATGGAATCTGCTAAACCTCTTGGTACGCCAATGAGTCCCTCATGCAAGCTGGACAAGGATGAAGAAGGTAAGAAAGTAGATCAGAAGCATTACGAGGTATGATCGGATCACTTCTTTACCTAACTGCAAGTAGGCCAGATATTATGTTTTCTGTTTGCCTATGTGCAAGATATCAATCTAATCCTAAGGAATCACATTTATTTGCTGTTAAAAGAATCTTTAGATACTTAAATGGAACTAAAAATGTAGGATTATGGTATTCTAGAGACTCAACCTTAAAATTGATTGCTTATTCTGATTCTGACTATGCTGGTTGTAAATTAGATAGAAAGAGTACAAGTGGGGCATGCCAACTTTTAGGAAGTAACTTAATCTCTTGGTTTAGCAAGAAGCAAAATTCGGTTGCATTATCCACTGCTGAGGCAGAGTATGTTGCAGCTGGAAGTTGCTGTGCTCAAATCCTTTGGATTAAGCGACAACTTGAAGATTATGGTATCACACTTGATAAAATTCCTATTAGATGTGATAACACTAGTGCCATCAATCTAACTAAGAATCCAATTCAACATTCAGAACTAAACACATAGAAATTAGACATCACTTTATTAGAGAACATGTTTCCAACAATGATGTTTGTCTTGAATATGTTAATACTAATGATCAATTAGCTGATATTTTTACCAAACCTTTGAGTGAGGAAAGATTTTGTTATCTTAGAGGAGAATTAGGAGTTTGTGATCCTTTAGAATGATTTTCTGAAACTCTTAAGGACAACAACTATCTAGACTTCATTAATTTCTTGAAAATCCTCTATGTCAATAAGGAAATTTATCTAGAAATTTGATTCATTGTTTCCCCAATTGATAAGGAACATTTATCTAGAATTTATGATTAATTTGATTAGTTTCAGATCCTTGAAATTTAAATTTTTCACTGAAACTATTGTGGAGTCGACACCTGCAGTTTGTGGAGTCGACACCTTCATATTTTGATGTTCTGTCTGGGCAATTAGAGCCGACTCCGGCTTCGCAGAGCCGACTCTAATTCGGGCGCTGACAGATTTTCTGTTCGGAGCCGACACCTCGCTTTGCGGGAGTCGACTCTAAGTGGAACTAGGTCAAAATAAAAAGGCGGAGTCGACACCCAAACGACCCTATCGTCTCCTAATCCTTTCTAAAGCCGTTCCAAACCGATTCCAACCCTCCAAACCCCTCAAATCTCTCAATAACTCATTCCAATCAATTCCTATGGCTCCTAAGAAGCGTGCTATCGTTGGTGGATCGACCGTTCCCACGAAGCGTCGCTCGATTCGTAGGCAACCCTCACCGTCTTCATCATCTGCCACCCAAGATGCTTCTCCACCTTCACCATCTTCTCCACGGGTAGATCAATTAGCGGGTAAGGCCATTACAACTGGAAGAAAAGTAGATTTCGATTTCTTTGCTTCGGAGGGCTTCGCTATTGGCCGATTATTGAAGGAAATGGGATGGGAGAAAGTTTGTTCTTTGGATGTTCCTACGTACCCTGCCCTTGTGAGAGAATTCTACAATGATTTATGTAGAGGAGAGGGAGGTTTAGTGAGTTTTGTAAGAGGAACCAAAGTGATAATCACGGCCGAGACTCTTGGAAATTTATTGGAGATGCCTACTATTGGACTAGTTGAGTATCAACATGATGATAGAGGAGGTGCCCTATCTAGGATGTTAGGGAGAGAAGTATCTGAGTTTGAAGAAATCATGGCTAATCAACTAAATTTGGAACTCAGGTTACTTCATAATATTTGTGGAAGAATCTTGTTTCCTAAAATTGGAAGGTTTGAGTATGTCTCGGAGCGAGATATCTTGTTGATGGACTGTATCATTACTGGAAGGCCTGTTAATTTAGCTGGAATGATGATTGGCTATATGGCAGAAGCAGCAACCAAGAAGAGATCAACACTGCCATATGGTATGATTCTGACCTTAGTTTTTAGAAGCCAAGGTGTGCTAATAATGGATAATGAGCCACTAAGAAATTAAGGCATACTGATTACTACAGTGTCTCTACAATTCACCGCATGGGCTTCAGAAAAGAGAATGATATTTGGATAAAAAGAGGACAAGAGACCAGAGCAGAGGAAGTTAGAGTTGAGGAGGCCAGAGCAGAGGATATTCCTGGACCATCTACTGCTGGACCTTCAGAGGCTGGACCGAGCACTCATCCTTCACCTCCACATCAGTCAGCTTTGGTATCTGGAAGATTTTCAGAGGAGCAGCTTGATCAGCTCAGAGCCCTACTGACTGAGCATGATTCGGAAATGAGAAGTGAAATGAAATTGATATCTGCTAAGCTTGACATGATAGTTTCTACTTTGGATAAATCAGTGAATGCCATGTCATCTGAGCTTCAAAAGATTTTTGAAAGGCTAGAAGGGATAGCAGATGGATCAAGAGTCTATTTAGATGCTACTGGTCAGTTGAAGAAAGATATTGATGTTGCTGTCACTCAAATTGAAGCTTGTCTTGAAAAATTTAAGAAAGACCAAAAAGATGAGATTATGGAAATGATTGGTCATTTGAAGAAAATTGTTTACAAGCATGTTTGATTTTGATACCCTGTCTTATCCTAGTTTGTATCTTAGGATTTCTAGCTTTCTTTACTTTGATAGCTTGTATCTAGGAATTTTGGTTTACTGTGAATATACTTGAATATGTTACTTTACTGTGAATGTACTTGAATTGACACATGTAATGAATCTTGCATTGAAATACAATTATCCTTTTATTGCAAATTTGTCTATGAGAACCAATTACCATCTCTATGATTGAATGAACCAACAACCTCGCTCTGATAACCTTCTTTATTGTTTTTAAATTCACCTTATTGCTGATAACAAAAAAGGGGGAGAGAAAATTGTATATGCATAAAGAAAAAAAAGAATAAAAGAATATAAGATTAAAGATTTCAATAAGAATTTCAATCAATTGGCATATCTAAAAGGGGAGAGAGAAATTTTAAATTCTAATCAATCAATCAATTTCAGTTTATCTACATATACCTTGCATAGGGGGAGTTATTTAATGCAGGGGGAGCTTAATATTTTCTATGTTAAATCATCTTGATTGATGTTTATAATAGAACTCAAGTATGTTTTTAAAGTTCATTTTGAAAATTGGCATCAAATTCTCTGTTAGGAAGTTTTAAAGCTTTAACAATGTCTATAATTCTTAATTCAAATGAATTTTTAATGCATATACTCAAAGTTTTTGTCATCATCAAAAAGGGGGAGATTGTTGACCCAATTGTTGATTTTGATGATTAACAAAACTATTTGAGTATAACATTTGAAGTTACTAATGATTTTGATTAAGTTTTTCAGTTTATGATATGATTTATTAATCAAAATTATAAGACAAATCAAGTTCTAGTTCGAATCTAATGTCAAGGTAAGATTGCAGACATTAGAGTCGACACATGGAATCGCAGAGTCGACTCCGAAATCGGCACAGACTTAGAGTCGACTCCCGGACTGTTAGAGCCGACTCCAACAGAAAACAGAACGATGGTTTTTCTGGCCACGACTTAGAGTCGACTCCGGGACTGTTAGAGTCGACTCCAGAAGATTTTTGTGTCGACCCCAGAAAAGTCAGAGACGACTCCAGTTCAAGCGATTTGGGGATTTTCGATTTAGAGCCGACTCCAGAAAAGTTAGAGCCGACTCCAGAATGTCAGACGCGACTCAGAACTGTCAGAACGACTCTAAACTTTACTTTTATCTTTTTAATCCCAACGGCTATTGCTATTTTTGGTTCTAATCCTTCTTACACTTGTTTCTAACGGATAGTTTTAAACTATTTATGGATTAAACTGATCTATAAGAAGGGGTTTGCTGCATCCGAAAAAAGAGAGACAAAAAGAAAGAATAGAGAAAAATCTTAGAAACCATCAGAAAATCAAAAGAGAAAAGAGGAAAAATTCGAGAGGAAAGATTATACTGATTCCCCAAAAGAAAAGAGAGAGATTCCAAGCTTTCATAGCTCCATTTTGAAGAAATCTCAAGAAAAGAAGCAAGCCCTAGTTTTCTGATCTTCGGAGCTTCAAGAGCATTCTAAAGGAAGATCCACCCAAGAGAAGAGAAGAAGCAAGCCACCAAGATCTGCAAATCAGGCTTTGATTCCTATCTCTTTATTTCGTGTTCTATCATTGTATATTTGCTCATTGGAGGAGCCTTTGTTTTGTAAAAATGATTATTGTTTGCTGGGTCAATCGGAGGATTGATTCCATTGAGGCTGTTAGCCTTGTGCAAGCAGTTTGCTTGTGGTGTAAGGTTTTGTGCTGGTGAGCCTTGAAAACCAGCTGGGTTCGTTGTGCACCCGGAAAAACAACAAGTTCGAGTTGTGAGCTTGCAAAACAACTCTGCTGTAATCAGATTGATTATAGTGTAGACCCAAGAGATACTTGGGAGTGGACGTAGGTGTAGGTACACCGAACCACTATAAAATCTCCTGTGTTTGCCGTGATTGTCTCATTATCTTTAATTCTCTATTTGTGCATATTCTTTTTTAATTTGTGCGAATCTAAGTTTTTATTTCCGTTGGGGTTTATTTTCAAAAGAGTTTAAATTTTTGAAAAACCCAATTCACCCCCCTCCCCTCTTGGGTTGCTATCTGGACCAACAATATTCGAGTGCAGACGAATCTCTTTTCAAACGGCCTACGGCGGCTCAAGGCATCCTAGGCAATTTCCTACGTGGTCGGCTTACACTTTGAAGACACATCACAACTTTAGCCAACCTGATGCAATGGTTCAACCACGGCGTTATCAACGTGAGCAACACTCAGAGTAAAGAGGCATCTCAGAAGAAAGGCCTCTCTCGTCAATAGGTATGAGACCCATTTTATTGCTAGTCGCATGATGAAAACATTCAGCCCAGAGGAAAGAAGAAACGAGCCGGACAAAAGCGTCTTCACAAAAAGTTCTTCTTTATTGATAATAAAATTGAAGTACAAAATTTGGCCCGAGACCAGTTACTAAAAGAAAAAGTAAAAGAAACAACAACTTCTCAGGGCTCGTTTGGGCCCGGTTCTCCCTTGTCGTCCCCCTCCTCCACCGACTCCTCGTCAGATTCCCCGGGCCGGATTCCCTCGAGCTCGGCAATGTCGATTTTAAGAGCCGCAAACACCTTAGTCTTGCACATCTCGAATCCCTTGACGTAAGCATCGAGGCTGGCTTCGAGGACCTCCTTCCCGAACTCCGGCGAGGACTTGTAGCTGGAGACGGCCTGCCCCGCCTCGGCCTTGGCTCGCTGTGCCCTGGCCTCGGCCTCCCTGGCTCGGCCCTTGGCTTCTTCGGCGCGCGCATGGGCCTCGTCCGCGTAGGCCACGGCCCCAGCCTTCTCGTGGCCTACATCAACTGCCACCCTCTCCGCGGCAACAGCTCTCTCCGCGGAGGACCGAGCCTCCTCACGCGCCGCCCCGGCCTCCCTCTCGGCGCATTGGAGCTGGTGTATTAGCTCCTCGTTCTGCGCCACGGCGGCCTTCAGCCGGTCCGAGACCAGCTCCAATCTGGCCTCGACCGCAGATGCCCGGCCACTCTCGGCCTCGGCTCGGCATTCCGCCTCCTTTATTCGGCCGCCCAAGTTTTTCTCTCGAGCCTTGGCCTCCTGGTGAAGTCGAGCGAGGCTCTAGGACTGCACCACGCTCTCCTTCCTATACCTTTCGGCCCGCGCCATGGCCTTTGTGAGCGCGTCCAAAGAGTGGACCACCGCCTCACGAAGGCTGATCGCGCCATTGGCCATCTGCAGCAAAGAGAACATGTTAACCCTAAGAGATTGGAGCATCCAAAGACACGTCCGAAAACAGAGAGAGCTCAGAAGATTACCTGGACAACGGCAACCATCACCATATCCAGGAGCGCGGAGTAGCTCAATCCCCGCATCTCCTCCTCGGACTCGGCAGTCCGGACACCTAACAGAAGATGGGTGGCTTGTGTGGCGTCCGTCATTGAATTGAACCTAGGGACCGGCCGCGTCGGCCCCTCCTATGGACCTTCAACCCGAGGACGGGTCGAGTGGCGTACCAACCATCGGGATGAGCTCTCCAGCCCATCCCTCTGCTCCCCGGTCGCTTCCATCCTAGCATGGGATTTCTCGATGACTGGCTCCCTCCCTCCGGCAGTGGGGGGAGCCCTCTCCATCTCCCGCTCGACGGCAACCGGAGGGCTGACACCAATGGTGACCTGCCCTGCCTTGGGCACGTCAGCAGCGGCATGAGTTTCCTCCTCAAGATCCACAACCACCACGGCGGCTCTAGGGGTGGCTGGAATCTCTCCCTCCTCTATCTCGGTCCCGGTCAGCCTTGGGACCACTTCTCCGATTGGCGCTTCCTTAGTCGGCTCCCTTGCATGCATTGGAGCCTTGGGGACCTCAGCGGCTTGGGTCGGCTCGGCCCGCTCTCTCCTTCGAGCTTTCTTTGTCGGCCTTGATGTTTCCCCGGCTTCCGGCCTCTTTTGCTTCAAGGCGGCCTCAAACTCTCCAGTGGAGAACTTCATTGCTGCATCCAAAAATGAGAAGTGTTAACGACAACATATAGCAATCCTCCGGTCAAGACAGAAGGAATCAGGCATCGTGCTCACCAACCGCCGGGGCTAACTCAGCTTCTATCAAGTTCTCCTCAGACATGAGTTCCTTGTAGCCAGGGATTTGGTAGTTGGACAATTGGGTGAAGAGTTCCCTATCTGTCTCCCCCATAGTGGCATTATCATTGGAGCTGGTATCCAGCTCCATCCAATTGGTCCTCACCCCTCGACATGGGCAAATAGGAAGCGGGATTTCCATCCCCTAATCTTGGATGGAAGACTTAGGGGGAAGGCCCTACCCGATCTGGCGGTGAAAGCCCACCAGGCCCCCTCACCTTGGCGGCGGAGTTTATAAAACGCCCGGAACAGTGATAACCCGGCCGGGCCTCCTAAAAATAGCAAAGGATAACAAAGGCGCAGATGATCCAAATCGAGTTCGGAGTCAACTGCGCCGGCACTAGCCTATATCTATCTAAAAGGTTCAGGAAAAAGGCATGGAGAGGAAGGCGCAGCCTGCACCGGAAAAATTCCTCATACAGAGCGACCCGATCGGGGTAGATGGAGGTCACTCTATCTTCGGGCCCCGACGCGGACAGATGAATGAAGCTGGGGACCATGTACTTGGCCC
The DNA here is from genome assembly GCA_900491605.1 of Calamus simplicifolius. Lineage (NCBI taxonomy): Eukaryota > Viridiplantae > Streptophyta > Magnoliopsida > Arecales > Arecaceae > Calamus > Calamus simplicifolius. The sequence goes on from UESW01001626.1 coordinate 345,841, forward strand.
TAATGGCCTCTACGTCTTCAGAGGTTACAGTTGAGGCCACCCCGGATGGGCCTACCGGATCAGAACTCATCGCCGGAGGTTGTCCCGGATGGCTAGAGGATACAGGAACTGCCCTAATAGGGGAGGCTAAGGCGGACAGAGGCCCGGTCACCGTTGGTCAACTGCGGATGGCGATTCTGCCCACCGAACGAGGAACCTGATAGGCTAGGGAGGTTTGCTCTTCACTATCGGAAGGGGAAGATTCAACTATAGGCCTTTTACCCTCCCTAATGTCAATGTAAAAGTTTTTCTCAGGCCCTTGGGGTGCTTTTATACCCCCATCTCCAAGCAACGATAATCGAGGTCCTACCACATGGTGCTCTCCTATTGTGCCACAAGCTGTCCGCCGAAAATCTCGCCTGCGCCCGAGACGTGCCACCTCGATTCCCCCCAAGGAGCGTGATTCCCGACCAATCGTGGGGCATAGAAAATAGAGAAACAATGATGGCCTTCACCTTTTTCCATTCCTCCAATGAGGCTTCCTCTTCGAGGCGTCCGACGCTAGCGTCAGCCCCCACCTACCGCATGATTGTGGAAGATTTTCGAAGCAACACTACCTCGGGACGATGCGCCAGCTCATCAAGCTATTAAAAGCGCACTAAAGAGCAATCATTTTTTGAATTCTTGCGCCCCTCTCGCCCAAAGGGCAGCAGGTGTGTGGCCCTTCGCGCTCAGGGGCGGGGGGGGGGGGCATCTGATGTGGCTGACGTAGCCACAAGGGCAATTATGGCAAAGTCAAAATTTTAAGACGGCCCTGCCCCGACCTTCCCTGGTCGGTCCCGCTCGGCCCTGGTATCTCCAGGTCGGCCAAGTCGGCCCCGACCTTCCCTGGTCGGCCCCGCTCGGCCCCGACATCTTCAAGTCAGCCGAGTCGGCCCCGACCTTCCCTGGTCGGCCCCGCTCAGCCCCGGCATCTCCAAGTCGGCCGAGTCGGCCCCGACCTTCCCTGGTCAGCCCCGTCCCAGCATCTCCAGGTCAGCCGAGCGGGTCCTGCTCGGCCTCGGCACCCTCAGGTGGGTCAAGGCTGCCCCAAGTCGATCCCAGAACAGTCCTGGCGGTTCACACCGCCGTCCTTCTGACGCGCACCACCTAGCAACCCCAGGCCCAACTACCCATTGGCCACGCCGCTGATGGGACAAGACCTAACTACCTGTTAGCCCTACTGACTGATGGGACATAGCCCACCAACCACCATTTTTCCCTCTCCGATGGGACAAAACCCACCGACCAGTCCAAATTCATGGAATCCCACGAACCCCACGGACATTCCTTCCTTATGGAACCCCATGTGATGGTGCAGGTATCAACCCCCTATAAAAGGGTAAGTCTACTCAGAAACAAGATACGCAAACTGATACACTCGCTACCCTGATACCCAGAAAGGGATTTCCATCTTTCTGGGGACTCATAGTTTTTCTCCTAAGAGCTCGTCCGAGCTCTTCCTCGGCTATGACCCAGGTTGCTGACTTGAGCGTCAGAGGGTCCCCACCGAAGCATCCCTCCGATCTTGGAACTTTTTGCAGGTCTTCCGATCGAGCGTGGGACCCTAAACTAAGGGCTCTCTTCTTCCGACATTCAAGACCAGTGATCAGGCATCATCACTTTTCATTCACCCGATCGACACCAAAAGGCTGGGTGGTCATTTAGACGGTTTCTGCATAAATCATAATTATTCAAGGCTCCTAAAATTTATTCCTGATCCGCCAGCTTCCGCTGCATTGCATGGCCTTTGATTCTTTCTATACCATGCTAAGAAAGACAACATCCAAATGGTTGCCATTAAATCACTATTTTCAACTGAAGCATTTGTGGTGGCCTGTAACGATCCGGGCGCAGCACCCACGAACCCATTTCGTTACAAAAAAACAAAATGGATAAGATCCACACCTGGGCCTGGGAACCCATTTCGTTACAAGAAAGCAAGATGGACAAGGTCCACACCAACTTGGACCACAACTCAAAAGGGATCCAATTGGTACTTATTCATCTTTCTTATTTGGTTATAAACCATATAGCCTAAAAGGAACTTATTCATCTTCCTTAACTGGTTATAAGCCATATAGCCCAAAAGGGATCCAATTGGTACTTTCCATCTTTCTTAATTGGTTATAAACCATATTAACCATATTTTTTAATATGGAACTATTGGCCTGCACTTTCGACTGATGTGTGGCTCTGATACTATATTGTAACGATCCGAACTCCGGGCCTGCAGCACCCACGAATCCGTTTCGTTACAAAAAAAAAAGCAAGACGGATAAGGTCCATACCAATTTGATCATCAAAGTTCAAAAGGGATCCAATTGGTAGTTATTCGTCTTCCTTAATTGGTTATAAATCATACAATCAACTTTTAATTTTTAACATGGGACTATTGAAGGGGGGGGGGGGGCATCACATGGCCTTTTGCTGGTTTTTCTGCTTTACCCTTGTTATTTTATTTTCTTTTATTTTCATGAAAAAGTGAAAGGGGTGTTGTACGGGATAAGTAAGACGAGTGGCCAGTGGTGAAGCATCGAACCCTTGGGTTGTTTTGTTTCTTTCCCCTTCTTTATTTTCGGAGTAATGCACTATAAATTATTGCGAATCCAAAAACAACAGGGAGAACCCAAAAAAAGTGCTTAGAGCAAATGGTTGACATATTTGAGAATAGGATCAGAATTTGCATACTAAAAAAAATAAAAAATAAAAAATGCTCGTCTATCCTTTTCTTTATGTGATAACGCAACAAGCAAGCAAGGTTGCCACTTATTGAAAAGTTTGATTCAGTGATTGCTTGGGTTTTCATCGTGGTTTTGACCCCAACCAAGTCATCCATCTTAAACCAAAGGATTTGCAAGAAAAATTCATCTGAATTTGTTTCTGTTAAAACTTTTTTTCTCTTTCTCGAAAGTGACATGATTTCATCTTAACCTTCATTGGACCATTGCACATTTTTATTTTTTGATTTTATTATGCATGTTATTATGCATATATTTATGGAAAACACGTGATTTGTTTGAGACTACTGGCATTGTGGAATAATAAAGTCCAAATCAAACTATTTTCTCAAAAAAAAAAGATAAAAATAAAAAGAAAAAGGCTTCACCGCACCTACCTGCGTGTCACAAAGGTCAGGTGATCTCAACGGGCAATAAAATGGTGTAGGGCAGCATTATTCAAATAAAAATAAATTTTTTTACAAAAATAAAATAAAGTTCTTGAGTGATGTTTGAAGCAATAGTGGAATCAAAGAAAGGTGTTACTCCCAAGTCACTTGTGATGGAAAGGTGGAATCAAAGAAGGGTGTGCTGAGATCTTCGGGAGCCTCCGAGTAAGTGAAAAGGTCACCTTCTTTCCTCCTCGAACCTGCAAGAAGTCCCGGGCCGATGGTTCCGGCGGGGACCCTCCAATGCTCAAGTTAGTGAGCTTGTCGAATAGGAATGTGTTGTGTGAGTATATTTCAGAGAGAAGAAGAAGAAGATCCCTTGCCCTGAGCTCGGGGTCCTCCTTTTATACCTGTCTGAGAGGTTTCTTTTACCTTGTTCTGTTGAAACTGTCGAGCCTTTCTTGTTAGGATGAGCTCCGTGAACGGCAGGTGGGTGAGCTGTTGCTGAATGGATGTCGTGTATGTCGACAACGGTGGAGTGCGTTAGTAACCGCCCATGATCTTGGTAAATAGATGAGCAAGATATGTGGCGATTAGTGCCTTAGATCCCGAGGTTCGTTATTCGAGACCAGCTCCGTTATACTAGGAAAATGTGCAATATTGAGGCCGAAGCCATAGGCCGAGGCCGAAGCCAAGGGCCGAAGCTAGAGGCCGGGACCAAAGCCAAGGGACGAAGCTAGAGGCCAAGGCCGAAGCCAAGGGCCGAAGCTAGAGGCCGGGACCGAAGCCAAGGGCCGAAGCTAGAGGCCGAGGCCGAAGCCATGGTGAGGCCGAAGCTAGAGGCCGAGACTGAAGCCAGGGGCCAAAGCGAGGATGCTGACGCCAGAAACGAGCTATCAACTCATTCGGTTCTGGGAATCGCGCAAGGTGTTATGCTGCCGCTCAGAGGATGTGATCAGCCGCATCAGATGCCCCCCCACCCCTGAGATGGGTGGGCATATAGTTTCCAGTGAAAGGGGTGTTAATATCTTCCAGGTGGCTGATCTCTATGCCATCATTTCGGCTGTTCAGACTGTTGGGATTGGGTAAGATTTTCCTCGAGCGATGAGTTATAAAAAGGTAGGCGTCATCATTGCAGTGAGGTCACCGCTACCTATTTATTGGCAGTGCTTTTCGTGTTTCTCGCGCCGAGTGGTTGCCGGAGCGGCTTCCAATAGAAAGCGAGCACATGGCCAAACCGGACATCGGCGGGATGATTTGAAATGGGGGTATAAAAGAGGGAAATCATCCCTATCCTATACTTTTCACCTTTTCTTGCATTACAACCTACTATCTTGAATCTGCAAGTACCCGTTCATCTCCTATTTCCGTTTTTCTCCTGAGATCTCTTCTTCAATCTCGGTTCAAGTTCCTCAGGTTAGTCCTCATGGCTTCTTCACCTTCCTGTTCTCTTTTCGACTTTGGGGATTGTTCACCTATTCCTTCACAGCCTTCCCTTTCCCCGGAGCTTAGCTGGTCCTCTTCATCCCCCGATCGCGCTCAGTTGGAACGGTGGCGAGCTACCGGACGACCAACGGCTGGGATTCGTCCGACCGCCGAACGGGCTCTACCCCGGCGCCGTCCGGCCATCGCCGGTCCGTCCACTGTTGTCAAGGAGTCCCCTGAATGGACTGCCTCTACCATGTCGGCGCAAGACATCATGAACCTTAGAACCAAGTATAGTTTTCCTCCTAACATTCGTTTGTCCTGCCCTACTCTTGACGACAGGATAACTTCTTCCCGTTCCAGGAGGGTTGCTTTGTACGGAGCTTTCTTTAAGGCGGGGCTTCGGCTACCCATCCACCCTTTCATCCTCAACCTCTTAGACATATACTCCTTGGCACCCACCCAGTTAGTCCCAAATTCTATTCAAACCATCGTTGACTTCATGGTACTTTGTCACTTTCAATGTATAGAGGCTAGCATCTCTTTATTCCGTAGCTTCTACACTCTTCGCAAGCAAGCGAGGTGGTGGTTCTTTACCCCTAGACCCACTAGGATTCTTAAACTATATCTTTCCACATCCATCAAAGGTTGGAAAGATAGGTTCTTTTTTGCCGACGTTGAGGGGGTGAGCGGAGTCTGGGGAACACCTAATACCGACGCCAATAGAGACTCTCCTGTACTCCCGAGGGATCGAATGGCATTCGGGCAGCTTCTGACTGCCGACATCCCTCGGTGCAACCAACTTTTACTCGAAGAGAACCTCCATCTTGCCGGCCTTGTTCCATCTAGTAGTGAGTGGCCGATTACTCACCTTGCTTTTTCTGCCCTTCTCCTCTCTTCCCTTTCCTTTTTTTTTTACACTTCTTTCCTCTTCCTTGATACAGGAATGGCACCATTACTTCGCGAGATAAGACAGGCTGCCACAAGAAAAAGGAAGATCAAAGCGGATGGGGCCCTTGCCGCAAGGAGGGTCGTCACCAAGACCGCCAGAGGGCCGAGACCGAGAAGCCTTTGGCAGGGGCGAGACTGAAGGAGAAGCAAAGATCATAGAGGCCTCTAATGGGAGCGAGGTGGAAAGGGCCAAAGCCAGCAGTGCCCTGGGAAGCGAGGTGGTAAGGGCTGAGGCTGGAGAGGTATCAGGGCATATCGAGGCCGGGGAAAGAGATCTACCTCATCCGCCTTTACCAGTGCCGCATCCGTCTCCTATCGAGGTAATTGATACATCTCCGAAGAAGGGGAGTAAAGAGCCATCACCATGCCCCGTGGCTACCGAAGCGGAACCGGCCAACTCAGCTACAAGGCCAACTCTAGGAGCTGCCATATCTCCTGAAGGGGCAGCGGCCGAGGCATCTCCACTAGAAAAGGCACCAGAGGAGGCAGAGTCGGAGGTTGAGTCCTCACCTGTAGCCATGAGGCCGGTGGAGGGGGATGGCATCGATCCCTCATTTCAATCCATTTTGACGCGCCATAGTCGTTAGGCCGAGCGGACATTGGCCCAGGCTTCGGTGCCCGAGCTGCAAGAGTTCCTTCGACACCAAGGGAGATCTACTTTCTTCCGGGAGGCATTCGTGGTGCATCTTTAATAGAGGTATGATTGGATCTCTTCTTTACTTAACAGCTAGTAGACCAGATATTATATTTGCAGTATGTTTATGTGCTAGATTTCAATCTGAACCTAAAGAATCTCACTTAATTGCTGTAAAAAGAATTTTAAGATATTTAAGTGGAACTAAAAATGTAGGTTTATGGTACTCTAGAGACTCAACTTTAAATTTAATTGCATACTTTGATTCTGACTATGCTGGATGTAAATTAGATAGAAAAAGCACAAGTGGTGCATGTCAATTCTTAGGATGTAACTTAATCTCTTGGTTTAGTAAAAAGCAAAATTCGGTTGCATTATCTACTGCTGAAGCAGAGTATGTTGCAGCTGGAAGTTGCTGTGCTCAAATCCTTTGGATTAAGAGGCAACTTGAAGATTATGACATAACCCTTGATAAAACTCCAATTAGATGTGATAACACGAGTGCAATAAATTTAACTAAAAATCCAATTCAACATTCAAGAACAAAACATATTGAAATTAGATATCATTTCATAAGAGAACATGTAGCTAATAATGAAATCTGTCTTGAATATGTTAATACAGAGGAACAATTAGCTGACATATTTACAAAACCCTCGAGTGAAGAGAGATTTTGTTATCTTAGAGGTGAATTAGGAATATGTGATCCTTTAGAGTGAGTTTGAAACCCTAAGGAATGGGAATCTAGATTTCTATAAATTTCTTAAAAATCCTCTCACAATTTTAAGGACAAATTATCTAGTCATTTGAGCTATTTGATCCTTGATATTTCAAAGATTTTTTGAAATTTTTATTGAACTCTTTTTGATGAGTTTCAGTCATTTGAATTTCAACTTTTTTTCTGAAACTATCTTTGGAGTCGACACCTCAGAATGAGGAGTCGACACCTCTGACTGTGTCGCTCTCGGTCCCTGACCTTGGAGCCGACACCCGTATATGTGGAGCTGACTCCAGTTTGAGCGCTGACTGTGTTAGCGATTTGGAGTCGATACCCGACTTTGCTGGAGTCGACACCTGAGATTCCAAAATTAATTTATTATGGCAGAGTCGACACCTCGTCATTTCATAACTTCTCAAATCATAATCAAACTCTTCCAAAACTTCCCCACCTCAAATTCAATCCAAATCGACTCTTTCCAAAGATCCAATGGCACCCAAAAGGAGGGAATCAGTGATTGGAGCGCCAGTGACCACGAGAAAAGTCCGCGCATCGTCCTGTTCGTGAGCCGACTCCAAGCAGTGATTCATCCACGGATTCAGACAACCCCAACACCTCTTCCACTCAGGTAGATACCTTAGCCGGGAGGGTTATCACAATGGGAAGAAAAATCGATTTTGATCTGTTTGAAACCGAGGGCTTTTCTATCGGTAGACAATTAAAGAAAATGGGCTGGGATAAGCTCTGTTCTCTAGGCGTTCCCACTTATCCAGCCTTGGTAAAAGAATTTTATTTTAATTTAGCTAGAGGCGATGGCGGTTTAGTTAGCTCAGTAAGAAATAAGAGGATACACCTTACCTTTCAAAAGCTTGGAAACCTCCTTAGCATCCCAATTACCGGTTTAGCAGCTGACATGCACAGTGATAGGTCAGTAGCTCTTTCAAGGATGTTAGGAAGGGAAGTGACAGAGTTTGAGGAGATAAGAGCTAATCAATTACCTTTGGAATTGAGATTATTACACAACATTTGCAGTAGGATCTTATTTCCGAAGACTGGTCAGTTTGAGTATGTCTCGGAACGAGACATTATCATTATGGATAGTGTTTTGACTGGACAGCCAATCAACCTAGCAGCTATGATGATTTTTTATATAGCGGAAGCTGGAGGGAGGAGAAGATCATCCCTACCATATGGCATGGTGCTTACTATGGTTTTCAAGAGCCAAGGGGTTGTAATTCAAGAGAATGAACCATCTAAAAACCTGAGGCACACCGACTACTAAGCTTGGCAACATTGCATCGGATGGGTTTTGCTAAGGTAAATGGACAGTGGGATAGGAAAGGACACCTTGATGAGAGAACCCCTGTGCCGAGAGTTTCTGAGCCTTGCGAGGCTGGACCATCAGTTAGGGTTCCTTCTTCACAGCCTAGGAGTCTCATTCCTGCTCCTGCTCCTGCACCTGCACATGTTTATGATCATCCATCCACTTCTTCAGCTGGATTCTTAGACCTTCAAATGGAGCAATTAAAAAGTTTGTTTGCTGCTCAGAAGGATGAGTTTGACAATCAATTCATGAATATAAAAGAATCACTTTATTCACTTGATGATCGGATTACAAAAATTGAATCAACTCTCAACTCCTCTGCAGAATATTTAAGTGGCGATTTAAAGAATATCTTTGAAGAACTTAAAGAGATTTGTGAAGATAGTGAAACTTATTCAAGGTGCAACGCCGAGCTTCAAGACAAAATCTCAACAGCTTGCACATTTGTTGATGAGAGACTTAAAGACTATGTTAAACTTCAATGTGATGGAATGAAAAATATTGTAGATCATTTAACAAGAATAGTGAGGAAGAACTTTTGATGTAATGAATGCTTAATGTTGATATAATGAATGTTTAAATGTAATGAATGTTTAATTTTGATTTACATTTTGATGTAATGAAGTCTATGAGTTGATGTAATGAAGGATATATTTTAATGAATGAATATTTTGATGTAATACTTGACTCTTGTTAAAATGAAATTATCTTTTGATGCAATGAAAATTATCTTTTGATGCAATGAAAATCTTCTTTTGATGCATTGTGAATTACCCTGTACCTTTTTGTTGATTACAAAAAAGGGGGAGAGAATTATGGTTGTATATGCATTAAGAGGGAGAAAGTTATATTGTTAATTGCATAAAAGGGGGAGAAAGTTATGTTGCATTAATTGTTTAATATGAAACATCAAGTTATTTAATTGATTAATATGAACATTAATGAAGTCAATTGATTGATATGATATTAAGTTATTTACTGTGGATTTATAAACAAGCTAATTTGACTATGCATAAAGAAATCTTAAGTACCAAATATGTAAAGTAAGAGAAAGAATATTTGAACTTCATAAGGGGAGCTACCTTATTCAGGGGGAGCTAACTCGTAAAGATCACTTCCTTGATAATTTTTTAATTTAAGAATTCTATGCATATACTCAATGTTTTTATAATCATCAAAAAGGGGGAGATTGTTGATCCATTTATTGATTTTGATGATTAATAAAGGAATTGAGTATATTTGCTTGATTACTAATGGATTTTATAAGTGTTTCAGGACTTAAATTTATTTGATCAATTTAAAGGAATTAAGAAATGAATTTTGAATCAAATACAAATCAAAGATTTTAAAGATTCAGAGCTTGGAGTCGACACCTAGAAAGTCTGGAGCCGACCCCATGGCCAATTCAATTTTAATCTGATTTCTGATACAATCCGGAGCCAACACCTAGAGTTTCAGAGCCGACACCTAGAGTTTCGGAGTCGACACTTACAGTGTCTGGAGTCGACTCCGATGCGGGGATAGAACGTTGATTTTTTGAGCATTCTGGAGTCGATACCTACAGTTTTCGGGAGCCGATACCTGACGATGGTGAGCCGACACTTACTTTATCGAAGCCGACTCCTCAACAACCTCAGAAATTTTTATTTTTGGTAAAACAATCTGGAGCCGACACCTGAAATGTTGGAGCCGACTCCAACCTGACTGGGACGGAAATTTAAAATGCCAGATCAGCTCTAACGGTAATATTTCCATTTTACCTAATTTCTAACGGATATATTTTGTTTCTAGGTACACTCCAACGACTAGTTTCATCCCAAAAATGGATTGAAGAAAATCTATAAAAAGGGAGAAGAACACCCGTTTGAAAAAGAGGAAAAACAGAATGGAAAAGAGAAATAGTTCAAATCAAAATCCGAAAAACCCTGAGCCTGAAATCCAAGAGAAAATCCTTCAAACTCAAATCCTTCCACTTCAAAAAGCTCAAAGAGGAATCCAAGGCGTCTCAAATCAAAAATCAGTGGATTTCCCAAATTGAAGAAAAAGCTTTGTTTCTTCCATTTCCAATCTTCTCAACTGCAACAACTGTGAGGGATTAAAGCTGAGGCTTGATTCATTATTCCAAAGGGAAAAGAAGAAAAGAAGAAAAGAAGAAAAGCTCAAAGCCAAACAACTTCAAATCAGGCTTTTCTAAACTTGTTTATTATTCTTGAATATTTGCTCATTGAGGAGTTGTGTATCTTTGAAAAACTATATTCTTCTTATTTGTGCCTAGTTCAATCAAGGGGATTGAACTAGTGGAGGTTGTTAACCTCGGATCAAGCTAGAATAGCTTGAGTTTAGGGTTGTGTGCTGGTGAGCCCGAAAAATCGGCTGGGTTCATTATAATCCCAGGTAAAACAACAAGTTTGGGTTGTGAGCTTGTAAAACAACTCGGCTGTAATCGAGGAGATTATAGTGTGGACCCAAGTGAATCTTGGTAGTGGATGTAGGTGTTGGATACATCGAACCACTATAAAATCTTTGTGTTTGCCGTGCTTCTATTGTCTCTATCTCTATCTCTATCTCATTGATTGTGCTTTATATTCGCATTGCATTTACTTTCATTCATCTTAAGCAAACATTTTTTTAAAAAAGGGGATAATTTTTTAAAGAACCCAATTCACCCCCCCTCCTCTTGGGCTGTCATCTGGGGCAACATTAATGGGAGGCTATAATCTAGTTATCATATAACTATTTCATTTTAAGGACCTAATAATTTTAGAGGATTTAATATATGAAGATAAATTGACTAATCAAGTTCTCCCACTGAATCTATGAAATCGGTAGAATGAAACAAGATTAAGTCAGGTTATGTGGCACCTAAATCAGTCAGACTGATTTTCTTATAGGCATGGGTCAACTAGAATCAGGTAAATGATCTGAATCATAAATGGTTCACCATATTGACCAGGTGAGTGAGATCGATGGGAGGGATATGCCATTAACTCGTTAAAGACGCATCAATACGAGTAGCTCCCAATTAAAAACCATTCGATCGTTGATCCTAGAGCAACTTGCCAACTCACCTTAACATCATATGGTTAACCAATTTTGATTTGACCATCTAAGAGATTCATGCTCAACCACGGAGCCTAATACTTCCATTTGGTTTAATCAAAGAGAAGGACATGATCACTACAACTATTATTTGATTTAGAGCATTCTTCACCTAATCTAATCAATTTAGATTTGATCAAATACTCTTATAGTTCAGTTAATTTAAACCTTAGGGTCTAACCCTTTATGGACTCGATTTAGCTAACCCAAAAGATTAAATATATTTCATGTTTACATGTCATATATTTCAATCAAGCATCACTTGCATTATGTTACTACTCAAATTCCTATATTTAGATCATATCTAAAAAGATTATGAATTAATATTTGATATTCAAATAAAACTCTCATAAATATTTGTATGTTTCATAACATAGACTACAAGCCTTCATATCTCATATCTATGTTTTTATACTAAACATGCAAATATCATGCTTTTATACAACATCAATATAAATATTTTGAGAGTGTGTGTAATCTATGTTTTGATGCCAAAGCTCAATTTAAATTTTCTTTAGACTAAGCATCGATGATAAAATAATCGCACGTCAATATGTCACAGAATACCTCATTGAATGGGTAATTTAGATTTTTAATCCATCTGTGACCATATGGCCTTGTGATCAGTTTTAGCCATAATTACACAATTAATAAGAACATTAATTTACATGCAATAAATTAGATCAATATCGAAACCATTGCTCTGATACCATTTGTAGGGAGAAATAAACTCCGAGGCATGCATATTTTTAAAATTTGATAACTATTATCAATGCGGAAGCTAAAAGATTACATATTAATCTATCTAATATGCATCAAGATCATATCTTTGCCTTTTATATAGGATCGCTTGATCTAAAATATGCATATAAATAATCATCAAGATCATATCTTGATCCTCAACGTAAGAAGTCGTACTTCTTGCCTTGAATCATGCCTTAAGGTTTAGGGATCATATCACTTACCTTAAGGGTAGTTGGTAAATCCATTTGTGCTCTGCAGCCGTTCAATCGTCCGGCCTCTAGTATCGTCCATGTGAAGCCCCGAATGATCGGATTTTTGAGAGTGCTAGCTTGCGGAAAAATGACTTTGCCGATCTTGAATCCTCTAACTTGAATCTTCTTCCAAGATCCACCAAGCTTTTGCTAACACCAGAATCACCAGGATTTTCTATTCTAACCTTTTTAGAATTACAATCCACGACATGTCGTGTGTTGTTGTTCTGTGTAATCTGGTGAGGGATGTGCTCTATTTATAGTCTCATTTCAGCCTGCCCATTGAATTATGACATTAAGAATTCCGTCGTTTGGCAAAAAGCAAAAAGACGCCGAACCAAAGAGCCGCGCGCTTGGTTAATTCCGACATTCAGTGAAAACCAAAGAGACGTGGCATTTTGTTAATTCCGACGTCGGTGAAAACTAAAGATATGTGAATTCTAACACTTAGAATTCCATCACCTGATTGATTCAAAGAGGCACATTAATTCCACTTTAATTCTAACATTTAGAATTCCGATAAAAATGGTTTGGAGATGATTAAATTAATACATTAAATTCTAAATGAGAATTTAATCTCTTAGACATTAATAATCTCATCATGTGAGATACTTATGCGAGAGGTTTGGGTTCAGGTGATGGTTTAATCTGATCTGAATTTATTGGACTGAACCCACATAGATCATGGTCCTAGCCCAAATCAAATTTGGCTAGTCCTGAATCTATTTAAATCCAAATCAAGTCTAATTTCAAATCAATATTTGAAGTTGATTAGTCCTTCTAATAGACTTAAACCAAATTGAATCTTATTCACTTGTACTTAACCCAATTGAGATAATTCAATCAATCAAATTGATTAATTAAATCATATACGATTCTCAATTGTTGATCAGCAAATGGATCATCCTAGGAAACTTCTATGCGTGTGACTCTCTAGGTTCAAACCTAAGCCGATAGCATAGAAACAACTTTCTATACTAATCGATGTGCCCATCTAGCAATGGAACCCGACGTCCGGATAGGTCGAAGAGTTACCGAGCAAACTCCAAAAACCCTAAGAAACAGTTACCGTATAATTCATCCTCTTGACCACAAATGCTAAGGATGGCTTAAGAGCCTATCAACTCTAAACAGCGAATCCATAAAGTGATTTCAATTTTAGTGATCATGTGACTTTCACATGAAGTGCCTTGGCCAAGGTCTTGCTAAATTGAAATACAAGCATTTCTCCTTTTAATGGGATATGTCAAATTCCATCTCGATCCACAACTGACTACCACAAGTACTTGACTGCATCCAGTAACCTTTCGTAGCTGGATTAGAAATCCAGGTGGTCCGGCACCTAAGTACAATGAGTTGCTTGCAAGTCACCGGTTGTGATCTTCAGGTCTAAAGGATACTTATACCCATATCTTCTCGGATTAACTCTTGACAGCAGAGTATCCGAAAATGAGTCACGTTCGGTGAAATGTACTCCTACACTTTTACCTGTATGTCATACTAGTGTCTCTACACTCCTTGGTTAAGAGGACAACCAAAAAATATGATATACAATGTCCTATAATTGATAGTACTATGGCCCTATCATAGTATATCATTTGGTCGCGAACTCTTTTAAGGACCTTCAAAGATAAATCCTTCTTTATCGTGAAGGAAGATCCTGAGAGCTTCATTACTATTAGGAGTTTTAAGAAGATGTTCTTGTAATGAATAAACTGCCAAATAACTTTTATTAATATATCAATTTATATACAATTTACATTAGCACAATCATCAAATGATTGGCTTTAGGATACAATTCCCAACATGAGAGACAGTGCCGAAAAAGAAGATGTTGGGTTGATTTTCATTCAATCCATTCCCTTTCATTTTCATTCAATCCAATCCATTGCTAATTGAGTTCAATCCGAATCAATTCTAGTTCTTTCCTTTCTTAGGCATTTGCATACTTTTCTTAGGGTAGTATAGCAATAGTGCATTAAAAAGAGAGTAGCATTCTTTGTTCAAATTTTTGGTGAATTGTAGTGCTGCTTTCATCAAAAGAAGACTGTTGTATCCTGGAAGACAATCGTCATATTGACCGTAAGCACCATTGCGGAACGAAATTATCTTAAGGATATAGAGTATAACTTTATCCTCAGTCTTATCAATTAGGTAGCCATCATCTGCCCACCCAATAGGATATCTAAAGAACCATCTAAAATTATAAATTTCTACCTGCGAGGAATGCCATTATGATCCACATTTTGTGATTCTTTGATAGGAATCAACGAGTCCTTTACTATTTTATTTCCAAGTAATAAAAGAGATCTTTTATGGTACTTGATCATGTCATCCAATAATTTCTTTTAAGAGAAAGTATCTTCCTTGTATTTGAATTCATAAAGATGCATCGCATAAGGATCCTACAAATCTTTTGACTGTTAAGCATAGGGAAACAAACCACCAGTAAGGGGAGCACTGTCACTACATCAACATATAATATCAATTCTTTTGTTTCAATTGAAGTATAGTAGTTGTATCATAATACCATTTCCTAAAGAAAAAAAAGAAAAGTGACCACCACGTATGTATCTTTTCTACTTTCAATGATTTTTTCTACCCTAAAATTTAATCGTTTTACCCCTTCCATCAAAACAAATTATTTTGTATCTATTCAAAAGAATACTTTCGAAAAATGAATTTAAAAAATTATAATCACTTATAAAGTAAGTAATACAGTTTACCACTTCCTCCAAGAGGGTTATGTAAGAAAAAGGATAACTTTGGCATATCTTCATGGGGAATGAACGAGACCAAATATAGTCATATAAAACTAAGAATTTTCCTCACAACTTGTATACCTTCTTTCAAAGAAGGAAGCAAACATATGCTAAATACTTCTTCTTAATAATTTGTTACCAATGACTGTTAGATCATGCAATCACTGCTTTTGAATGAGAAAAACATCATTGCTTTTGGAAACAAAATTTGATTTTAAGTCCTCTAGCTAGAAAGTTGTTGCTAATATTCCATGGGAGAAATAATAATTTTGATCACTCGTATAGACGTTAGAAGCTTACCTTCCGTGTCATCTACCCTATCATGGGCTAAAAAGACACTCTTTTAATTTATCAGAGCTACAACAGAAGATCAAGGACCGAACTCTCCTATAAAGTCATAAAATACAAAGAAAAGATAAAAGCTTACTACAAAAACATTGGAATAGAATGTCTCTCTTTCATCGTAAGATCTCTTCTGCTAATTCTGTGTTGGATTTGACTTGCTTGGTGGCAGCCTCTTCAAGCTTGCGCTGGCCTCTATCTCAGACTGCTTGTCTCCTGCTGCATGGAAGCCTTTCAGATTTACAGAGTTGCAAGCCACAGGCTCCAACAGCCTTCTTAACTGGACCTTCTTGCCTGGAGATGTTCTCACCAAGGAGGCTGGTGATGGAAAGCTTAGATAGAAATGCAGGAGAAATAAAACAACGGAAAGGAAAGAGAGAGCTCTGAAGATGGCTTTCATGTTTGGGTGGGATGGTTAAACGGTGCCCATTTATATAAGATCTCTAAGCCCGCTATTACACCTTAAGAAGACAAGCTTATTGTAACAGACGCAATAGAACAACGAAAAAAATAAAATAAAATCCACTCAGCTCACTTTACAGAGGAAAAAGAGGTATTTTAGAGGCAGGAGATACCATGCTACAAGTGGATTACACAAATCCAGTGGTTAACAAGGTCATTTTTATCCTTTAACCGCGAGCTACTTGTTTTAACTTGGATCATAGTCTACTTTGCGTCAAGTGCAAGTTAGGCATTGAAGGCAGAGAAAATTTAAAAGGAGTTCCAATGAAGCATGTGATTTCAGTCAATACCACATCAGATGGTAGAATGGCATGCTACATTACGTGGTATGTACTGTGTACCTTACCACTTTGTATGAACGTATCATTATAGAAAGGAACAATGACTACCATAAAAAACAAACCCCATCCCATCCTTCCTTTTTGGAATGATAATCTCAAGCATAATCAAGCTAACACTAATTAATTTAGATCGAGCTATATGAATTCAGTAACATCCCGTTCTTGATTATAGATAGAGTTATCAACAAAAAAACAAGATCCGGTAATGTTGTTCATCAGTTCCTGTCATTTTCGCCAAACATCTGAATTCAATGTGGCGTTATTAGACCTTTCAACTATGCAACGCAAAAGAGGTTTAACTGCAGCTTAACTTAATTTGAATCTACAAATAAATTACCCTCCCCAGCAGTCACAAACAATAATTTATTCTTTGTTTTCTGATATAGGCTGGGACTTGGAAGTGGCTGATCATGTGATGCATATTTGACTATTCCACATCTCTGACCCCTTTGCATAATCCTAATCACCATAGCTTGTGGGAGTCATGTGATCATTCCACTGGTATCAAAAAGCATGAGTAATCCGACACCAGCACCTGATATTTTAATTGCAAGCAGGTTTAGATTAAGATGGGATGGCTGAGCTTAGGTTAGATTCATGCCTGAAAGACTCCACCTCCTTCCTCAGGTTCTGTTCCACACTGGTCAAACTTAATTGCTCCATCTGCAAACTACTTGCATGATCATCTCTCTCTATTGATTGCTTTCCAATCTCATCTTTATAGGCCTGTCTCAGACCATTAATTGTCTTATCTTGTTCACTGCAGACCCTTTGCAACCGGACAACCTCTTTCTGCAGTTCCTTGTTTTCCCTCTCTTTCTCCATGTAGTTTCTTCTGATACACTCCCTATCCTCTTCTGAGCCATTAAAGCGTTCCTGTATTTCTGATAATGCTTGATGAAGCTCATGGTTCTCTGTCCTCACTTGCTCTAAACTAGCCGTCAGATCATTTACTTGCATTTCAGAATTCGTAATCCTATTTCTACTATCCACTTCAGAACCTTTAAGCAAAGATATTTCCCTCTGGAGAGACACACTTTGTTCTGCCAGTTCCCTTGCCCGTTCATGAAGCCTCTGCTCTTCAGACTGAAACTTTTCAAGCTTCATGGATCTCTCTAAACTTTTTTGCAGTTCATTTTTCTCCTTTTCCAACCTCCTTGTTCGAATGTCTAACTCTAGCTTAGCCTGTTTCAATCCCTCTTTTGTAGAGGACCTCTCTGCTAGTCGGAACTTTATTTGTGATAAGAGTTGAACTGCCAAGTTTTTCTTGTCTTCCGTAATATTCCTAATAGTCTGAAGCAATGCTGGTGCATTTAAACTGCAGTTCTGAAGTTCTTCCAGCTCAACATCCTCTTCAGATAGCAGCACAATCATTTGTTCTACCTCCTTCACCCTTTTGAGTAACTCTTCATCTATATCCCACTCTGCTAGACAACAATCATTTTCAGTATCAGGAAAATGTTTTTGAGAATCTTTCTGGGATTCTATATCCTGATGCTCTCCATCAATGTAGCGGTGTAGAATTCTGTTTCTATCTAAAACCTGAGTGCCTCGAGCAGCCCTGCATCCTTGTGGAGTTGGAGAGTTGCAAGGTGAATTTCTTGATGAACATCGACAACCTCTGGGTGAACAAGGAGAATCTAGTTTCTCAGCAGCATGCAAATGCTTAACTGCATACCGTCCTCCTCTTTTAGGTCTAGTACAACTTTCTGGTGTCTGGTAATTGCAGCTAAAGTAAAAGGAAAAATAGGATACAGTTAGACCAACCAGTTCGAGACAATAAGGAGCATATCCAGATGGTTAGTTCTACAACTAAGAAATTTCTCCAATTTAGAACGGCAAAGTTTGAATCTACCACAAGCAAGCACCCTCCATATCTAAAGACGCATGCACATTTTATGTCTAAGTGCTTAACCACACATGTATAGCTGGATCATATTCTATAGCTGGATCATTGATGTGGGACCCATTGTCTAATCTAAATCTAATTGAGTAAATATCCACTCGAGTATAGCTAAGTCAATCAATCAATCAAATATATGCATGCGAGTAGATATGCAGAAAGCGATGATCCCAATAATGGTCATGCTAGCAAGAAGGAAAGCATCCTCTTCACATACACAGTAAATATATTCTAGTCAAAAACCTAATCTATTTAACTAGAAAATATCATTGACATATGATCAATTAGGGCCACATTGAGTACCAACAGGAACTAGTGAAGAAATATAAATGAATATATGTAGTTACAAAAGGGAACTGCTGATGAATGCTTGATTGCAATCTTTCTCTATCTTGAATCTTTAGTAGTGATTTAAAATTGCTGGAAACTATAAGCTTATCACCTGCCAGAGCATAACAAACAACTTAAACTTCAATATGCTATTCATTCTCAGGTCTATCCAACACCTAATATATTGCTTATGTGAGGTTTCATGGCTAAACTGTATAATTCTAAGCAAGGTTCGCAATCTTATTACCGGACCTTATATTGATACCAAATTGGTACACCAAGTACAATAAAAATGACAAAAAGTGATATTAGGTCGTACATGTTATTTTTTTCACGAAAATTTGTTATCAGTTTTGGGAAAACCATATCCATAAGAAACTCGTATTAGGTCAGAAACATGACATTATCAATGGGTAATCTTACATAGTTCAAGCAATTTTTAGAACAAAGCTTATTTGAGCTTCCCCATGATTATATTTTTATAAGAATGATGAAAGTCAAGAAAACAAATCTGCAATATCGTAAATCGTTTTAACCAAGGAACATAATTTTACACTTCAAGCTGTTTGCTTCACAAGTTCTAATAAGAACAGGCTAATGCCCATCCATCTATCTCCTGTCATACGTTAGAGACAATGAATATGCTAATAAATATGGAAAATGACTTGTGCAAACATTAGAACCCCTATCCACCCATCTTCTAGTTTAAATTTAAACATAAAAAATGTTACAATCATTTCTTTTCAGAAACCTAAAGGGTAAAAAATCTGCCCCCATATCGTTTTAACCAAGGAACATAATTTTACACTTCAAGCTGTTTGCTTCACAAGTTCTAATAAAAACAGGCTAATGCCCATCCATCTATCTTCTGTCATACATTAGAGACAATGAGTATGCTAATAAATATGGAAAATGACTTCTGCAAACATTATAACCCCTATCCACCCATCTTCTAGTTTAAATTTAAACATAAAAAATGTTATCATCGTTTCTTTTCAGAAACCTAAAGGGTAAAAAATCTGCCCCCATATGGTTGGGTAATCATTATCATGCTACATATATTACCAGTCAAATCTCATACTCTTTCTTGAGGGAAAGTGTGAAGGCAATCAAAGAACCAAGAGTGATGCAAATGCTATTTTCCGCTACAGGATAAATCATCATGCTTTAAAAAATAATAATAATTTTTAACCAGATGAAGCAAAATACATGTGCCATTATGACATAGCAAGTGAAAATAAGTCAAATATGAAATAAAACAGTTGCTCCACATTTTAGGTAGAACTTAAGGAAGAAAAATTCTGAGTAGGAAGTGGCATCAAGCAACTGCAGTGAAAGCCTACTCTTTTCAAGTCCAGCAGACTATGAAGTTTTTTGGAGGCACATGCATCTAAAAACTTACAGCAACAATGAAGGAAATGTTCTTTATCCTTGCGGAAGACAACTGTAGAAGAATTAGAAGAGATAATGATTTAACAAAAAAAGAGTACTGGTAACTTGAGCAATCATATATAGCAAATTCATATACATCTATTAGTATAAATTAATAAAAACCAGTTATTTTTCATATATTATCCTTGACTACAAAAGCAACTAGAATATCATGCAAGCAATTAAGCAGAAAACCAGAGTAAATTAGAAGGTTAATGTGGGATTCTACCAATCCAAGAATGATTGCAGGTGCAGATGCTTTGGCATCACCAGACTGCATGCTTGGTGAGCTGGCTTAAAAAATTTATAGATCTCTAAGCTACCTGGCAATCAGAAATTATGAGCATCTCCAAATGAATGTAGGTGGAAACACCTTAAAAACACTTCTATCATAAGAACATCACTGCAGTGATTTAAATGTATGAGTGGTCCCTTAGTCAAGGAGAGAGAGAGAGAGAGAGAGAGAGAGAGAGAGCATGCAAAGCTGGATAATGTAATTATGAAGTACATACCAAATTCAACAAATGATGCCTACATGGTGTGCCTGCATGTGAATTGTTCTAGATATAAGAATTCTTATCAATAAAAAAAAAGAATCAGATTACCTACATGTAATTATGAAGTACATACCAAATTCAACAAATGATGCCTACATGGTGTGCCTGCATGTGAATTGTTCTAGATATAAGAATTCTTATCAATAAAAAAAAAGAATCAGATTACCTACTTAATTAAAATTAGAAATCCATATACAATTGAACTAACAAACACACCCAAGTCTAATTATTGGGAAATCAGCTACAATCACAGTTCAAGAAAAACCAAAGAAACAGAAACAAGAGAAAATCTATGCTTCAGTAACTCGTGTATATAAGAAACTTACTGTGCATGGCATTCAGTGACATGACAGGGTGAGCTTCCATAACTAAAAGGTGATTTGCTTAAATTGCTCGAGTGATGCATACTTCCTTCCCCTGTACAGCTATGAACTGCAGACGAAAATGAAAGGCTTTTCCATGATGCGAAGAAGATGAAACCTCACTTTCTGGGTGTTGATTCACTGGTTTAAAAGCTCTTTCCTTGGGGATATGAGGGCCATGCTGAATCTTTTTACCCACTGGAATTTTTGCATCATTCTGCCATGGTGCCTCCCAATAGATGTTCTCCATGCTGGAAGATGGAGGAACCGTATGTGTGGGTTTGTTGTTTGCACTGCTGGATGCTGAGGATCTAAAGGAAAAGAACTCCGTCATTTGTGGAACCTTGTGAAAGGCAACTTAAAAACCTTTCTGTCAAAACCTTCAATCAGGAGGTTAGCAGAACCCTGATCAAGAAGCATAAACAAAATAAGAGTATGAAAACGATGCAAAGCCCTTTTTTTTAAAAAAAAAAAAAGCATGTAAGCTATAAAAATCCATTAAAAAATAATGAACCATCGGTCTAAGCAGAGGTGAAGAAACCTCTTTAGACCCTACCACAATAATCTCCCCTCTTAAAAATATACGCACATAGAAGATTGTTAGAATTGTCGGATGTTAAAATGAATATGAATCACTAAAAATCCAAGAAAACCAGGACAATATGGTAAAACATAATTCCTGAAAAATCAAAAAGAAAGATCAAAGAAGCAATCAAGAAGTGAAAGAATCCCAATTAAAGATGCAAAGAAACCTAAGTCAGTAAAATCTATAAAGAGACAGTTTATGTCTTTATGATGCCAAATATGTTAAAAACCAGAAGTAGATACTACATACATGGATAAAACTAAAGGAGAATCTCAAGCAGAGAATAAAGAATTCATAAGATGCAACAATAATTGAAATAAGACGAACACAGCTGAGACAATTGAGAACCTTCCCACCCGTTGAACATCCAAAAAGATAATACATACAAGAGCGACACAAAAAACAAGAAAATGACAAAAAAAAAAAAGATCGATATAGAATTCAACAACCATCTCCATTTCTTCGAGGGCACAGTAGAAATACTAAAAGCGGAAACAAGAAGAAAAATGGAGCTTTATTTTTTTAAAAAAAAAAACTTTGGCTTATCCATCTAACGTGTTCTTCATATAAATATATAATCGGATTACAGAAATATCAAATCTTAATTTTCAAATTAGGACAGCAACTTCCATTCACTATACCCGAAACCCTAAAAAAAACAACATCTAGAAATAGGAAAAACAAAATCAAGAACGACCTACAGGACGATACTCCCACCTAAATCGTTCGATTGAAAAATCTTCAAGATAAAACCTTCGAACGAAAAACCCAAAAATACGAAAGAAAAGAGAAAAATCTACAAAACCTATAAGAAAATTCAAGATAAAGACGAATAATGACCTAAATAAAATCCAGGAAGACTTAAAAATCAAGAAGAGGAAAGTACATCGGAGCTTTGCTCCCTTCTGCTTGCAGCCCGCGGGACCAAACCGAAGCCCACCGAAAACTAAAACAAAGTCACCAGATGAGGGCGTTAAGGGAAGAAAACGGTATGGAAACCCATTTATTTGCTCATTATCAAATATTAGGAGCGAGAAAGTTACCGCTAGATTACTCTCCGAATTCCGAATCCCTCGCTTATTTTTAATTTTTTTTGAACCCCGAGCTCCAAAGAATTCAAAAGATTCGAATAAATTCGAGAAATTTATTGCCTTTTGTCGATCGCGAAAGCGCACCAATTTGCTCGAATTGATCGAACGAATTTCTCCTTCCTTTCGGGAGTTGCTCCCGAAGATTTTTTTCTTTTTCTTTTTCTTTTTTTTTTTCTCCTTACTACTTCTAACGCTACTTTGTTATATAATTAATTCAAGAGGAAAGTACCTCGGAGCTTTGCTACCTTCTGCTTGCAGCCCGCGGGACCAAACCGAAAAACACCGAAAACTAAAACAAAATCACCAGATGAGGGCGTTAAGGGAAGAAAACGGTATCGAAACCCATTTATTTGCTCATTATTAAATATTAGGAGCGAGAAAGTTACCGCTAGATTACTCTCCGAAGTCCTAATCCCTCGCTTTTTTTTTTTTTTTTTTGAACCCCGAGCTCCAAAGAATTCAAAAGATTCGAATAAATTCGAGAAATTTATTACCTTTTGGCGATCGCAAAAGCGCACCAATTTGCTGGAATTGATCGAACGAATTTCTCTTCTTCCTTTCGGGGGTTGCTCCCGAAGATTTCTTCACAGAGAGAATATAGTAAGAAACGGCAGCGCGGGAGGATTTCAAGGCAGGTGTCATGTAGCGCGAGCCGGGGCTTTCCATTTAAGTTGGACATATTAACTATTATGCCCCTACTTTTTGTTTTCCACATAAAATCGTCAATTTAAATGTTATTAATTTTTGATAAAAATACATTTTTTAACTCTCGGTCAAATTTCATTTTGACCGTTATTTTTATTGCTACAATTTAGTTTTATAAAAAAAATTTAATTTTTTATATTTTATTATATAAAGTCAATTAAAATTAATCAAATAAATATATTAATTATTTTATTAATTTTAAATAATTTTATATAATCAAACATCACTAATATAATATTTTTAAAAATTTGAAATCCAAAATAATCTTAAATTTTTAAAATCTATCGGATCATTTAGATAAGGTTTAGACGTGATTGATTTGTCTACAATTTTTGCGGGATTGAAAACTTTCATGTTCATTGAATCATTTGATGATCTTTAGGAAAGCCATAGGCTTATACCAAAATTTATTTATATGAAGCATAGACTTTGGTGTAATGCTTATTTGCACGTATAAAGCTCAGTTTGCATAATTCTTGATGTGATCTTAAGGACAATGTTGTGTGGGCCAAGAAATAGTCCAGCATGTTAACTCTATTTTTTTTTTTTTTGTTCAGACAGACGATGACATTAATCTAGAATGAATCAAGCCCGAAATATAAGAATACAAAATTTGGATAAGAACCAAAGGCACGGGTTAGCATCAAGGTCCGGAGTGATGAACCTTTCGGGCAGCTATTCAGTCAGCCGCTGAGTTGGCTTTCCAATAGATATATCGAATCTGGACACTAAAAGTATGCTGAAGCGTAGTCCGAATATCGTGGATAAAAAAGTTGATGGGTGAATAATCGCTGAAATACTATCGAAGTCAGCAAATAACAGTAATAAAATTCCCTATGTAATAGTCTCAAGACGCCCAAACTACTGATGGGCTGATCCAACGCCGTTAGAGTTAACCGTGAAGGAAACTGACGAATCCTGTCTCGGTCCCGCAGGATGACTTCGGCCTCGGAGGTCCCTTTGGCCTCCGAGGTCCCCTCGCCCTCGGCTTTGGACCTGGCACCCCCTCGGCCTCGGCCTCGCGCCTCCGCCTCGGCACTCAACCATGCACGCTCTCTCGGCTCGACTGCCATGTCATAGAGCCCCCGCGGCTGCTCCCAAGCTCCTCCGAAAGCTGCCGAGCTCCCCTTGGCACTCCGCTGTCCCCTCGGCCTCGTACGGCCTCGGACTCGGTTCTTCCACTCGGCCACGGCCTCAGCTCCCAGCACCGAGCTCCCCTTGGCACTTCGCTGCCCTCGGCTCCCAACACCGAGCTCCCCTCAGCACTCCACTGCCCCCTCGGCCTCTGCTCTTCCACTCGGCCTCGGCCTCAGCTCCCAGCACTGAGATCCCCTCGGCACTCGGCTGCCCCCTTGGCCTCACACGGCCTCGGCCTTAGCTCCCTGCATCGAGCTCCCCTCGGCCGTGAATAGTGCCATGCAAGCACTATATAATCAGTGCTCTACAAGGGACAGTTGCTTCAACTCAACATCATCTTCCGCCCCAACGACTGTACCTTGGGACCCACACGACTAACTTTATCATCCATCACTATCTGCACAGGACAACCAAAAAGGTGACATGGGGAACACGTCTAGCAAGTGTTGTAACGGTCGGCCACGCCCTGCAGCAGCCTGTGATAGCTGTCCAAACCAAAATAGCGCATGTCAACCAGCTGCAGCCACCTACTCTGACGGGACATGGCCTGCAGCCTAACACATCACATGGAAGTAAGCCCTGCCATTGCTGCCATCATAAATGTTCTGACAAGTGATCATGCCCCAGGCCAGACAAACTCTAAGCATCTATAAAATGGGTAAGAGGGACCCCTGACCAGGTAACTAACAACGAACTCATCGCACTCCTAAACACTCATTCATGCTCATAGAGAGCACGGCTCTAAGCCTCTCTCTTCTTCTCTCTTTCGAGCTTCCTCAAACTCACGGCTGTTGCTCAGAGCACTGACTTGAGCGTCGGAGGGTCCCCGCCGGAATCTTCGGCCCTCGGGACTTGTTTGCAGGCCCACAGGCGCAAGAAGCTCGCCGGAGGATCCCGGGCTTGCTGGAGGAGGTGATCGGACGCTCGCAGATGTTCGAGGATGATGATTTGACGTTAATAATATATATATATATATAGCTCCACGTCTATTGAATTCGTTGGATTTGAACGAATTTCTCTTCTTCCTTTCGGGGGTATATACATATGTATATATACATACATATGTATATATACATACATATGTATACATATGTATATATGTATACACACATATGTATATATATATATATATATATATATATATATATATGTACATACATATATATACATATATACATATACATATACATATATCATATGCATATATATATATATATATATATATAGTAGTATGGTATGGTATGGGAATCCGTTGGATTTGGAATTGATCGAACGAATTTCTCTTCTTCCTTTCGGGGGTTGCTCCCGAAGATTTCTTCACAGAGAGAATACAGTAACAAATGGCAGCGTTGGAGGATTTCAAGGCAGGTGTCATGGAGCGCATGGGAGCCGGGGCTTGCCATTTAAGTTGGACATATTTACTATTATACCCTACTTTTTGTTTTCTTAGCTGCATAAAATCGTCAATTTAAATATTATTAATTTTTGGTAAAACTATGTTTTTTAACTCTCAAACTTTCGGTCAAAATTCATTTTGATCGTTATTTTTATTGCTACTATTTAGTTTTATAAAAAATTTAATTTTTTATATTTTATTATATAAAGTCAATTAAAATTAATCAAATAAATATATTAATATTTTATTGATTTTAATTAATTTTATATAATCAAACATCATTAATATAATATTTTTAAAATTTGAAATCCAAAATAATCTTAAAATTTTAAAATCTATCGGATCATTTAGATAAGGTTTAGACGTGATTGATTTGTTTACAATTTTTGCGGGATTGAAAACTTTCATGTTCATTGAATCATTTGATGATCTTTAGGAAAGCCATAGGCCTATACCAAAATTTATTTATATGAAGCATAGACTTTGGTGTGATGCTTATTTGCACGTATAAAGCTCAGTTTGCACAACTCTAATGTGATCTTAAGGACAATGTTGTGTGGGCCAAGAAATAGTCCGGTGTTAACTCTATTTTTTTTTAGACAGACGATGACATCAATCTAGAATGAATCAAACCCGAAATATAAGAATACAAAATTTGGATAAGAACCAAAGGCACGGGTTAGCATCAAGGTCCGGAGTGATGAGTCCTCGGACAGCTATCTAGTCAGCCGCTGAGTTGGCTTTCCAATAGATATGTCGAATCTGAGCACTAAAAGCATGCTGAAGCATAGTCCGAATATCGAGGATGAAAAGTTGATGGGTGAATAATCGCTAAATACTATCGAAGTCAGAAAATAACAGTAATAAAATTCCCTCTATAATAGTCTCAGCCCAAACTACTGATGGGCTGATCCAACACGTTAGAGTTAACCGTGAAGGAAACTGACGAATCCTGTCTCGGTCCCGCGGATGACTTCGGCCTGAGGTCCCTTCGGCCTCCGAGGTCCCCTCGCCCTCGGCTTTGGACCTGGCACCCCCTCGGCCTCGGCCTCACGCCTCCGCCTCCTCCGCCTCGAGCACCTCCGCCTCGACCACGGCCTCGAGCCTCCGCACTCAACCATGCACGCTCCCTCGGCCCGACTGCCATGTCATAGAGCCCCCGCGGCTGCTGCTCCTCAAAGCTGCCGAGCTCCCCTTGGCACTCCGCTGTCCCCTCGGCCTCGTATGGCCTCGGACTCGGTTCTTCCACTCGGCCTCGGCCTCAACTCCCAGCACCGAGCTCCCCTTGGCACTTCGCTGCCTTCGGCTCTTCCACTCGGCCTCGGCCTCGGCTCCCAACACCGAGCTCCCCTCAGCACTCCGCTGCCCCCTCGACCTCTGCTCTTCCATTATACCCCTACTTTTTATTTTCTTAGCTGCATAAAATCGCCAATTTAAATGTTATTAATTTTTGGTAAAAATATATTTTTTAACTCTCAAACTTTCGGTCAAAATTCATTTTGACCGTTATTTTTATTGCTACAATTTAGTTTTATAAAAAAATTTAATTTCTTATATTTTGTTATATAAAGTTAATTAAAATAAATCAAATAAATATATTAACTATTTTATAGATTTAATTAATTTTATATAATCAAACATCATTAATATAATATTTTTAAAAATTTGAAATCCAAATAATCTTAAATTTTTAAAATCTATCGGATCATTTAGATAAGGTTTAGACGTGATTGATTTGTCTACAATTTTTGCGGGATTGAAAACTTTCATGTTCATTGAATCATTTGATGATCTTTAGGAAAGCCATAGGCCTATACCAAAATTTGTTTATATGAAGCATAGACTTTGGTGTGATGCTTATTTGCACATATAAAGCTTAGTTTGCACAACTCTTGATGTGATCTTAAGGACAATGTTGTGTGGGCCAAGAAATAGTCCAGCGTGTTAACTCATTTTTTTTTGTTCAGACAGAAGATGACATCAATTTAGAATAAATCAAGCCCAAAATATAAGAATACAAAATTTGGATAAGAACCAAAGGGCACGAGTTAGCATCAAGGTCCGGAGTGATGAGCCTTTCAGGCAGCTATTCAGTCAGCCGCTGAGTTGGCTTTTCAATAGATATGTCAAATCTGGACACTAAAAGTATGCTGAAGTATAGTCCAAATATCATGGATAAAAAAGTTGATGGATGAATAATCGCTGAAATACTATCGAAGTCAATAAATAACAATAATAAAATTCCTCTATAATAGTCTCAGGAGGCCCAAACCACTGATGGCATAGAATATTTCAGCCAACACAGAATACAACAGCACAGATAAGCCAAGAAAGCCTCCTCTGGCCAGCATGTCAACTCCATTGCACTTCTTAAACCATTCATTATGATGTATTTTCATACGAAGAGGTCACTAGACTTGACCTGCCCGGCGAGTGCTCGATGAATCAACTAAATAATATATTTCTTTGTTTGATGGCATCATCTATCATCAATTGCTGGCAGAAAGAAGTCACAAGTTAGCATGAAGATTGTGAATGACTTTGAAAGGTTAGATTTAATGCTTGTTTTGACGTTTACCTTAATAAAAACCCCTCCTATAAATTAAAAAAAAATGGACACTAACTATGGATCTATGAGATAATGCATTTCAATCATTCTAGTTTAACATCGCTTAGGAAAAAAATTTATTTATGCATTTAATTAAATAAGTATTGAACTAGGGTTATTAGGATTTTTAAGCAACTGATTGGACAATATATGCCAAATATTACATAAAAAAGTGAGTTATTTACTGATTATGCGTGATATATATCAATCAAATAATTTCAAAGTCCACTAAAAATCGAGTGAGCCAAAAACCAGCCATATTCACTAATCAAGTTATCTTGGATCATCCAAAGTATAAATCAAAAACATAATTTTATATATAGCTATTGATATAATTTATCATTTAAATTTACTAATGAGATGACATAAATATTTTGACAGCAATTATTTATTTTATGATGATTAAAGTCATATTTTTTTTCTAGTAATCTCTACTTGTTTAATTTAAGCATGAAAGTAGCATACTTGTCTCTCTTATTTACTCATTGTTATGGCTTGCCCCCTTAGATGTACCAAACATAATGCTAACTCATTAGTTCATGAATCCTTATTGCCATGGTAGAAGTTGAGTTGTAATAATATAATACTTCTTTTCACATTAGCAAATTTGAAAGAGGATAAAGTGGGAATGATAAATAATTTATTTAATTAAATTATCAAAAAGTAGTGTTTTATTAATATTTTTTGTATAGTAGGCCAAAAAGGTTAACAACAGTTATCTATCATCATCTATCCGAGATAGCTATTTCTCGGTAGCTAGATTGTCATGGCTTGCATCAATTAAAATGTGAAAATAATTTTAAGATGGGAATTTGATAAATCTGAGATGGTAGAACTTTCTTGTATTAATCACAAAAGCCTCTGAGACACCCATCTATTTTTTTTTAATAATGCTTAACCTAACTCAATTCAACCCATTTAAGTTTTTTTTTCAACTACAAGAGTGATCTAATAGACAGGGGCAGTTGTGTAAATTTTTGACCCATTCCATCGCTGACAGGCTGGTGGGGAGCTTCTATTTGCACAGCAAAAATTGCTTAGTACACCCCAAATTTTTTTAAAATTTAATTCTTAAATGGCTCTTAAAACCCTCGCCCTCTTCGTTTTACACTTCGGCAGCCCCCTTCCCTCCCATTCGGCTTACCCCTTCTTCCCTGTTCACTCCGACAGCACCCCTCTGCTTTCCCCCTTCTTCGTTCCCCACCTTGGCTTTCCCCCTTCTTCGTTTGCTCCGGAAAATCACTCCCTTCGGTTTGCTCTGGCAGCCCCCCAGCTTTCCTCCCTTTCCTATTCGCTCCAACAGAACCCCTCCCAGTTCGTTCTGACAGCCCCCTAGCTTTCCTTCTTACTCGTTCGCTCCGACGGACCCCCCTCCTTAAGCATCGAGGTACGGGAAAGTTGGGAAGGGGGGTCAGTGCTTGAGAGAGAGAGCCGCTGAAGCAAATTGAGGAGAAGGGGCACCGAAGCAAACGGGGAAGGAGGGGAAGCTGGGGGCTGCCGGAGCGAACCCATGCTGTCATAGTGGAGCGGAGCGTACGAGGAAGAGGAAGGCGAGGGTTTTAAGGATAATTTAAAAATTAAATCTTTTAAAAAATTTGAGGTGTATTTAGCAATTTTTGCGGTGCAAATGGAAGCTCCCGCTGGTGGGGTGTGGGCATCCATGGGAATTTCTATTCGGCCTGCAACTTTTGCTCAGTAGCCCCCCTGTTTTAAAAATAAAATAAAATTTTTAAACTATCCCCCCATCCCGTCTCCTCCACATCCCCTGCCCCCTACTCCTCTCCGTCTTCTGGCCCCCTTCGCCCCCCACCCCCCTCCCCCCACCACATCTCCTCTCCGGCACCGTCCCCTTCCCCCTCTCCCTTGGTCTTTCGTCTTCTTTCCTCTCCATCTCCTTCCTCTTTCCTAGCACCCCCCCACTCTCCGGCACCGATGCCCCCCAGCCCCATCTCCTCCTTACTCCCTGGCACAGGCCCTCTCCGGCCCCCGATGCCCCCCGCCCTTCGGGCACCGGCCCTCTCCGCCTCTGGCGCCCCCCTCACCTCTCGAGCACCATTCGACCAAATAGGCCAAACGGACGGCCTTCGTTCGGCCTATTTGGCCGAATAGAGGGCCTTTGTTCGGCCAAATAGGACCGAACAAAGGCCCTCTGTTTGGTCCTATTTGGCCGAACGGGGTCGGAAGGAGAGACAGTGCCGAAAAAGAAGATGTTGGCTGATTTTCATTCAATCCATTCCCTTTCATTTTCATTCAATCCAATCCATTCCTAATTGAGTTCAATCCGAATCAATTCTAGTTCTTTCCTTTCTTAGGCATTTACATACTTTCCTTAGGGTAGTGTGAGGGGTAAATTTGCCATTGCGTTGATAACTGTGCGAACGGGCTAAGATCAGCCCTAGCCCCTACTTGCTACGTTGCGCCTATGAAGAACGAGCTAACTAGTATGATCCGACGGATCGAGCAACCCATAGCTCGGTTTCCCCGAGCAACCCATAGCTCGGCTTCTTTGAGCAACCCATAGCTCGGTTTCCCCGAGCAACCCATAGCTCGGTTCCTCCGAGCAATCCATAGCTCGGCTCCCCGAGCAATCCATAGCTCGATTTCTCCGAGCAATCCATGGCTCGGCCTCCCCGAGCCATCCATAGCTCGGCTTCTCCGAGCAACCCATAGCTCGGTTTCCCCGAGCCATCCATAGCTCGGCTCCCCTGAGCCATCCATAGCTCGGCTTCTCCGAGCAACCCATAACTCGGTTTCCCCGAGCAACCCATAGCTCGATTCCCCCGAGCCATCCATAGCTCGGCTTCCCCGAGCAACCCATAGCTCGGCTCCCTCGAGCCATCCATAGCTTGGCCTCTCCAAGCAACCCATAGCTCGGCTCCCCCGAGCAACCCATAGCTCGGCTCCCCCGAGCCATCCATAGCTCGGCCTCCCTGAGCCACCCATAGCTCGGCCTCCCCGAGCAACCCGTAGCTCGACTTCCCCGAGCAACCCGTAGCTCGACATGCACCTCCACGGAACCTAGCGTGGGAGAGCCCAAGTCTAGTGTAACGGAATCCCAAACAAAGAATCGTATCAAGGAGTGGCCTAGGATCTGCGATAATGGCATAGGACCTACACAGTAATTAGACCTCAAGCCATCAGAGAGCTCTCCCAGCCGTCGATCCTCCAACAGACAAGATACGGATCCCACCGGCCTCACAACGACTTGATTCGAATCATCTCCGTATTCCAACAACCTTCGAACCTTCCAGAAGGCGCTCAAGATTCAGGTGATTGCCTATAAATAAGACACTCCCAGATTCTCTCAGGTACATGCACAAGCTCCCGTACACAGCTCCTGGCTCACTCTCACTCCCCTCTCTCTTCTCCCCCCCCCCTTTCTCATCTCTGCCGTTGGCGCTCCCCAAGAGCTCCTGATTGGCCGCCCCTGGAGGGACTCCCCAGAGAGATCATTCTCCTCATTTCTGTTGATCGTCGATCCCCACTGACTTGAGCATTGGAGGGTCTTCCGCGGAGGGCCACCCCAATGCCTCTCGTGCGAAGACTTCTTTGTAGGTCCACCCAGGAGAAGCCCGATCAGGAGACCGATCGCACCCGAGTCGGAGGACAGATCCCGGCGGCAACAGATTGGCGCTGGAGGAAGGGCCTCAAGTCCCATTAAAACATGAAGAAAGGAGATAAGGATCTCGATCCAGAAGAGAACCTCTCCAATGGCTAATCAGAGAAGAGCAACTTCTGAAGCCCAGGACCAGGTCGTCTCCCAAAGACCTTATTCGATAAGCAACGTGGCACCGCAGCCGCCACCAGTTGAGACCCCGTCGCCGCCAGCTATCCCGATGACCCAGGATCAGTTTGCCACACTGGTCCAGCAGGTCCAAGCCCTGACCCATCTGGTTCAGGAGTGCCTCGCAACTGCCCCTGCTCCACGTCCCCTTGAGGAGGCCGCAGCCCCTTTTTCTTCGGCCACCTCTTCTTTTTGGTCCGCATGGAGTCGCGGACCCCCCACACCGACCCAAGGAGGAACGACCAGTCCCACGAGGGGGCTACAATAGGGATCCTTCCAGATCTCGGCCGGCCCGATCCCTCTCTCCGAAGTCCTCCCACCATGATTCGACGCCCTCCCCGTGCTCTCCTCGTCGGCTCCTCCTCTTACATCTGAAGAGGAGATCCACCAATAACTCTGGGAGATGTGTTAGGAGCTGGATGCCACCAAGCAGGCTCATCCGCCTCAGCCCAAGGCAGAGCAGGGCATCCCCTTCTCCAAAGGGATCATGGAGGAAGTGATCCCCTCCCATGTTAAGCTACCCGCCATCGAGCCCTACCATGGCTCCTTTGATCCGGATGATCACCTCAGTAGCTTCGGTCAATAATGATGTTCCATTGAGCATCAGACGTGATCCTCTGCCGCGCTTTCCCTTCCACCCTCAGAGGATCTGCCCGAACCTGGTTTAACGCCTTGAAACCGGGTTTCGTTGATTCATTCAACGAGCTGAGTCGTCTTTTTATTGGCCAGTTCGTCAGTAGCCACTGTCACCGACGGAGATCCGACTCCCTCTCTGAAGTTAAGCAAAGAGAGGGGGAGTCCTTGAGAAATTACCTTGGCCGTTTCAACAAGGCCATGCTGGAGGTGGACCACGTTAATCATGAGGTGGCTATGTCCGCCCTAGCGGGGGGAGTCTTGAAGGAGAGTGACTTCTACCTGGCGATGGAGGTCAGCTACCCCCCGAATTTCTTGATATGATGGCCCTGGCAGATAAATACGCCAGGGTTAAGAATCGCGGAGAGCTGCCGTGCTGAGCTGGCGAAGAAGAAAGAACCTAAAGGTTCGGACAGGCACCGACCCATCCTTCAGCCAAGCCCACCTCATCGCCAAAGAGCTCCCCCGTCGCCGCCAAGAAATCGCTCCCAGAGCCCGCCCAGGCGATTCGATCGGTACACCCCACTCACTGTTCTAGGGCGTAAATCCTCATGGAAATAGAGCACCAGCTCCCCCGACCAACTCCTCTCCGAGGGAACCCAACTCGGAGGGACCCCACCAAGTACTGCCATGATCACCGGGAGCATGGCCACGACACCGAGGAATGCTGGCAGTTGAAGAACGAGATTGAGAGGCTGATCCAACGAGGCCGACTAAACCAGTTCAGGAGGGCGCCCGAGCCAGGACAAGGGGGTGATCGCCAGCCCGAGCTTCAGCAGCCTCCTCCTCCTCTAAATCCACCCGTAATCAGCCACATCAACATGATTGAAGAGGCCGGTGGCTCGAGCTCTCGAAATGATGATGAAGGCTCGGCGCCAAAGAAAGCGCGAACGGGTGAGCTCTCCTTCTCCGACGACGATCTCCAGGGGGTATAATTCTCACACGATGACACATTAGTTGTATCTCTCAATTTGAATAACTACGATGTAAGTCGGATCCTCGTTGATAGTGGAAGCTCTGTGAATGTTCTGTACCTTAATGTATTTGCCAAGATGAGATTGCTCATGAAAAACCTCCGAGCCATGGACTTCACCCTGATGGGGTTCACAGGCGACGTCATCATCCCGGAAGGAGTCGTAACATTAACGGTTCGAACAGGGACCTGGCCCCTTATGGCCACTGTTCACACGGACTTCCTAGTGACTAAGCTCAGGTCGCCCTACAATGCGATATTTGGGAGACCCGGCCTAATGTCTCTCAAAGCCGTCGTCTCCATCCCACACCTATCTATGAAATTCCCCATTGGGCGAGGAGTTGGTGTTGTCCAAGGAAGCCAACTATGGCTCGGCAGTGTTTTGTCACCAACCTTCAGTCCAGAATGCCTGAAGTTGATGGGCTGGATGCTCGGGAGGAATTCACCGAGCAACGAGGAGAACCAGCCGAGGAACTGGAGGAAGTACCACTAGACGAGGCTCGTCCCGACCGAACCATAAAGATCGGGTCGCTGCTGAAAGGCGAATCCCGGCAGGAGCTGATCGACTTTCTCCGAAGCAACGCCGATGTCTTCGCCTGGTCCACCTCTGACATGCCAGGAATCATCCCGAAGTTCTCGTCCACCGCCTTAACATGGACGAGATGTACCGGTCCGTCAAACAAAAGAAGAGGAGTTTTGCCCCGGAGCGGCAGAGAGCTATTGAAGAGGAAGTTGATAAACTTATTAAGGCGAACTTCATTCGGGAGGTGAATTACCCAAGCTGGATGTCAAATGTTATCATGGTAAAGAAGTCGAGCGGCAAGTGGCGGATCTGCATCGACTTCACCGACCTCAACAAAGCGTGCCCGAAGGACAGCTTCCCCCTCCCCCGAATTGATCAACTTGTGGATGCCACCTCGGGTCACCAAATGCTGACGTTCATGGATGCCTACTCGGGCTACAACCAGATCCGGATGGCCCCCGAAGATGAAGAAAAGACCGCCTTCATAACCGATCGAGGTACTTACTATTACCGTGTTATGCCTTTCGGTCTTAAAAATGCAGGTGCCACCTACCAAAGGCTGATCAACAAAGTTTTCAAAGAACAAATTAGCCAGAACATGGAGGTATACATCGACGACATGCTGGTCAAGAGCAAAGAAGCATCACAGCACGTCGAGGATCTCTCGGAGAGCTTTGCAACACTCCGCAAATACCGGATGAAGCTCAATTCGACTAAGTGCGCCTTCGGCGTTAACTCTGGAAAGTTCCTCGGCTTCATGGTTTCCCAGCGGGGTATCGAAGCTAACCCCCAGAAGATCCAGGCCCTCCAGCAGATGGTGCCTCCGGCATCTATTAAATAAGTCCAGCGCCTAACTGGGAGAATAGCAGCCCTTAATCGCTTCGTGGCTCATTCAGCCGAAAGATGCCTCCCTTTCTTCAAAACCCTCCGGTCGGCTAAGAATTTTCAGTGGACTTCCGAGTGTCAAAAATCATTCGAAGATCTCAAGAAGTACCTCGGCTCTCCCCCTCTCCTCAGCAGTCCAAATCCTGGGGAGACACTATTCCTGTATCTGGCCATCTCAGAAGGTGTCGTTTGCTCGGTGTTGGTCAGAGAAGAAAATAAGGCCCAGAAGCCGATTTATTATGTCAGCAAACTGCTCCGAGATGCGGAGACAAGGTATACCCAGATTGAGAAGATGGTGTTGGCCTTGATCACCTCAGTCCGAAAGTTGCGGCCATACTTCCAAGCACATTCTATGACGGTCCTGACTGACCAGCCCATCAAGGCGGTGGTCCACCGCCTGAAGACATCGAAGAGAATGACTAAATGGGCCATCGAGTTGAGCGAGCATGACATTCGATTTCAGCCTCGCTCGGCCATCAAAGCTCAGGTGTTGGCTGACTTCCTCCTCGAATGTACCATCCCGGAGGACGACTCCATCCCCAACTCCCCCGAGAGCCCAAAATCTGATGCCCGATGGCTCCTCCATGTCGACGGGTCGTCCAACGCCCATCGCTCCGGTGCGGGCTTGGTCCTCACCAGCTCGGAGGGGGCAACTTTTGAATATGGCATCCACTTCTCCTTCCCGACCTCCAATAACAAAGCTGAATATGAAGCTCTGCTGGCCGATCTCCGGATCGCCCGCAGCCTTAAGATGGAGAAACTGAATGCCTTCACCGACTCTCAGCTGGTGGCAGGTCACGTGCGAGGGGAGTTCGAGGCTCGAGAACCAAACATGATCCAATATCTCCAAGAGGTTCGAAGCCTACTCTCCCATTTCCCTGAATTTGAGATCATTCAGATTCCTAGATCTGAAAATGCCCGTGCCGACCTATATCCCGGCTAGCGACTGCGGAATCAATGGACGTCGAACGAAAATTCCACCTGGAGATCTTGGAGAGACCCAGTATCGCAGAAGCTGACCGAGTGATGCAAGTTGAGGCTGAACCATCATGGTTCGACCCCATCCTGAAGTACCTTAAAGATGGGTCGCTCCCGGCCGATCGAAGGGAAGCTAGAAGGCTAAAGCTGCAAGCCACCCACTATGTGCTGATTGATGACCAGCTCTACAAGCGGTCTTTCTCTATGCCATTGCTCAGATGCCTTCGCTCATCTGAAGCTGATTATGCCCTTCGGGAGGTACACAAGGGGATTTGCGGCAACCATCTGGGGAGCCGGTCCTTATGCCACAAGGTGCTGCGTCAAGGTTACTATTGGCAACCATGTAAAAGGATGCTGACGACCTTGTCCGAGCTTGTGACCCATACCAAAGACACTTGAGTATTCAGAGGCTTCCCTCCGCCAGCCTGGTCCCCATTTCCTCCGCTTGGCCCTTTGCCAAGTGGGGAATGGACATTCTCGGCCCATTTTTACTCGCCACGGGGCAACGGAAGTTTTTATTCGTTGCCATCGATTACTTCACCAAATGGGTCGAGGCGGAAGCAGTGGCTCAAATAACTGAGGCTCGGGCCAGGGACTTCATGTGGAGATCCATCATCTGCCGCTTCGACCTCCGCACACCATCATCATTGACAACGGCAAACAATTCGACAATCCGAAGTTTCATCGGTTCTGCGAGGAGCATGGGATCCATCATCGCCTTACCTCGGTCGGGCATCCACAGGCTAACGGAGCAGCTGAAGTAACCAACCGAACCTTGCTTCAAGGGATCAAAGCTCAGCTCTCCAGAGCCCGAGGCAGATGGACGGATGAGCTACACCATGTCCTATGGGCCTACGATAACATCTATTTCATTATTTTTATTGATGACTATCCAAGAATGATATGGGTGTATTTTATGAGACATAAATCAGAAATATTTTTTATCTTCAAAAAGTTCAAAAATCTTGTGGAAAGACAAAGTGGGTATTATATCAAGTTGCTGAGAAGTGAAAGGTGGTGAATATAATTCAAATAAATTTGAGAAGTTTTGTGAAGATGTTGGTGTACAAAGATAATTGACTATTTGTTATGCACAAGAACAAAATGGAGTTGCAGAAAGAAAGACCCATACTATTGTTGAAATGCTAGATCTATGCTTAAAGACAAAGGCCTTCCAAATTCTTATTGGGCAGAAGCAATGAATATAGCAATATATCTGATGAATAAATGTCCAATAAAAGCTCTTCAAAATACGACACCATTTGAAGCCTGATCTGATAGAAAGCCTTCAGTGAAGCATTTCAAAATCTTTATATGTGTGTGCTATACACATATTCCAAAGAAAATAAGACACAAACTTGATGAAGTAAGTGAAAAATGTATCTTTGTTGGATATAATTATAAATCAAATGTTACAGACTTTTCAGTTTGAACCAAAATAAAGTGATCATAATAAGAGATGTTATTTTCAATGAAAAAGTTGCTTGGGATTCGAAGCAAAAGAAAGTTGAAGAAAATATTATTCTCTTGATGAAGAAATTCATGATGCTCAAAACGAAAAAAAAAATGAGGTTGAAGGTTCACCACAAACTTCTCCAAGTGTAAGTCTATTTTTAACTTCAAGTTCAAGTTCATCTTCAAGTTCTACCCCATAAGAATGGGAATATTAAATGACATTTATACCTCTTGTAATTTCTACATGATTGACCTTGAAACTTATGAAAATGCTATGCATAAAGAAGTATGGAACAAGACAATGGAAGAAGAAATCAATATGATTGAGAAGAACAAAACTTTAGAATTAGTGAAGAAACCAAGTGATAAGGAAGTCATTGGTTTGAAATGGATTTACAAAACAAAACACAATCCAGATGAGACCATTCAAAGATACAGAGCAAGATTGGTGCAAAAGGATACTCTTAACTTCCTGGTATTGATTATCAAGAAACTTTTGCACCTATTGCTAGATATGATACAATTAGACTCTTATTTCTATAGCAGCACATAAAGTTGAAAACTACACCAATTAGATGTAAGTCAGCATTCTTGAATGGAGTGTTGGAAGAAAAAATTTATGTTGAACAACCTCAAGGCTTTATCATCAAAGGTCAAGAAAGTAAGGTATACAAGTTGAAGAAAACATTATATGGGCTGAAGCAAGCACCCAGAGCATGGTACTCTCAAATTGATACTTACTTCAATGAGAAAGGTTTCTTAAGAAGTTCAAGTGAACCAACACTTTATGTGAAGAAGCAAGGTAATAATATTCTCATTGTCTCTCTTTATGTTTATGATTTAATTATTACTGGTAATAATGAGAATATGATTTTGACTTTCAAAAGTAATATGATGAAAAAATATGAAATGAATGATATGGGTTTGCTCCATTATTTTTTGAGAATTAAAATCAGTTAAAGAAAAGATGGTATTTTTATTAGTCAAAAGAAGTATGTAGAAGGCATTCTTAAGAAATTCAAAATAAAAATTGTAATAGTATAGAAATACATATGGTAAATGAGAAGTTGATGAAAGAAGATAAAAGTGGTGAAGTCAATGCACAATTATATAGAAGCATTATTGAAAGCTTATTTATCTAACAATTACAAGGCCATACATAATGTTTGCATCAAGTTTACTTTCCAGGTCTATACAAAAACCAAGTAAGATTCACTTTGGACAAGCAAAAAGAGTTTTGAGATACATCAAAGGTACTAAAGATTATAGGTTCATATATGAAAGAAATAAATGAAGTTATTTGGGTTTTGTGATAGCGATTGGGCTAAAAATATTGATGACATGAAGAGCACATCAGGTTATGTATTTTTTTATGGATCAAGTGATGATATCTTGGGCATCAAAGAAGCAAGATACAGTGGCATTATCATCTTTTGAAGCTGAATATATTTTAACAACTTTGGCAGCACAACAAATAATTTGGTTGAGAAGGATACTGAAAGATATGAGTGAAAAGCAAGAAGAAGCTACTACTCTACTAATGTGACAATAAAATCTATCATTTATATGACAAAGAATCCTATATATCATAGCCGTAACAAGTACATCAAAATCAAGTACTATTTCATAAGAGATGTGGTAGAAGAAAAAGAAATCGAAATCAAGTATATATGTGAAGACTTAAGACCAAATGGTATATTCATTAAGGCACTATCCAAGGAGAAATTCATTCGCTTTAGAGATCGCATGGGTATTTAAGAAGAATAACCATTAAAGAAGAATGTTAAAATATAATAATTATTAATTTTTAGTATTTTATTTTATCTATTGTTTTTAGTTTGAGTTGGGCCTATACGTAGTTAGGCCTATTTTATTATACTTTGGTGTGGTAACCTCATATGGATAAGAGGCATTATGTTTATTCATAGAATCAGAAATAATATTTTTATGATGAAATGTTTATGTAGTCATAGATTTTTTTTAATAAATTTTTTTATTTAATTTTTTTAAAAAAAAATAACCCTGTTGAAAACTGTTGGCCTGGGTGCCATTAATTTGTCCACACGATATCCGAAGAGTCCCTAGAGACTCTTCGGATTCTGAGGGACGCTTCGTAAGATAACCCTCTGGCTTATCCGCTGGTGATAGCCTTCTTTAAATAGAAGACCGAAGGTGTTTTCATGAGGAGATCTTCTGAGTGAGAGACGCGTCCGAGGGTCACTGAAGGGTTCTTCCTCCTCTCCCTCACCGGTGATAACCGACGAGGCTTTGATACCAATTGAAAGAGCCAAAGATAAGAGACATACCGCAATCTTGGCAGCAGCGAAAGCAATAGATCGTCGGTCGTCGGGGGCTACCAGAGTCCATTAAGAAACGCTGTTTTAACATCCATTTGATGTAGCTCCAAATCTAAATGGGCTACAATAGTTAGGATCAGGAGAATGAAGGCAAATCTCACCACAGGAGAAAATGTTTCCTCAAAGTCTACACCCCCCATCTGGGTATAGCCCTTTGCCACAAGATGAGCCTTGTACTTATCAATTGACCCATCAGCCTTACGCTTAATTTTAAGAACCCACTTATTTCCTATAGATTTACGTCTAGTCAGAAGGTCTACCAAGTCCCACACATGATTCTTGGCCATCGATACCATCTCATCTTCCATAGCAGCTTGCCACTCAGTATGAGCAGGTGAATCAAGCGCCTCTTCAATAGAAGCAGACTCATCTGGATCCAACGGAGTGCAGAGAAACACATTTCCTTCGATCCCAAATGTCATCGTGGAATATGACCATGTTTGCTTCTCTGTAACTGCGGATCTGGACCCTGAAGACCGCTCTCAGGTGGTGCATCAACCCTCATAGGTGAGCTCATACTAGGCTCAGCTTGTGCGCTCCCACTATCTGGTGCGACACTCCCACTGGGCCTAACATTCCCACTATCTATGGAGATCTCTGAGATAGGTCAAAAATCTCCTCCCTCGCCAGAGATAGTAGGAAGGTCCTCCTGTAACTCATACAGAGACAGGTCCTTTCTAATTTCACCAATGCTCGGGAATTCATTCTCTAGAAACTCCACGTCTCTGGACTCCACTTCAGTCAACCCTCCATCAGGATGTGCACCATACATCACATAACCCTTCGAATTCTCAGGGTACCTGATGAATACCTTTTTGCTAGCTTTAGGACCCAGCTTTCCCAACTTATGGGAGGCGATGTAAACATATCCTGCTGAGCCCCAAGGGCGCAAATGATCCACAGAGGGTTGCGTGCCATGCCATAGCTCATATGGAGTTGAGGGTACCATTTTACTAGGGATACGGTTAAGGATGTAGGCAGCAGTCAACAGCGAATCTTCCCAAAAACTGATTGGAAGATTGCCTTGCGCCATCATCGACCTAACCATGTCTAGTAAAGTCCTGTTGCGACGCTAGGAAACACTATTCTGTTGCAGTGTCCCAGGAATGGTAAGCTGCCTGCGTATCCCCTTTTTCTCACAGAGCCGTTGGAATTGCTCAGATAGATATTCGCGACCTCTATCATTTCAAAGAGTCTTCAAAGACCTCTCCTTCTGATTTTCTACCTCAGCTAAAAATTGTTTGAAACAATCCAGCGCTTCATAGCGATGGGAGATCAGGTACACATACCCGAATCACAAAAAAACATCTATAAATGTGAGGAAATAGGAAGCGCCATATCGTGCCTTGACGCTCATGGGTCCACAGAGATCAGAGTGAACTAGCTCTAATGGATGAGAGGCCCTAGTAGCCTTACCAAAAGGCTTTCTTGTTGCCTTTCCTGCTAGACAAGACTTACACACAGGTAGACTTATCTTGGTAAGAGGGCCTAATAGCCCAGCTTTAGCCATACGTGCCATCCTATCTTGGCCCACATGACCAAGTCTGGCATGCCAAAGAAAACTATCATCACAGGCAGGAATAGAAGCACAAGAAAAAGAGGAGTAAGAAGCACACAATTCAACATCAAGTCTAACGAACCCTTGTGACAAATATCCACAAAAGGACAAAACACCATCCAGATAGACTGACATACGGTTACCAGAAAAACTAAAAGTGTAACCAAGTGCCAACAGGGCAAGAATAGAACAAAGATTACACCGGATAGTTGAGACATACAAAACGTCATGTAGGATCAACACATGTCCACCACGAAGCGTAACACGATATGCTCCTACACCCAAAACCTACTCACGCAGACCGTTCCCAAGCACGACAAATTGGGTATTTACAGGTATCCGGTGAAAATCCACAAAACCAGCTCGATCTTGCACTATATGCTTGTTTGCTCCCGAATTTACAATCCAATCGGGGAGTGTCAGCAACTAATGCATGTGAACAAACATAGAGAGAGCTTAATATAGAGCATACCTTCTTTGGCTCAGTACAATCACGAGCAAAGTGGCCTTTAGCTCCACAGTTGTAGCACTTAATCTTTGTCACATCTCTCTTGCCCCCTCGACGTCTTCTCTTAGGTTTGGCCACAGTTTTCCCTTTATATCCCTAAGCACTCCTGTGACATGCCTTTCCCTTCCTTTTATACTTGGGCCTCGAAGACTCACCAGTAACCATATAGGCCGAAGGGAGGGAAGTCTCAATATGCTTAGCCTCTAGCTCAAGGTGACGAGCAATATCCTCAAAAGTCTTAATGTACTCACTATGAGTCATCAAGAGCTTCATCTGACTCCACTGAGGGTCAGGCAGTGAACGAATCACTGCTAGGACCTGTTGCTCATCAGTAAAGTCAACTCCAGCAGCCTTCATATCCCTAATCATGTTTCCCATCGCACGAAGGTGGATCGACATGGAATGATCGGGATCCTTGACATACTGTATGAATCTAAGGTTCAAGGCACGTAGCCTTGTGGCCAAAGTTTGACCAAACCTGATCTTGAGCTGGTTCCACATATCCTGAGCTGTCTAGCAATGCTCAAAGTTGCCAATAAGATCATTGTGCATGATGCTCAACATAGTAAAGATTACACAATGATCTTTCTTGACCCAATTGTCATAGGCTTCCCGATCAAGGTGATGTTGCTCAGTAGTGCCAGGTGCTGGTGGTGTCATACTAGTTGTCAAGGTCTCCAAGACTTCTAATTTATTCAGCAGGTATTAGATTTTCCTATGCCACATTTCATAATTTTGTCCATCTAGCTTCTCACCTTTGTTGAGATCAGCTATCACATATTTGGAGGCCATCACTGCATTCAGTCAAGCAAGGTATAGATATTAGGCACATATCAGTGTATACTGATATCTAGAAAAATAAGCAGATTACGAATGTTCTATCTTATTAAATGAGATCAAAAATTTTGCTAAGCTCATAATCACCACTTATTTAATAAGATAGAACACTGAATCCGATAATTTTTCATAGAACATATCTATATTGTCCACAAAACCAATGTTGGAACAAATCCAATGATTCATATAAATACTTATGCACCAAGTCATAAATAAACATGCTCGTAGAAAATTCATACCATTTGACATAAATACCCCTCATGCACTAAGCATAAATAATTATGTCAACAATAATAACATGCAGAATTATGCATAAATCATATTTATACACTAAGCATAAATAATTATGCATCCAGAAAAAAATACACAGAAAAAATTAAACAAAATAAAAATATTCATGAACAGAGCATAAACTACTATGTCATAGCAAGAAAATTTTTAATAATTTTTTATAATATTCTATAAATTTTTATGATTTTTTTATAATTTTTTATGATTTTTTTTTATTTTATGTGATTTATCACTTAGCTGCCATGTTTCCGCTACGTAGCTGCCAAGTAATAGGCACGTGTCCAGCACTGAGCGCCACATGATAGATCCATCAAATGTTGAACATCAGCAATAGCACCTCCCTTTGATTTATTTATTTTTTATTATTGGTTGTTGGTTTCCAACCATTTACAGGTGGTGCCATCAACTCAAAAAATAGGAAAGCCATACCATGGCGTTGTAACCTACAGATCATTCAATATGACCCAAGAAAACAAAACGCCATCAAAATACAAAAATCCATCTGTCGAATTAACGAATTATTGCTCACACATGCGGATCCAATCACATCTTATTGACGATCATCTACCGCGCATCGTACTGCAACCGACTCCGCCGCTGCCCACTTGGTGGCGGTCAGATCATCCCAGCCCTCCAGCGGCCGAGGAAGAGGCCGAACGACATGGCAATCCAGGAGATAGACCCGGGATGGAATCTGGCAGCGAATGATGCACTGACGGTGGCCGGAGACCTTTTTTCTTTCCTCGGCTGTGGGCCTGTCACAGGCAAGATGCTCAAGTTAGCATCTCCCTGCCCTGCCCGAATGTCCCTGTTGCCACAGTGGCCACACGGTCTGTCACACTCTATACAGACCTAGACCCCTTACATGAGCTTGGAACACATCCCTAGAAATAGGCTTCGTCAAAGTATTAGCCAGCATCCTGCTAGTGGAGATATGTTGTAGGATAACTTCTCCTTGCTTGACCATGTCTCTAATGAAGTGATATCTGATGTCAATATGCTTGGTCCTTCCATGGTACTTAGGACCCTTAGCATATTGTAATGCTGCCATACTATCAGAACTAATCTAAATAGTCTCATGTGGAGTAGCTGATATCTCAAGTCATCTCAAAAACCTCCTCAGCCACACAGCCTCCTGGACAGCAGTCGAACAAGCAATATATTTGGCTTCCATAGTGGACAGGATGGTACAGCTTTGTTTCTTACTACACCAAGTGACAGCTCTACCTCCAAAGATAAATAGATGTCCTGTGGTGGATCTATGCTCGTCCCTATCACCTGCCCAATCAAGTCATAAAAACCCTTTAATCTCAAATCTCCACCCTGATAGCATGGGGTGAGATTGGCAGTACCACGAAGGTAACGAAAAATCCTTTTAACTGCAACTCAATGAGCAAGTCCTGGATTACTTTGATATCAGCTAACCAAGCCGACTG
Source organism: Calamus simplicifolius (assembly GCA_900491605.1). Taxonomy (NCBI): domain Eukaryota; kingdom Viridiplantae; phylum Streptophyta; class Magnoliopsida; order Arecales; family Arecaceae; genus Calamus; species Calamus simplicifolius. Next base: position 390,345 of record UESW01001626.1, read on the forward strand.
CAAAGCAAATGTCAGGGCGAATACACAATATAGCATACATCAAGCTCCCTACTGCAATAGCATAGAGGATCCTGCTCATCTTTTCTCTCTCCTCATCAGTTTTAGGGCACTGATTGATGCTTAAAGTACAACCCTTCTCTATTGGGGTATCAACGGGTTTAGAATAGTGCATTCAGAATCGTTCTAAGACTTTCTCAATATACGTTTCTTGTGACAAACCAAGAAACCTCTTAGCACGATTCCTTAGGATCCTCACTCCCAGCACAAAATTCGCCTCACCCATATCCTTCATCTCAAAGACAGAGGACAGCCACTCCTTAGTGGCATTGATCACTCCAATAGAACTCCCAGCAATTAGAATGCCATCTACATACAATGCCAAAATCAGAATCCCATCGTCTGATTTCTTAATGTACACACAGTGGTTCTCCTCAATCATATCTAAGCCAATCGATGTAATGGCTTCATGAAACTTGAGGTACCATTGCCTAGATGACTACTTGAGACCATATATGGATCTTCTAAGGCGGCACACTTTGCCCTCCTGTCCTTTTGTCACAAAGCCCAAGGTTGATCTATATAGATCTCTTCATCCAGGCTTCCATTAAGAAATGATGTTTTAACATCTATTTGATGTAGCTCCAAATCTAAATGGGCTACAATAACTAGGATCAGGCGAATGGAGGAAAATCTCACCACATGAGAAAATGTCTCCTCAAAGTCTACACCCTTCATTTGGGTATAGCCCTTCGCCACAAGACGAGCCTTGTACTTATCAATTGATCCATCAGCCTTACGCTTAATCTTAAGAACCCACTTATTTCCTATAGATTTACGTCCAGGTGGAAGGTCTACCAAATCCCACACATGATTTTTGGCCATCGATACCATCTCATCTTCCATAGCAGCTTGCCACTCACTATGAGCAGGTGAATCAAGCGCCTCTTCAACAGAAGCAGGATCATCTGGATCCAACGAAGTGCAGAGAAACACATTCCCTTCGATCCCAAAATATCGTCATGGAATATGACCACATTTGCTTCTCCGTAACTACGGATTTGGACCCTGAAGACCGCTCTCAGGTGGTGCATCAACCCTCATAGGTGAGCTCCTACTAGGCTCAGCTTGTGTGCTCCCACTGTCTGGTGCGACACTCCCACTGGGCCTAGCATTCCCACTATCTATGGTGATCTCTGAGAGGTGGAGATATGAGATTAAAGGGTTTTCGTGACTCTGATTGGGCAGGTGATAGGGATGAGCATAGATCCACCACAGGATATGTGTTTATCTTTGGAGGTGGAGCTATCACTTGGTGCAGTAAGAAACAAAGTTGTACCGTCCTGTCCACTATGGAAGCTGAATATATTGCTTGTTCGGCTGCTGTCCAGGAGGCTGTGTGGCTGAGGAGGTTCTTGAGGCGACTTAAAATATCAGCTACTCCATATGAGGCTATTCAGATTAGTTCTGATAGTATGGCAGCATTACAATTTGCTAACGGTCCTAAGTACCATGGAAGGACCAAGCATATTAACATCAGATATCACTTCATTAGAGACATGGTCAAGCAAGGAGAAGTTATTATTAAGAAAGTATTGAAACATAATTGCCCCAACTTTATTGATTTTGATGATTACTAAAAGCCATTGAGTTCATTAAAAGATATAATGAGTTTATTTAAATGAGCAATAAATTTATTTTGAACAATCAATGAAAATGCTCAAGTTTGACTTTAATCAATTTTGAAAGTAACTTTAAGCTCAATGTTTAAACTTTCAAAAGAAATTTTATAATTCATGTTTTAGTCAATGAGTTTTTGGAATAGTTCTTGAATCAATTCTTAATGTCAATTTTATTGATTTCAAGTCAAAACAATGAATTAAAATGAATCTGGAACGATTTTAATGTCAATCAGAAAAGTTTCTGATTTTTGATACGTTCCGGAGCCGACTCCTGAGTTTCAGAGTCGACTCCGCTCAGTGTACAGAAATGTGCATCTGTGTCGAGTCGACCCACGAAATTTGTCGAGTCGACCCCTGATTCTGTCGAGCCGACTCCTGGACTGTGCGAGTCGACTCCGCTCAGACACCAGAAGAGTATTTTTCTGAGCACTCTCGAGTCGACCCCAAGCCTTTCACGAGTCGACTCCCGACTTTCAGGAGTCGACACTTCACTTTTAGCGAGTCGACCCCTAACCTTTATAAACATTTCTATTTTTGGTAAGACGAGCTCGAGCCGACTCGGGAAAAGCATGAGTCGACTCCAGCAAATCTGGCGAAATTTTACGATGACACTCAGCTCCAACGGTAGATTTTTGAATAACGGCTATTTTTCCTTGTCTCTAACGGATATATTTTTGCAGATTCTATAAATAGAGGAGCTCTTTTCTTATCACACATTGATTTTGAAAATCAAAAAGAGAGAAAGAATATCTTTCAAAAAGAGGGAAAAATAGAGCATATTGGAAAAATCTTCTAGCTCAAAGTAGAGTGATTCAAAAGGAGTGAAATCAAAGAGGAAGTTTCGTCTGCTCCAGATCTTCAATCCACAAAAGTCAAAAGAAAATCCAAGAGCTTTTCAAAGATCAAATCGAAGGATTTTCTACATTCAACAAAAGAAGAAAAAGCTTCATCTCAACTCCAAAGTCTTCAACGGTCAAGAATCTTGCTGAGGCCTGATTCAACACTTCAAGAGGAGTTAAAGAGAAGAAGGAAGAAAGCCAAAGCCACTACCATCTGCAATACTATCAGGCTTTTCTAACTCTTTATTTTATACTTCATTTGTATATTTGCTCAAGGGGAGCATTTCATTATCCAAACACTTTTATTTTGATTGTTTGCTGATTCAATCAGTGGATTGAATCAGTGGAGGTTGATATACCTCGTTGCAAGCCGGAGTGCTTGTGTTGGGTTAGTTGTGAGCCCGTTAAAACAACGTGTAGGGTTTTGTGCTGGTAAGCCCGAGTTAAAACCAGCTGGGTTCGTTGTGATCCGAAAAAACAACAAGTTTGAGTTGTGAGCTTGGAAAACAACTCGGCTGTAATCTAGAGAGATTATAGTGTGGACCCAAGTGAATCTTGGGAGTGGACGTAGGTGTTGGTTGCACCGAACCACTATAAAATTATCTTGTGTTTGCCGTGCTATATTTTCTCTCTCTCTCTATCTCTTTATTAATTGCTTGTGCATTGCTTCTTAGTTAATTTCACTCACTTGCACATCTTGAGCAAATCTGTTTAAAACATTAAAAAGTCTTAAATTTTTAAGAACCCAATTCACCCCCCCCCTCTTGGGTTGCCATCTGGGCCAACAATTGGTATCAGAGCAAGTGCTCATTTAGAATTTGATCTCACGATCAAGGGCTAAAGATCCTTATGGCAACACAAAGTGGTTCAAGTTTTGCTGAAGGTCATTCTACGAATAGACCTCCTTTATTTAATGGAACCAACTATTCATATTGGAAAGCTAGAATGAGGATATTCATTCAAGCTTCTGACTATGAATTGTGGGGAGTAATAATTAATGGACCTAGTACACCCACACACGTAGTTGATGGCACTATTGTTCCTAAGCCCGAAAGGGATTGGAATGATAATGATAGGAGAATGGCACAACTAAATGCTAAGGCCATTAATATTTATATTGTTCTTTAGACTCAAATGAATTCAACCGAATCTCAACTTGTAATTCCGCAAAAGAAATTTGGGATAGGTTGGAAATTACACATGAAGGAACAAACCAAGTAAAAGAATCAAAATAAATATTTTGGTTCATAAATATGAATTATTTACATGGAACAAAATGAAACCATCACATGCATGTTCACTAGATTCACTGATATTGTGAATGGTTTAAAAGTCTTGGAAAAGTTATACTAACTCTGAGCTTGTTCGCAAAATTCTTAGGTCACTTCCAAGATCTTGGGAAGCCAAGGTGACTGCATCCAAGAAGCCAAAGACTGAACATCCTACCTTGGAGGAGCTTCTTGGATCCTGATGACCCATGAGCTTCAATGAAACAACATGTCAATGAGGAGAGTCAAGAAAGAAGAAGACCATCGCCCTCAAAGCTGCGGAAAAGGAAAGCAGCAGCGATGATGAAGAGGATGATGATGATGAAACAGCTCTCCTTGCAAGAAAATTCAAGAAATTTATGCAAAGAAGGAGGCCCTTCCACAAAAAGAGATTTGTTTCAAAAATGGAAGGAGAAAAAGAAAAGGATAAGAAAAGGAAAAGGACAAAGAGAAAGAGCCCTTAGTTTGCTATGAATGTAAAAAGCCAGGGCATTTTAGATATGACTGTCCTTTACTTAAGAAGGCCTACAAGAAAAAGAAGAAGGCCTACATGGCAACTTGGACTGATAGTGAAGAGTCTTCTTCCGAAGAAGAAGAACAAAAAGAAGTTGCTAATATCTGCTTCATGGCCAACAACGACGACAACGACAATGAGGTAAGTTCTGAAAACTCAAATGATGAATTTACATTTGATGAAATGTTTGAGGCTTTCAATGAACTTATGATTGATTTTAAATCTTGAAAAAGAAGTATAAGTTTTTGAAAAATGACAATATTAGCTTAGCTAAAAGTAAAAATGAATTAGCTTTAGAAGTTAAGAACTTAACTAATGAAAAAGAAGAACTTAGCAAAGAAAGAGATAATCTTAATCAAGTTGAAATCTGAAACTAAAAACTCAACAAAGATTTAAAAGATCAATTAGAAACTTTAGCTTTAGAAAAAGAACAGCAAGTTAAAGAAAATGACTCTCTTAAGAAAGATGTTAAAAAATATAAAGACATTGTTGAGAAATTCACTTAAGTTCAACTAAACTTAACATGATCTTAGATAGTCAAAAAGCTGTTTTTGACAAAGCAGGTTTAGGATATAACACATTAAGGAAACAAAAATCTTTAAAGAATATTTTTGTAAAAGCCAACCAAAGTAATATAACTTGTTTCAAATGCAATGAAAAAGGTCATAAATCATTTGAATGCAAAACATTAAATAATAACAACAAGTTAAATGTTAAAGCAAAGAAAATATGGGTTCCGAAAGGAACAATTTTGTTGCTACTAACCATGAAGGACCCAAGAAAGCTTGGGTACCTAAACATAAAGTTTAAATTATGTTGCAGGAATGTCTTGTAGCCAAAAGATCAAAGAAAAAGTGGTACCTTGATAGTGGCTGCTCAAGACATATGACGGGTGACAAAGATGAATTCATCACCCTAGAAGAAAAGAAAGGTGGAGTTGTTACGTTTGGCGATAACGGTAAAGGTCAAATTATGGGCCTTGGTAAAGTTCCGTATAACTCCATCTACATTTATTGATAATGTACTTTATGTTGATGGTTTGAAGCATAATCTAATAAGTATAAGTCAATTATGTGATAAAAACTTTAATGTTTCATTTAAATCTTCTGTATGCACTGTAACTAATTCTATTGATGATAGCATTGTATTTACTGGTTATAGACATGGCAATGTTTACTTGGTTGATTTAGAAAAATTATCTTTGAGTGATCATTGCTTAATTGCTGACAATGCTAACATAAATGAAATTAGTTGGTTGTGGCATCGTAGATTAGGTCATGCAAGCACACACCTTATTTCAAAATTAATTAAAATGGATTTAGTTAAAGGATTACCTAAACTAGATTTTGAAAATAATAAAATATGTGATGCATGTCAATTTGGAAAACAAACTAGAAGTTCTTTCAAATCTAAAAACATTGTTTCAACTTCTAGGGCACTAGAGCTACTTCACATGGATCTTTTCGGACCAACTAGAACCACAAGTCTAGGAGGAAAGAAATATGGTCTAGTGATTGTAGATGATTATTCTAGATATACTTGGGTAATGTTTTTAGCTCACAAAGATGAGACTTTCTCGATATTCCTGAAATTCTTCAAGAAAGTCACAAATGAGAAAAACACTACTATAGTATCTCTAAGAAGTGATCATGGAACAGAATTTGAAAATCACTTATTTGAAAGTTTTTGTTCTGAAAATGGAATTAATCATAATTTTTCAGCCCCTAGGACTCCACAGCAAAATGGTGTAGTTGAAAGGAAAAATAGGACTCTAGAAGACATGGCCCGTACCATGCTATGCGAAAGTAACTTACCAAAGTACTTTTGGGCGGAAGCTATTAACACAGCATGTTACATCTTAAATAGAGCCTTAATAAGACCAATCTTAAAGAAAACACCTTATGAATTATGGAATGAAAGAAAACCAAATATAAAATACTTTCATGCATTTGGATGTAAATGTTTTATTCATAATAATGGTAAAAACAATTTAGGAAAATTTGATGCTAAATCTGATGAAGGAATCTTTTTAGGATATTCAACAACTAGTAAAGCTTATAGAGTATTTAACAAGAAAACCTTAGTAGTTGAAGAATCCATTCATATAGTTTTCGATGAGTCTTTAGCATCTAGTTCTGAAAAGCTTGATGATGAGGAAGATACAAACATAATTGAAAAAGATCTTGAAAAACTTAATATTGAAGTATCTTCTGATCATGAGCAAGAAGCTAAAGATGATGATTCACATAAGGACGATGATGTCAATATTGATCATAATGATACAGATCTTCCAAGAGACTGGAGATATGCTCATAGTCATCCCAAGGAATTGATTATAGGCGATCCATCTCAAGGAATAAGAACTAGATCATATATGAGAAATATTAGTAATCATCTTGCATTTGTATCACAAATTGAACCTAAAACTATAGAAGAAGCTGAAAAAGATAATAATTGGATGTTAGCAATGCAAGAAGAATTAAATCAATTTACAAGAAATAATGTTTGGACTTTAGTTGAAAGACCTAAAAATCATTCAGTAATAGGATCAAAATGGGTTTTTAGAAATAAACTAGATGAAAATGGCATAGTAATTAGAAACAAAGCTAGATTGGTTGCTAAAGGATATAATCAAGAGGAAGGTATTGATTTTGATGAAACCTTTGCACCTGTAGCTAGATTAGAAGCCATTAGGCTATTACTTGCATTTGCATGTCATATGAATTTTAACTTATTTCAAATGGATGTAAAAAGCGCATTTTTAAATGGATTTATAAATGAAGAAGTTTATGTAGAACAACCACCAGGTTTTGAAGATCACGAATTTTCAAATCACGTTTTTAAATTGCACAAAGCTTTATATGGTTTGAAACAAGCACCTAGAGCTTGGTATGATAGGTTAAGTAAATTCTTAATAGAAAATGATTTTACAAGAGGAAATGTTGATAAAACCTTGTTTTTGAAAAGAAAAAGTAAAGATTTACTTGTAGTACAAATATACGTAGATGACATTATTTTTGGTGCTACTAACGATTCTCTTTGTCAAGAATTTGCAAAGTTGATGCAGGGAGAATTCGAGATGAGCATGATGGGAGAACTCAACTTCTTCCTTGGACTCCAGATCAAACAAAGCAAAGAGGGAATCTTCATCAACCAAACAAAATACACAAGAGAAATCCTAAAGAAGTTTGGTATGGAATCAATGAAACCCCTCGGAACTCCAATGAGTCCTTCATGCAAGCTGGACAAAGATGAAGAAGGTAAAAAGGTTGACCAAAAGTATTATCGAGGTATAATCGGATCCCTTCTTTATTTAACAGCAAGTAGACCAGATATTATGTTTTCAGTATGTTTATGTGCTAGATTTCAATCTGAACCTAAAGAATCACATTTAATTGCTGTTAAAAGAATACTAAGATATGTAAGTGGAACAAAAAATGTAGGTTTATGGTATTCTAGAGACTCCACATTAAATCTAATTGCATATTCGGATTCTGATTATGCTGGATGCAAACTAGATAGAAAAAGCACAAGTGGTGCATGCCATTTCTTAGGAAGTAACTTAATCACATGGTTTAGCAAAAAGCAAAATTCAGTTGCATTATCAACTACTGAAGCTGAATATGTAGCAGCTGGAAGTTGCTGTGCGCAAATCCTATGGATTAAGCGACAACTTGAAGACTATGGTATCACACTTGATAAAACACCCATAAGATGTGATAACACTAGCGCAATTAATCTAACAAAGAATCCAATTCAACATTCAAGAACTAAACACATAGAAATCAGATATCATTTTATAAGAGAACATGTAGCAAATAATGAAATATGTCTTGATTATGTTAACACTGAAGAACAATTAGCTGACATATTCACTAAACCTTTAAATGAAGAGAGATTCTGTTATCTTAGAGGAGAGTTAGGTATTTGTGATCCTTTAGAATGAATTTGAAACCCCTAAGGAAATTTTATCTAAGATTCTTTCAAATCCTCAATCCTTAAGGAAATCTTATCTAGAATTCATATCTAATTGATTCACTCATATCCAATGATTATTTATCAATTTTTATGATCATATTCCGGACACATTTCAGAAATTTCATGTTTTTGGTCTGAAATGGTCTCGGAGCCGACTCGATGCGTATCGGAGTCGACTCCCGGTTTCGACTCTCGGGTCGACCCCTCTTAGGCGCGAGTCGACTCCATGTCGGGATGGCCTTTCTGTGTCTGTGCCGAGTCGACACCTGGGTTTGCGCGAGCCGACTCGAGTGGTCCCAAGTTGATTTATCTAGGGCAGAGTCGACTCGCCGCTCATTTCATTCGACCCAAATCTTCAAAATACTCTCTCCATCTTCCAAACCTTCCAAACTTCCAATAATCCCTGATTATCACTCCAATCATCAATGGCACCCAAAACTAGAGGATCTAGTCTTGCGGCGGGCGGCATCAAGCGGAAGCGTGCCGTGAAGAAGACGGTGAAGCGTCCGGTGCGTGAGCCTTCTCCAAGCACGGACTCCACTTCATCTGCTTCTACTCCGACTGCTTCTCCTGCTGCCACTTCTTCCCAGGTAGATCGTCTAGCGGATAGGATCATTACTACTGGTAGGAAGGTGGATTTTGAATTATTTGAGGCTGAGGGTTTTCTTGTTGGGAGACAGCTGATCGAGATGGGTTGGGAGAAAATTTGTTCTCTAGAGTGCCCGACTTATCCCTCTTGGTTAAGAATTCTACAAGAATCTGTCTAGAGGAGATCATGGGCTTATTAGCAATGTGAGAGGAGTCAGGCTATCTGTTACTGCTGAGATTCTATCTAGATTGTTGGAATTACCCTTATCTGGCACTTCCACCTTTTCTTCTGATGACCGCGCCCCAGCTTTATCGAGATTATTAAACCGGGATGTGGTTGGATTTGAAGAGGTTTTGCTAATCAGCTTTCTTTAGAATTGAGATTACTACACAATATTTGCAGTAGGATACTCTTTCCTAAAACTGGTAGATTTGACTATGTTCGGAGAGAGATGTCTTTGTAATGGATGCCATAGTGACAGGCAAGCCTATCAATCTTCCAGCATGATTCTATGGTACATAGCAGACTGTGGAGGGAAAAGAAATCTAGTCTGCCTTATGGGATGATCCTTACAATGATTTTTCGAAGCCAAGGTGTAGTGATTTCTGATAATGAACCTATGAAGAATCTAAGACACACTGATTTTTATAGCCTGGCAACAATTCATCGGATGGGATTTATCAAAAAGAATGGTAAATGGGAAAGGAAAGGAGTGACAGAAGATAGAGCTACAGATACTGAGGCTGCAGGACCCTCTGTTAGACATCCTTCACCTGCACCTCCGAGCCCTTTGATTTCTGCCTCTGCTCCAGCCCCAGTTCCATCTTTTGATCAAGCTTCATCTTCTGCTAGTTTTTCAGATCAACAACTTATGCAACTCAAAGCTTACTTGATGATCAATCTGATAAACTTAAAACTGATTTTGAGAATAAATTTATGAATTTGAGAGAGACTCTTTATTCACTTGATGATCGTATCTCTAAGATTGAGTCCACTCTCAGCTCTTCTTCGGCATCCTTAAGTGGTGATCTCAAAATATTTTTGAAGAACTTAAGGATATATGCGGAGATGGAGAGACATATGCCAAGTGCAACGCGGAGCTTCAAGACAAGATTCAGAGTGCGTGCACCTTTGTTGATGAAAGACTCAAGGATATGTAAAAATTCAATCTGAAGGAATGAAAAATATAGTAGATCATTTAACTAGAATTGTAAGAACTCATTTTTGAGTTATTAGAGTTTCAATCCTTGTTTTGTACTGAAGTTTTTATGCTTTCATTTTGAAATCAATGTACTGAATTAGATTTTTGATTATGAAATGATTTGAATGAAATTGAATGAATGTTTATGATTCTCTATCTTTTTGTTGATAACAAAAAAGGGGGAGAATTTTATAGTTCTATGATTGATATATGAAAAAATGATAAACAATGAGATATTTAATTAAGTTTCATAGGGGGAGCTACCTCATTAAGGGGGAGCCTAAGCCTAACTATGAAAACAAAATAAATTCACTAATCAATCATGAACAAACTCAATATTTTTGTCATCATCAAAAAGGGGGAGATTGTTGGAAGAT
>UESW01001626.1:407172-422606 GCA_900491605.1 Calamus simplicifolius
ATCTCGGACCACGGTGATCTGTACGATCGCCGACGTTCCAATGGTTGCGTTCGATCCAAGCCATGATCCCGATCGCCATGACCGATCTCAGACCGCGGCGATCTATCTGATCGCCGACCATCCGACGGTTGCGATCGATCCAAGCCCTGATCGATCTCAATCAGCCACGACCGATCTCGCAACGCTGTGATCGGCACGATCGCCGATGATCCGATGGTTGCGATCGATCCAAGCCCTAATCTAGATCGGCCACGACCGATCTCGGACCACGGCAATCGGTCCGATCGCCAACGATCCGACGGTTGCGATCGATCCAAGCCCTGATCCCGATCGGCCACGACCGATCTCAGACCGCGGCGATCGAACCGATCGCTGATGATCCGACGGTTGTGATCGATCCAAGCCCTGATCCCGATCGGCCACGACAGATCTTGGGCCGCGGCGATCCGTACGATCACCGATGATACGACGGTTGCAATCGATCCAAGCCTGATCCCGAACGGCCACGACCGATCTCGGACCCCGGCGATCGGTCTGATAGCCGACGATCCGACGGTTGCGATCGATCAAATCCCTGATCGATCCCAATTTGCCATGACCGATCTCGGACCGCGGCGATCGGTCCGATCACCGACGATCGGACGGTTGCGATTGATCCAAGCCCTGATCCCGATCGGCCACGACCGATCTCGGGCTGCGGCGATCGGTCCGATCGCCGACGATCCGATGGTTGCGATCGATTCAAGCCCTGATCGATCCTGATCGGCCACGACCGATCTTGGACTGCGGCGATCTATCCGATCACCGACGATCCGACGGTTGCGATCGATCCAAGCCCTAATCCCGATCCGCCATGACCGATCTCGAACCGCGGGGATCGGTCCAGTCGCCGATGATCTGACGGTTGCGATCGATCCAAGCCTTGATCTTGATTGGCCACGACCGATCTCGGACCGCGGCGATCTGTCCGATCGCCGACAATCCGACGATTGCGATCAATCCAAACCCTGATCGATCTCGATCAGCCACTACCAATCTCGGACCGCGGCAATCGGTCTGATCGCCGATGATCCGATGGTTGGGATCGATCCAAGCCCCGATCCCGTTCGGCCATGACCGATCTCGTACTGCGGTGATCGGTCCGATCGCCGATGATCCGACGGTTGCATCGATCCAAGCCCTGATCCCGATTAGCCACGACTGATCTCGGACCGCGGCGATCGGTCCGATCACCGATGATCCAACGGTTGCGATCGATCCAAGCCCTGATTCCGATCAGCCAGGACCAATCTCGGACCATGGCGATCGGTCCGATCGCCGACGAACCGACGGTTGTGATCGATCCAAGCCCTGATAGATCCCGATCGGCCACGACCGATCTCAGACCATGGCGATCGGTCCGATCGCCGACGATCTGATGGTTGCGATCGATCCAAGCCCTGATCATGATCGGCCACGACCGATCTTGGACCACGGCGATCGGTCCGATCGCCGACGATCCGACGGTTGCGATCGATCCAAGCCCTGAACACGATCGGCCACAACCGATCTCGGACCGCGGCGATCGGTCTGATTGCCGATGATCCGACGGTTGCGATCGATCCAAGCCCTGATCCCGATCGGCCACGATCGATCTCGGACTGCGGTGATCATTCCGATCGCCGACGATCGGACGGTTGTGATCGATCCAAGCCCTGATCCTGATCGGCCACGATCGATCTCGGGTGCGGCGATCGGTCCGATCGCTGACGATCTGACGGTTGCGATCGATCCCCGTCCTGATCGATCCCGATCGGCCACGACCGATCTCGTATCGCGGCGATCGGTCCGATCGCCGACGATCCGACGGTTGCGATCGATCCAAGCCCTGATCCCAATCGGCCACGACCGATCTCGGACCGCGGCGATCGGTCCGATCCCCGACGATCCGATGGTTGCGATCGATCCAAGCCCTAATCGATCCCGATCGTCCACGACCGATCTTGGACCACGGTGATCAATCCAATCACCGACGATCCGACGGTTGCGATTGATCCAAGCCATGATCCCGATCGGCCATGACCGATCTTGGACCGCGGCGATCGGTCCGATCGCCGATGATCCAATGGTTGCGATCGATCTAAGCCTTGATCCCGATCGGCCACGACCGATCTCGGACCGCGGCGATCGATCCAATCACCAACAATCCAACGGTTGCGATCGATCCAAGCCCTGATCCCGATTGGCCACAACCGATTTTGGACCACGGCGATCGGTCCGATCACCGACGATCCGACGGTTGCGATCTATCCAAGCCCTGATCCCGATCGGCCACGACCGATCTCGGACAGTGGCGATCGGTCCGATCATCGACGATCCGATGGTTGTGATCGATCCAAGCCCTTATCTCGATTGGCCATGACCGATCTCGTACCACGGCGATCGGTTCGATCGCCGACGATCCGACGGTTGCGATCAATCCAAGCCCTGATTCTGATCCGCCATGACCGATCTCGAACCATGGCGATCGGTCCGATCGCCGACGATCCGACGGTTTGGATCGATCAAAGCCCTGATCCCGATCGGCAATGACTGATCTCGGACCGCGGCGATCGGTCCGATCGCCGACGATCCGATGGTGGCGATCAATCCAAGCCCTAATCATGATCGGCCCCGACCGATCTCGGACCGCGGCGACCTATCCGATCACCGATGATCCGACGGTTGCGATCGATCCAAGCCCTGATCATGATCAGCCATGACCGATCTCGGACCGCGGCGATCTATTCGATCGCGGACGATCCGACGGTTGCAATCGATCCAAGCCCTGATCGATCCCGATCAGCCACGACCGATCTTGGAACGCTGTGATCGGCATGATAGCCGATGATTCGACGGTTGCGATCGATCCAAGCCCTGATCCAGATCGGCCACGACGGATCTTGGACCATGCCAATCGGTCCGATCGCCGATGATCCGATAGTTGCGATCGATCCAAGCCCTGATCCCGATCGGCCACGGACTGATCTCGGACCGCGGCGATCGAACCGATCGCCGATGATCCGATGGTTGCGATCGATCCAAGCCCTGATCCGATCGGCCACGAAAGATCTTGGACCGTGGCGATCCATCCGATCGCCAAGGATCCGACGGTTCGATCGATCCAAGTCCTGATCCCGATCGGTCACGACTGATCTCGGACCCCGTCGATCGGTCTGATAGCCGACGATCCGATGGTTGTGATCGATCCAATCCCTGTTCGATCCCGATCTGCCACGACCGATCTCGGACAGCGGCGATCGGTCCGATCGCCAACGATCGGTCCGATCGCCAACGATCGGTCCGATCGCCAACGATCGGATGGTTGCGATCGATCCAAGCCCTGATCCCGATCGGCCATGACCGATCTCGGACCGCGACGATCGGTCCGATCACCGATGATCTGACAGTTGTGATCGATCCAAGCCCTGATCGATCTCGATCGGCCATGACCGATCTCGAACCACGGCAATCGGTCCGATCGACGATGATCCGACGGTTGCGATCGATCCAAGCCCTGATCCCGATCGGCCACGACCGATCTCGGACCGCGACGATCGGTCCGATCGCCGATGATCTGACGGTTGCGATCGATTCAAGCCCTGATCTTGATCGGCCACGACCGATCTCGGACCGCGGCGATCAGTCCGATCGTCGGCAATCCGACGATTGCGATCGATCTAAACCCTGATCGATCCCGATCGGCCACTACCAATCTCAGACCGCGGCAATCGGTCTAATCACTGACGATCCGATGGTTGGATTGATCCAAGCCCCAATCCCGATCGGCTGCGATCGATATCGGATCACGGATATCGGTCCGATCGCCAACAATCCGACGGTTGCGATCGATCCAAGCCCTGATCCCGATCGGCCGCGACCGATATCGGACCGCGGTGATCGGTCCAATCGCCGATGATCCGACGGTTGCAATCGATCCAAGCCCTGATCCTGATCGGCCACGACCGATCTCGGACAACGGCGATCGGCCCGATCGTCAATGATCCGACGGTTGCGGTCGATCCAAACCCTGATCTCCTGATCAACCACGACCGATCTCGGACAGCGGCGATCAGTCCGATCATTAATGATCCGATGGTTGTGATCGATCCAAGCCCTGATTCCGATCAGCCACGACCAATCTGGGACCATGGCGATCGATCTGATCGCCGACGATCCGATGGTTGCGATCGATCCAAGCCCTGATCCCGATTGGCCACGACCGATCTCAGACCGCTGCGATCGGTCTGATCGCCGATGATCCGATGGTTGCGATCGATCCAAGCCCTAATCCCAATCGGCCAGGACCGATCTCAGACCACGGCGATCGGTCTGATCGCCGATGATCTGACGGTTGCGATCGATCCAAGCCCTGATCCCGATCGGCCACGATCGATCTCGGACCGCGGCGATCGGTCCGATCGCCGACGATCCGACGGTTGCGATCGATCCAAGCCCTGATCTGATCGGCAATGACCGATCTCGGACCGCGGCGATCGGCCCGATCGCCAACGATCCGACGGTTGCGGTTGATCCAAACCCTGATCCTGATCAACCACGACCGATCTCGGACAGCGGCGATCAGTCCGATCATTGATGATCCGATGGTTGTGATCGATCCAAGCCCTGATTCCGATCAGCCACGACCAATCTGGGACCACGGCGATCGGTCCGATCGCCGACGATCCGATGGTTTGCGATCGATCCAAGCCCTGATCCCAATTGGCCACGACCGATCTCGGACCGCTGTGATCGGTCCGATCGTCGATGATCCGATGGTTGCGATCGATCCAAGACCCGATCCCGATCGGCCGCAACCGATATCGGATCACGGCGATCGGTCTGATCGCCAACGATCCGACGGTTGCGATCGATCCAAGCCCTGATCCCGATCGGCCGCGACCGATATCGAACCGCGGTGATCGGTCCGATCACCGATGATCCAACGGTTGCAATCGATCCAAGCCCTGATCCTGATCGGCCACGACCGATCTCGGACCGCGGCGATCGGCCTGATCGCCAACGATCCGACGGTTGCGGTCGATCCAAACCCTGATCCTGATCAACCACGACCGATCTCGGACAGCGGCGATCAGTCCGATCATTGATGATCCGATGGTTGTGATCGATCCAAGCCCTGATTCCGATCAGCCACGACCAATCTGGGACCACGGCGATCGGTCCGATCGCCAACTATCCGATTGTTGCGATCGATTCAAGCCCTGATCCCGATTGGCCACGACCGATCTCGGACCACTGCGATCGATCCGATCGCCGATGATCCGATGGTTGCGATCGATCCAAGCCCTAATCCCAATCGGCCAGCACCGATCTCAGACCGCGGTGATCGGTCCGATCGCCGATGATCTGACGGTTGCGATCGATCAAAGCCCTGATCCCGATCGGCCATGATCAATCTCGGACCGCGGCGATCGGTCCGATCGCCGATGATCCGACGGTTGCGATCGATCCAAGCCCTGATCTGATCGGCAATGACCGATCTCGGACTATGGCGATCAGTCCGATCGCCGACGATCCGACGGTTGCGATCGATCCAAGCCCTGATCCCGATCGGCCACGACCGATCTCGGACGGCAGCGATCGATCCGATCATCGACGATCCGATGGTTGCGATCGATCCAAGCCCTAATCGATCCCGATCGGCCACGACCGATCTTGGACCAAGGCGATCGGTCTGATCACCGACGATCCGACGGTTTGCGATCGATCCAAGCCTGATCCCGATTGGCCACGACCGATCTCGGACCGCGGTGATCGGTCCGATCGCCGACGATCCAATGGTTGCGATCGATCCAAGCCTTGATCCCGATCGGCCACGACCGATCTCGGACCGCGGCAATCGATCCAATCGCCGATGATCTAACGGTTGCGATCGATCCAAGCCCTGATCCCGATCGGCCACGACCGATCTCGAACTTCAGCGATCGGTCCGATCGCCGACAATCCAACTATTGCGATCGATCCAAGCCCTAATCCAGATCGGCCACGACCGATCTCGGACAGCAGCGATCAGTTCGATCGGCAATGATCCCACGGTTGCGATCGATCCAAGCCCTGATCGATCCAGAATGGCCATGATCGATCTCGGACCGCGGCGATCGATCCGATCAGCGATGATCCGACGGTTTGCGATCGATCGAAGCCCTGATCCCGATTGGCCACGACCGATCTAAGACCGCGGCGATCGGTCCGATCGCCAACGATCCGATGGTTGCGATCAATCCAAGCCCCGATCGATCCTGATCAGCCACGACCGATCTTAGACCGCGGCGATCGGTCTGATTGCCAATGATCCGATGGTTATGATCGATCCAAGCCCTGATCCCGATCGGCCACGACCGATCTTGGACCATGGCGATCGGTCCGATCGCCAACGATCCGACGGTTGCGATCGATCCAAGCCCTGATCCTGATTGGCCACGACCGATCTTGGACCGCGGCAATCGGTCGATCACCGATGATCCGACGGTTGCGATCGATCCCTACCCTGATCCATCCCGATCAGCCACGACCAATCTCGGACCGTGGCAATCGGTCCGATCGCCGACGATCCAACGGTTCGGATCGATCCAAGCCCTGATCCCGATCGGCCACGACCGATCTTGGACTGCGGCGATCGGTCCGATCACCGACGATCCGACGGTTGCGATCAATCCAAGCCCTGGTTTCGATTAGCCACAACCAATCTTGGACCACAGCGATCGGTCCGATCACCGATGATCCGACGGTTGCGATCGATCCAAGCCCTGATCCCGGTTGGCCACGATCGATCTCGTACTGCGGCAATCGGTCCGATCGCTGACGATCCGACGGTTGCGATCGATCTAAGACCTAATCCCAATCGGCCACGACCGATCTCGGACTGCGGCAATCGGTTCGATCGCTGATGATCCGACGGTTGCGATCGATCCAAGCCCTGATCTCGATCGGCCACGACCGATCTCAGACCGCGGCGATCGGTCCGATCGCCGAAAATCCGATGGTTGCGATCGATCCAAGCCCTGATCTGATCGGCAACAACCGATCTCGTACCGCGGCGATCGGTCCGATCGCCGACGATCCGAAGGTTTCGATCGATGCAAGCCCTAATCGATCCTGATCGGCCACGACCAATCTCAGACCGCGGCGATCGGTCCGATCGCTGACGATCCGATGGTTGCGATCGATCCAAGCCCTAATCCTGATCGACCACGACCGATCTCGGACCGCGGCGATCGGTCTGATCGCCGATGATCCGACGGTTACGATCGATCTAAGCCCTAATCCGATCGGCCACGACCGATTTCGAACCACGGCGATCGGTCCGATCGCCGACGATACAACGGTTGCGATCGATCCAAGCCTTGATCCCGATCGGCCACGACCTATCTCGGACCGCGGCGATCGATCCGATCATCGACGATCCGAGGTTGCGATCAATCCAAGCCCTGATCCCGATCGGCCACGACCGATCTTCGACCGCGGCGATCGGTCCGATCGCCAACGATCCAACGGTTGCGATCGATCCAAGCCCAAATCCCGATCGGCCACGACCGATCTCGGATCGCGGCGATCGGTCCGATCGCCGATGATCCGACGGTTGCGATCGATTCAAGCCCTGATCCCGATCGGTCATGACCGATCTCAGACCGCAGCGATCGGTCTGATCGCCGACGATCCGATGGTGAGATCGATCCAAGCCCTGATCCCGATCGGCCATGACCGATCTCGGACCGCGGCGATCGGTCCGATCGCTGATGATCCGACAGTTGCGATCGATCCAAGCCTTGATCCCGATCGGTAACGATCGATCTCGGACCACGGCGATCGGTCCGATCGCCGATGATCCGACGATTGCGATCGATCCAAGCCCTAATCCCGATCGTCCATGATCGATCTCGGACCGCAGCGATCGGTCCGATCGCCGACGATCCGATGGTTGCAATCGATCCAAGCCCTGATCCCGATCGGCCACGACCGATCTCGGACCGCGGCGATCGATCCGATCGCCGATGATTGAACGGTTGCGATCGATCCAAGCCTTGATCCCGATTGGCCACGGACCGATCTTGGACCTCGGTGATCGTTCCGATCGCCGACGATCCGACGGTTGCGATTGATCCAAGCCCTGATCCCGATCGGCCATGATCGATCTCGGACCGCGGCGATCGATCCGATCGCCGATGATCCAACGGTTGCGATCGATCCAAGCCCTAAACCCGATCGACTACAATCGATCTCGGACAGCGGCAATCGGTCCGATTGCCGACGATCCGACGGTTGCGATCGATCCAAGCCCTGATCCCGATCGGCCACGACCGATCTCGGACCACGGTGATCGGTCCGATCGCCAACGATCCGATGGTTGAGATCGATCCAAGCCCTGATCCCGATCGGCCACGATCGATCTCATACCATGGAAATCAGTCCGATCGCCGACGATCCGACAGTTGCGATCGATCCAAGCTCTGATCTCGATCGGCCACGACCGATCTCGTACAGCGGCGATCGGTTTGATCATCGACGATCCAACGGTTGCGATTGATTGAGGCCCTGATCAATCCAGATCGGCCACGATAGATCTCGGACCGTGGCGATCGGTCCGATCACCGATGATCCGACAGTTGTGATCAATCCAAGCCCTGATCCCGATCGGCCACGAACGATCTCGGATCGTGGCGATTGATCCGATCGCCGAAGATCCGATGGTTGCGATCGATTCAAGCCCTAATCCCGATCGGCCACAATCGATCTCGATTAGCGGAGATCGATCCGATCGCAGACAATCTGACGGTTGCGATCGCTACAAGCCCTGATCCCGATCGGCCATGACCGATCTTGGATCGCGGTGACCGGTCCGATCGCCAATGATCCGACGGTTTGCGATCGAACCAAGGCCTGATCCCGGCCATGACCGATCTCAGACCGCGGCGTTCGTTCTGATCACCGACGATCCGATGATTGCGATCGATCCAAGTCCTGATCCCGATCGGCCACGACCGATCTCGGAACACGGCGATTTGTCTGATCTCCGATGATCCGTCGGTTGCGATCGATCCAAGTGCAGATCCCGATCAGCCATGACTGATCTCGGACCACGGCGATCGTCCGATAGCCGACAATCCAACGGTTGCGATCGATCCAAGCCCTGATCGATCCCGATCGGCCACGACCGATCACGGACCGCGGCAATCGGTCCGATCGCCGATGATCCGACGGATGCGATCGATCCAAGCCCTGATCCCGATCGGCCATAACCGATCTCGGACCACGGCGATCGGTCCGATCGCCGATGATTCGACGGTTGCGATCGATCCAAGCCATGATCCTGATCCACCACGATCGATCTCGGACCGCGGCGATCGGTCTGATCACCGATGATCCGACGGTTGCGATCGATCCAAGCCTTGATTCCGATCGGCCACGATCGCTCTCGGACCGCTGCGATCGGTCCGATCACCGATGATCCAACGGTTGCGATCGATCCAAGCCCTGATCGATCCCGATCGGCCACGGTCGATTTCGGACAGCTGCGATTTGTTCGATTGCCGATGATCCGACGGTTGCGATCGATCCAAGCCCTAATCCCGATCGGCCACGACCGATCTCGGACCGCGGCAAACGGTCCGATCGCCGACGATCTGATGGTTGCGATCGATCCAAGCCCTGATACCGATCGGTCACGACCGATCTCGGGACCGCGGCGATCGGTCCGATCGCCGATGATCCGACTGTTGCGATCGATCCAAGCCCCGATCGATCCCGATCAGCCACGACTGATCTCGGACCGCGGCGATAGGTCCCATCGCCGATGATCCAACGGTTTGCGATCGATCCAAGGCCTGATCCCGATCGGCCACGACCGATCTGGGACCATGGCGATCGGTCCGATCACCGACGATCCATCGGTTGCGATCGATCTTGTGCTGATCCCGATCGGCCACGATCGATCTTGGACCGCGGTGATCGGTCCGATAGCCGACAATCCGACGGTTGCGATCGATCCAAGCCCTGATCCTGATTGGCCACGACCGATCTCGGACCGCGGCGATCGGTCCGATCGCTGACGATCCGACAGTTGCGATCGATCCAAGCCTTGATCCCGATCGGTAACGATCGATCTCGGACCACGGCGATCGGTCCGATCGCCGATGATTCGACGGTTGTGATCGATCCAAGCCCTAATCCCGATCGTCCATGACCGATCTCGGACCGCGGCGATCGGTCCGATCGTCGACGATCCGACGGTTGCGATCGATCCAAGCCCTGATCCCGATCGGCCACGACCGATCTCGGACCGCGGCGATCGATCCGATCGCCGATGATCGAACGGTTTGCGATCGATCCAAGCCTTGATCCCGATCGGCCATGACCGATCTCGGACCTCGGTGATCGATCCGATCGCCGACGATCCGACGGTTGCGATCGATCCAAGCCCTGATCCTGATCGGCCACGATCGATCTCGGACCGTGGCGATCGGTCCGATCGCCGATGATCCAACAGTTGCGATCGATCCAAGCCCTAAACCCGATCGACCACGACCGATCTCGGACAGCGGTAATCGGTCCGATTGCCGACGATCCGACGGTTGCGATCGATCCAAGCCCTGATCCCAATCGGCCACGACCGATCTCGGACCGCAGTGATCGGTCCGATCGCCGACGATCCGATGGTTGAGATCGATCCAAGCCCTGATCCCGATCGGCCACGACCGATCTCGTACCGTGGCAATCGGTCCGATCGCTGACGATCCGATAGTTGCGATCGATCCAAGCTCTGATCTCGATCGGCCACGACCGATCTCGGACGGCGGCGATCGGTTTGATCACCGACGATCCGACGGTTGCGATTGATTCATGCCCTGATCAATCCAGATCGGCCATGACCGATCTCGGACCATGGCGATCGGTCCGATCACCGATGATCCGATAGTTGTGATCGATCCAAGCCCTGATCCCGATCGGCCATGACCGATCTCGGACCGCAACGATCGGTCCGATCGCCGATGATCCGATGGTTGCGATCGATCCCGATCAGCCACGATCGATCTCGGACCGCGACGATCGGTCTGATCGTCGACGATCCGAGGGATGCGATCGATCCAAGCCCTAATCCCGATCGGCTACGACCGATCTCGGATTGCGGCGATCGATCCGATCGTCGACGATCCGACGGTTGTGATCGATTCAAGCCCTAATCCCGATCGGCCACAACCGATCTCGATTAGCGGAGATCGGTCCGATCGCAGACAATCCGACGGTTGCGATCGATCCAAGCCCTGATCCCGATCGGCCATGACCGATCTTGGACCACGGCGACCGGTCTGATCGCCAATGATCCGACGGTTGCGATCGAACCAAGGCCTGATCCCGATCGGCCATGACCGATCTCGGACCGCGGTGTTCGTTCTGATCACCGATGATCCGATGATTGCGATCGATCCAAGTCTTGATCCCGATCGGCCACGACCGATCTCGGACCACGACGATTTGTTTGATCTCCGACGATCCATCGGTTGCGATCGATCCAAGTGCAGATCCCGATCGGCCACGACTGATCTCGGACCACGGCGATCGGTCCGATAGCCGACAATCCAACGGTTGCAATCGATCCAAGCCCTGATCGATCCCGATCGGCCATGACCGATCATGGACCGCGGCGATCGGTCCGATCGCCGATGATCCAACGGATGCGATCGATCCAAGCCCTGATCCCGATCGGCCACAACCGATCTCGGACCGCGGCGATGGGTCCGATTGCCGACGATTCGATGGTTGCGATCGATCCAAGCCATGATCCTGATCCGCCACGATCGATCTCGGACCGCGGTGATCGGTCCGATCGCCGATGATCCGACGGTTGCGATCGATCCAAGCCCTAATTCCGATCGGCCACGATCGATCTCGGACCGCGGCGATCGGTCCGATCACCGATGATCCGACGGTTGCGATCGATCCAAGCCCTGATCGATCCCGATCGGCCAAGGTCGATTTCGGACCGCTGCGATTTGTTCGATCGCCGATGATCCGATGGTTGCGATCGATCCAAGCCCTAATCACGATCGGCCACGACCGATCTCGGACCACGGCGAACGGTCCGATCGTTGACGATCTGATGGTTGCGATCGATCCAAGCCCTGATACCGATCGGTCACGACCGATCTCGGACCACGGCGATCGGTCTGATCGCTGAAGATCCGACGGTTGCGATCGATTCAAGCCCTGATCCGATCGGCAACGATCGATCTTGTACCGCGGTGATCGGTCCGATCGCCGACGATCCAAAGGTTTCGATCGATGCAAGCCTGATCGATCCCGATCGGCCACGACCGATCTCGAACCACAGCAATCGTTCAGATCACCGACGATCCTATGGTTGCGATCGATCCAAGCCCTAATCCTGATCGGCCATGATCGATCTCAGACCACGGCGATCGGTCCGATTGCCGACGATCCGATGGTTGCGATCGATCCAAGCCCTGATCCCGATCGGCCATGACCGATTTTGAACCATGGCGATCGGTCTGATCGCCAACAATCCAACGGTTGCAATCGATCCAAGCCTGGATCCCGATCAGCCACGACCGATCTCGGACCGCAGCGATCCGACAGTTGCGATCGATCCAAGCCATGATCACGATCGACCACGACCGATCTCGGACCGCGGCGATCGGTTGGATCGCCGACGATCCAACGGTTGCGATCGATCCAAGCCCTAATCCCGATCGGCCACGACTGATCTCGGACCGCAGCGATCGGTCCGATCGCGATGATCCGACGGTTGCGATCGATTCAAGCCCTGATCTCGATCGGCCACGACCGATCTCGAACCGCGGCGATCGTTCCGATCGCCGACGATCCAACGGTTGAGATCGATCCAAGCCCTGATCCCGATCGGCCACGACCGATCTCGTACTGCGGCGATCGGTCTGATCGCCGAAGATCAGACGGTTGCGATCGATCCAAGCCCTGATCCCAATCGGCCATGATCGATCTCGGACAGCGGCGATCGGTCCGATCGCCGATGATCCGACGGTTTGGATCGATCAAAGCCCTGATCCCGAACGGCCACGACCAATCTCAGACTGCGGTGATCGGTCCGATCGCCGACAATCCGACGGTGGCGATCGATCCAAGCCCTGATCATGATCGGCCATGACCGATCTCGGACCGCGGCGATCTATCCGATCGCCGATGATCCGACGGTTGCGATCGATCCAAGCCCTGATCGATCTCGATCAGCCATGACCGATCTCGGAACGCTGCGATCGGCACTATCGCCGATGATCCGACGGTTGCGATCGATCCAAGCCCTGATCCAGATCAGCCATGACCGATCTCAGACCACGGCGATCGGTCCGATCGCCGACGATCCGACGGTTGCGATCGATCCAAGCCCTGATCCCGATCGGCCACGACCGATCTTGGACCGCGGCGATCGAACCGATCGCCAACGATCCGATGGTTGCGATAGATCCAAGCACTGATCCCGATCGGCCACGACAGATCTTGGACTGCGGCGATTTGTCCGATCGCCGATGACCCGATGGTTGCGATCGATCCAAGTCATGATCCCGATCGGCCATGACCAATCTCGGAACCTGGCGATGGGTCTGATAGCCGACGATCCGACGGTTGCGATCGATCCAATCCCTGATTGATCCAGATCTGCCACGACCGATCTCGGTCCGCGGCGATCAGTCCGATCACCGATGATCG
Source organism: Calamus simplicifolius (assembly GCA_900491605.1). Classification (NCBI taxonomy): domain Eukaryota; kingdom Viridiplantae; phylum Streptophyta; class Magnoliopsida; order Arecales; family Arecaceae; genus Calamus; species Calamus simplicifolius. The sequence goes on from UESW01001626.1 coordinate 420,910, forward strand.
GACGATTGCGATCGATCCAAGCCCTGATCCCGATCGGCCACGACCGATCTCAGGCTGCGGCAATCGGTCTGATCACTGACGATCCGACGGTTGCGATCGATCCAAGCCCTGATCAATCCTGATCGGCCCTGACCGATCTCGGACCGCGGCGATCGGTCCGATCGCCGATGATCCAATGGTTGCAATCGATCTAAGCCCTAATCCCGATTGGCCATCACCGATCTCGAACCACGGTGATCAGTCCGATCGCCGACGATCCGACGATTGCGATCGATCCAAGCCCCGATCGATCCCGATCAGCCGCGACTGATCTCGGACCGTGGCGATCGGTTCGATCGCCGATGATCCGACGGTTGCGATCGATCCAAGCCATGATCCTGATCAGCTACGACCGATCTCGAACTGCGGCGATCGGTCCGATCGCCGACGATCTGATGGTTGTGATCGAGCCAAGCCCTGATCGATTCCGATCAGCCACGACCGATCTCGAACCACAGCGATCGGTCCGATCGCCGACGATCCAACGGTTTGGATCGATCAAAGCCCTGATCCTGATCGGCCACGACCGATCTCAGACCGCGGCGATCGGTCCGATCGCCGACGATCTGACGGTGGCGATCGATCCAAGCCCTGATCATGATCGGCCACGACCGATCTCGGACCGCGGCGATCTATCCGATCGCCGATGATCCGACGGTTTGCGATCGATCCAAGCCCTGATCGATCCCGATCAGCCATGACCGATCTCGGAACGCTGCGATCGGCACTATCGCCGGTGATCCGACGGTTGCGATTGATCCGAGCCCTGATCCAGATTGGCCACGACCGATCTCGGACCACGACGATCGGTCCGATCACCGATGATCCGATTGTTGTGATCGATCCAAGCCTTGATCTCGATCGGCCACGACCGATCTCGAACCGCGGTGATCGAACCGATCGCCGATGATCCGACGGTTGCGATCGATCCAAGCCCTGATCCCGATCAGCCACGACAGATCTTGGACCGCGGCGATCGGTCTGATAGCCGATTATACGACGGTTGTGATCGATCCAATCCCTGATCGATCCCGATCTGCCATGACCGATCTCGGACCACGGTGATCGGTCCGTTGGCTGACGATCGGACGGTTGCGATCGATCCAAGCCCTGATCCTGATCGGCAATGACCGATCTTGGGCTATGGCGATCGGTCCGATCGCCGACGATCTGACGGTTGCGATCGATCCGAGCCCTGATCGATCCCGATCGGCCACGACCGATCTTGGACCATGGCGATCGGTCCGATCGCCGATGATCCGACGGTTGCGATCGATCCAAGCCCTAATCCCGATCGGCCACGACCGATCTCGAACCACGGCGATCGGTCCGATTGCCAATGATCTGACGGTTACGATCGATCCAAGCCCTGATCCTGATCGGCCAGGACTGATCTCAGACCGCGGTGATCGGTCTGATCGCCGACAATCCGACGATTGTGATCGATCCAAACCCTGATCGATCCCGATCGGCCACTAGCAATCTCTGACCGCGGCAATCGGTCTGATCGCCGACGATCCGATGGTTGGGATCGATCCAAGCCCCGATCCCGATCGGCCACGACCGATCTCGTACCGCGGTGATCGGTTCGATCGTCGATGATCCGACAGTTGCGATCGATCCAAGCCCTGATCTCGATTAGCCATGACCAATCTCAG
>UESW01001626.1:427291-448984 GCA_900491605.1 Calamus simplicifolius
CCATGGTTATATGGACTATCAGTGATTTTCCTGCTCTAGCTTATTTGTCAGGGTGGTCAACTAGCGGGTACAAGGCTTGTCTTATTTGTGGTGATGACACACCGTCTGTTGGCATTACTTGTAAACGATGCTACATTGGTGCTCGTCGTTGGTTGGAACCAAATCATAGGTGGCGCAATAGCAAAGAATTTGATGGGTTTCCAGAAACTCGTGGTCCACCAGTCGAACTCTCTGGAAAGGAGATTATTTCTCGATTAAACAACTTACATCGTTGTTGCCCAGGAAAACACCCAAACAATCCAGATAGGAAGAGAAAGCGAACAGAGGCAGAGTCCAACTGGACGAAGAAGAGTATATTGTTTGAGCTACCATATTGGTCCAAGCTACTATTACGGCACAACTTGGATGTCATGCATATTGAAAAAAACGTGTGTGATAACATCCTTGCTACACTTCTTAACATCCCTAAAAAGACAAAAGATAATGAGAATGCTCGTAAAGACTTGGAAATATGGGCATACGCAAGGAGTTATGGTTGGTGCGACGACCTTCAAGACCTAATGCATTGCCACAAGCTTCATTTGTTTTGACTAAGTCCGAGAAAGACAAGTTCTTTGAGTTCATGAGGGACGTCAAACTTCCTGATGGGTATGCTTCCAATGTCAAGCGTTATTTTACGAAGATAAGAAGTTATTTGGTATGAAGACACACGATTGTCATGTTGTCTTGCAAAAGTTGCTGCCTGTTGGGTTGTTGAATTTTTTTACAAAGGACATTCGAGCCACATTGATTGATTTATGTTTATTCTTCCAAAAAATATGTTCTAAAAAGTTAGTGAGGACTGAATTAAAGGAGTTGGAAAGAGGGATTGTTATAATTTTATGCAAGTTTGAGAGAATTTTTCCTCCTGCCTTTTTTGATGTTATGTTGCATCTTTGCATACATTTGCCTCAACAAGCCTTACTTGGTGGACCAGTTGGTGATAGATGGATGTATGGGGTGGAGAGATGCTTGGGTACTTATAAGCAATATGTAAGGAATAAGGCACGACCTGAAGGTTCTATTGCTCAAGCTTATGTGGTCGATGAAGCGTTATCATATTGCTCAATGTATATGTCAGAGATAGAAACTAAGTTCAGCAGGCCTGAACGCAATGTTGATGTGTCAGAGGTACCTCAAGAATCAAAGGTTGGGGTTTTTAAACAACCGGTTCGATGTTTTGGAGGAAAAAAGTATATCGATATTGCTGAAACAAAACTTCAGCTTCATTGGTATATACTCAACAATGCCAATATTCAAGAATTTTTTGAGTAAGTATAATAAATTGCTTACTACTTCTATCTATTACATTTGCTCATCTCAACATGTATACTAATATTGTACTTGTTATTGTAGTGAGCATATGTGGATCCTCCGTAATGAAGGTCATGCCAATCCCTCAATGGAACTACAACAAAGAACGTTCCCTGTTTGGTTTCGATCTAAGGTGATGATTTGATATTTTTCTTCATTAATCACTTTCTTAATCAAATATATGGTTAATATGATGAAATTGCATATGGAGATCTTGAGATCATCTGGGTCACCTCGAGCAACTGATGAGCTTTACTCATTGGCATTAGGCCCGAAGGATGTTTATAAGTCTTGGAGTAGTTGTGTGGTCAATGGAGTCCGATTCCATTGCAAGGATCGTGACGAAAAAAGGATGACACAAAATTGTGGGATCACTACTAAGTCTTTTCATAATGGTACAGAAGTTGATTTCTACGGGTGCTTGTTCGAGATTTTGGAACTTGATTATTTATATGGTAATAAAGTCTACCTTTTTAAATGTACATGGTATAATACTGATACTGCTGGAAGAACAAAAAAGTTGAAAAGGTTCATGGCTTTACTTGCATTAGAATAACCTCGGAGTGGTATAAGAATGACCCTTTCATTTTGGCGACCCAAGCAAAACAAGTGGTCTACCTTCCTGATTTGAAATATGGAAAAGATTGGGGTTGTTCAACATTTTCCACACCGACACATATGGGATATGCCTAAAATAACCGAAGTTGATGAAGTGGTTGAGGAAGAGGTGTTGCAGGAGGATCATGTGTCCAATATACCCCTTATGGTTGAGGATAACGAAATCAGTAGTCATGAATTGGTTTGAAATGACCTACCACCAATTATTATTGACAATGATGTTGCCAACAAACCTACAAATGAAGATGACGATAATAGTTCGAATACTGATGAGTTTATTGATGATGATGAAGATGATTTCTCCGAATGAATAAGTAATTATGTAATATGTTATATTTCTTTAAGTTCTTATTATCCATAATCATGCATGATTTCTAACATATCATATATTTCTTTACTTCAACAGAGGATGTCGAGTGGGAGCACTGTTATTCCTTCAGAATCTTCACAAGGTATATAAATAGTATTACTTTTTTTTTGAAATAAACAATATCCTAACTATCTTATATTCTTTGTAGGTACTGCTCCTTCGAAGAATGGTCGCAAATGCAGTAGAAATTTGAAAGTCATTGCTGCTCGAGAAGTTGCAAAGCAAGCTAAGTTGCCTCTTAGGTTTGAGTTCGGCATTCGCCAGGCGCTTGGTGACAATGCAGTCCAATTCAACAATTGCTGTGGGATTGTTGCTCGACAAGAAGCATCTTTTCAGTATCGCGAGTGGAGGAACATTCCTGAGCATGAAAAACAAACACTACGTGAAAAGGCAGCAGTATGTCCTTTTACTTTAAAAGTCCTAATTTCTTATAATATCGTTTGAATGTGGATGAGATCTGTAATGTACTACAACTTTTAGAAAATGACATTTTATATATCTACTTTCAGAAAAAATCGATTTTAGTAGTATAAGAAAGAAAAAAATTGTTGATTTGCTTACATAGTTAACTTTTGATTCAGTTCCAGAAGGGATACTATTGCATGTAAAAGATGGGACTTTCTATGATTTAAAAGTTGTTGTTTGTGATTAGAATGGACTTTCATCATTTAGCATATGCAGTTCATTTTGTTTGTTAACATGGGAAAAAACCATTTGTTGGTAACACATTCAATTAAACTTGAGTCTCAAGTTGAGTCAATGGATGATGTACTTAGGTGTCACTTTGAGAATCCCATGCTCCATAGAAAGTTGTATTTTCATATTTGATGTATCATGATCATCTTCAAGGTTTCATTTTCCAAGCATATAGTGTGTTGCAGCAGGGTTTCATTTTTCAAGCGTATAGTGCTAATGAAGAGGTGGGTTGCATTCTGAAAAGTTTTATTTAAAGTTGGTTTGTAATGTTAAAGTATGTTTGGATGTGATAAGATATACTCTTCTCATAAATTAATTTAATTTTTTTCTAGGATGATTGGGATATTGATCTGACAGATAAAAGGATAAGAGATATTATTGACAAGCAATTAAACGAGGCTTGGAAGCAACAAAAGCACAGGTTTTATGCTTGGTACTTGCAAAAGGAGATGGACAAGCTCTCAGATGCAGATGCTTACGCAAAGCCTCATCCATATTGTAAACCTGAAGATTGGAAGTTCTTAGTCAAAAATTGGAGGTCAAAAGAATGGCAGGTATGATTATTTGATTACATTGTTTTATTGAGTCATGAATTTCTTATGTGTTCATTTGCTAGATTTTCATGCTTCAAAGTTATTAGTTATCTCTTTTCTTATTATAGGAAAGGCGAGAGAAGAATATTAAGAACCTCCGCAATAGAAAGACAAAGACTAAGAATGGATCAGTGACAACAGCAAACCATCATGTTCGTCGCAATAGGAATGTCGCTGTTGATAATATCAAAAGTTGGAAGGAGCTTCGTCATGACGAGAAGACGGACAAGTGGACATCCGACATATGTCGAGACCAATATGTAAGTATTTAATTCTAAATTATAATGTTTTGTCCATATTATTGTTATGGAAATGATATCTTTTTTTATTTCATATTTTTCTCTGATAGGCCCAGATGATGACATATAAGAATGACTCAGAGAACCAGCTCACTGACCTTCAAATTATGGAGAAGGTTTTGGGGCCTCGATCAGCATATGCTCCAGGATGGTCGCGTATTCAAACTAGTCGTCAATTAGGGGAGAGACAGTTTGTTGAATCTTCTACAATCCACAATGTTAATCGACCCTCTTATGATGAGCTTGTTCAGCAGCTTCAGCAAGCCAACGAAAAGATCGGCACCATGTCCTCAGTGCTAGAGAATGTTATGGCCCGCATGACTGCGATTGAGACTTCACAGGTTACATCGTCGAGCAACCCTCCACCTTCATCTTCCGCTGACATCTTGGATGAGAGAGATTGAGTTGTATCTTCCACTGACATCTTGGATGAGAGAGATTGAGTTGTCTATGCATTGTTCACTCTTTTATCTTTTTTTTTAAGCTGATATCAAATACTTTACTTTGGTTTAAAACATTTCGGTTGTATTTTGGATTTTGAACTTTGTTGATGTATTTATTAATGCTATTTAGTTTCATGAACTTTAATTTAGAGTCATTCATAACTAATTTGGCTTTCCATAACGAATTTAATATTAGGAACAAGTTAAATTGCAATAATTTTAAATGAATTTGCAACGAAAATAAATTTATTTAGCAACGATCTCTTTTCCGCAATGAAACTAAGTTCGTTGCAGAAACTCATATTCAGTAACAAATTAGACTAAAAAAAACATTCGTTGCAGCAAACATTTAGCAACGAATTTTGTTTCAGCAACCAAAATAAATTTGTTGCAGAAACTCGACTTCAGTAACGAATTATTGTGTTTTTTTTGAAAGTAGTAGCAACGAATTTTCTAGATTCCGCAACGAAATATTTTCATTGCAAAAGGTAGACTTTCTGTAACGAATTGTATTCGTTGCTAAAAGTAGTGATTTGAGCTTTAGCAACCAACTTTCTATAACGAATGGTAACGAATATAAATTCATTGCGAAAAGTTTTTCGCAACGATTTTAGCACTTTCAGCAATGAAAAAAATTCATTGTTGAAAGCCAAAAATCTTATAGTGTGGATACATGATGCTGCTCAATAAATCTATTAAAAAATGCATGTTTATAAGTAATTGACTTAAAAACATAAACATATATTTTTAATTAGTATATACTTACAGCCCATGAGCATCAAGTCGAAGTATGGTGCGGCTGATGATGGAAGAACTCTCGGAGGTATGTGCCGATCGGCTGGATGGTAATACCAATGCAGGATCACCGCCGACTGCTAGAGAGATCGAAGGCTGTGCGATGTGTGGAGATCCAAACTCTCCATCTCCAAAGCTCATGTGATCTGATGCAGCAGAGCTACGTCCCTGCTCACTCCGTATGTCATCGGTAGATCAACCTATGCCTGTCATACTAAAAATACTAAAGATTCATGCAACTAAATTACGATTAATGATTGACTATGTAAAAATTTACCACTTATAAAATAAAGTTGAATTTAAAAAACCTCTATGTTAATTGGTGTCATTTGTTTCGTGAAATATTGGTTCAACATCCGATGCCGTATCGGACTGCGATTTAGTTTCATTATCATTGGAAGGAAACCAAACATTTGCATCCGTAATTTCTTGGACATCACCATTTGGATCTCTAAGTGATGTTTCAGGAGCCCTTGTGTCCTCCTCAATTGCATGCATTTCCATCTCATCCTCTTGAAATGCAGGGCACTCGGCTGATTGACTTGATGAACTCTCCTCTAATAAGATTGTTGAACATGTGACGATTTTAGAAACAGCCCACCAATCTCGCTTGTCGTTGCGCAAACTTGGATATCCGCAGTAAAACACTTGCTGAGCTTGGGATGCAAGGATGAATGGGTCATATTTCTGCAATCTTCGTCGATGGTTCACTTCAACCAAATTGTAGTCGTTATGAACCCTTTTGCCCACAGGAACTGTCGGATCGAACCAATCGCAACGAAACAATACGGTTTGTTTTATAGGCCAACCGGGATATTCAACTTCAACCACCTCTACTAACTTTCCGTAATAATCCTGCATATTTGCTCCAACACTTTCTCCTTTAACACACACGCCCCAGTTCTGCGTGCCTCTTGAAGCTGCTAATCATTCAATCTGAAATTTGTACCCATTAACAAAATAGCCAGTAGAGGTTGTTACGGTCTTCAATGGCCATTCCGATAGACATTTAATGAAAATATTATCGGTTGGGGACCATGGACCGTTTACCTATAAATTAATAAGCTATTCACAACCAATTCAAAAAATTAAAGCCATTACTGAAATTGATTGAGTGATACTACTCACAAATTCATAAAACCAGTAAGCGAACTCCGTTTCTAACTTCTGTCCAATTGCAACTTGACTGATGTCGGGATTCATCTGTCATTGTCTATCACAATACATCCTTATGGGATGATAAGAATTAAAACTGATGTTAGCAATTAAATATTGTGGTATATTGTAATTTAAATTAGAAGTTCCAATTAAGCATTGAAGTATACACTTACTCAATATATGGATCGACTTCTCTATAGTTCGTTAGGATATAATAATGTGCTGCATTATACTCCATATCGCTAAGATTTCTTGACTTCTGCCCCCAAATGAACGGCCGATACCTTTAAAAATTGATATTCTATCGTCATTAGGTTCTCCTTCGTCCACACATACGTCATCGTTACGACCAAGATTTTGGCTCATCGTGTGGACGTGACCCTCAAAGTAATGCGAGGCAAAAGCTGAAACTTCTTCGACCAAGTGTGCATTGCATATAGAACCTTCAACCCTTGCCTTATTACGCACATTATTTTTTAACTTCTTAAGGTACCTATATGTAAAGTTGAGACAAAAAATTAACCAATTTTCTCGCAATGAAATAATATTTGAAATGTCAATATGTCTTAATGATGTATATATTTACCTCTCGAAAGGATACATCCAGCAATACTGCACGGGACCAGCTATGCTCGCTTTGTATGGCAAGTGAACCGATAAATGCTCCACTGAATCAAAAAAACTGGAGGAAATATTCGCTCTAGCTTGCATAAAATAATTGGAATTTCCTCCTTAAGCTTGCCATGGATGCAGAAGTAATGACTGTGGCAGACAACTCCTTGAAGAACAAGCTGAGCTCTGTCAATGCCTTTCCAGACATGTTGCGGAAGCAACTCACGAAAAGCTATAGGCAATAACCGTTGCATGAAAACATGACAGTCATGACTCTTCATGCCGAACAACTTGAGCTTATGCATGTCCACACACCTACCGATATTTGAGGCATAACCATCTGGAAATTTTAACCCTCCAAGCCAGTTACATAAAACTTCTCGTGAATTTCTATCAAGAGTGTAACAGGCTTTAGGATAGGTCCCGTTGGTACTCCTCCTCAAATCACCTCTTCTGCAATACTGATTAAGTTCTTCTCTTGACTTTGCAGTGTCTTTTGTTTTTCTCGGGATGTTTAGCACCGTGTTAAATATGTTATCAAAAAATTTTTTCTTGATATGCATAACATCCAAGTTGTGCCGGATGAGATTTGTGCTCCAATAAGGCAAATCCCAAAATATACTCTGTTTCTTCTAGTTATGTTCTTTACATATACGGCCATTTATTCTATCTACATCTGGTTCCCAAGCATACCTCAACCCCAAATGCTCTATAGTATCAAATATATCCGTGCAGACCTAACCGGTTTGGCGAATTTTGTGACTGCTTTGTTTTTCCAGAAGGCGATCAAGTTACGCCTGTAAGGATGATTAAGGGGCAAGAACTTCCTATGATTATCAAACCATGACTGCTTACCACTCTTCTGCAATGTAAATGCATCCGAATCATACATGCAATGAGGGCATGCCAGATGTCTAGCAGTGCTCCAACCAGACAACATTGCATATGCCGGGAAGTCACTTATTGTCCACATCAAAGAAACTCTCATGATGAAATTCTGTTTCATAGAAATGTCGTAGGCTACGACTCCTGTTTCCCACAACATTTTTAATTCGGCCACCAACGGTTGCAGGAAGACATCAATCTTTTCCTTTGGATTTGATGGTCCTGGAACCAAAACGTCAAAAACATTGCAGTCTCTTTCATGCACTTCCATGGAGGAAGGTTATATACAGTCAGTATCACAAGTCAACATGAATACTGTTGCCCCGTTTGACCGAATGGTTGGAAGCCATCGGTACAAAGACCTAATCTGACATTCCTTATCTTCAGCGAAATCAGGATGATTTTCATTGAAATGCTTCCAAGCTTTTGAATCTGATGGATGCCGCATTTCATCCTCTTTAGATTCATGTTCGGCATGCCATCTCATATCAGCAGCTGTAGCCTCAGATCTGTATAATCTCTGCAGGCGTGGAGTTAGAGGAAAGTAATGCATCCTCTTATAAGGAATACTTTTCATCCTACTTGTACTAGCTCCCCCTTCACCATTTTTGTACCTCGATTGCCCATAAATCTTACCCCATCTCAGCTCCGAGTCTTCACCCCAATATATCATACAATTGTTCAAGCAACAATCGATCTTATTAACCAGGAGCCCAAGCCCACGCAACAACTTCTTCGTTGAGTAAAAACTGTCTGCTACAACATTATTATTTGGCAAAATTTCCTTGATTAACCCAGCTACAGAATTAAATGCCTTTTCTGATAATCGATGTTCTGCCTTAATATTCAGCTACCGAGCAGCCGTAGACAACTATGAATGACCCTCACAACCAGGATACAATTCTTGATTTACAGCACGCAACATATCATAAAATTGCTGTGCATCTGGATTTGGTTCTTCCATAAATGTATTCTGATTGAATTCATTACCCGATGCATTCATCACCATTTCTTCATATATGTTTAGATTCACAAATGGTTCATCAACGGGAATTGACACTTGTTGGCTTGTAACAACTGCTGGAATTTCCTCTGGTTCACCATGATAGTACCAAACATCGTAATCAGGAATAAACCCCTTTTTACACAGATGCACCTTAACAGTTTTGACATCTCTGTAGGCTTTATTTTGACACCTGTGATAGTTGCATAGGCACCTAATCCTAGGCCCATCCATCCATTCAGTTGGCTACATGCAAATGCGATAAATTCTTCCAATCCATTCAGAAAATCTGGATTAAGCAAGCCATCTTTTATCCTTGCATACATCCACGAGCGAGCCCCGCTCATTTTTGACCGACTTATACAATTTCTGGTAAACCATTAAAGGAAACCACATTATAAAACTATATTAGCATTACTAAATATATAACTAAACCAATTTTTTTTAGACAACTAAGGTCCCTACCCTGCAAGGCCCGGCCACGGCTACGATCCTTGGCGTGCTAGCAAGGACCGAGGCACAGGTTTATGCCAGGCTAATGCTAGGGCTTGAGTTCGGGTCGGGCCGCAAGGCGGTCTGTTTAATCATGAGACTTCACAAGCATTCAAGTGTCCTAAATTAATTCTACCTTCACTCCATGTCTAAAAGGTAAGGCCCTATCCCATTCAAGAATATTTTTTATGATATGTTATTCTGCTATTAATTATCATCGATCGGTTACGTTAAAATTTCAGCAGTATTTCCCCATATGTTCTCCTAAATGTGTGGCATATATGCCACACTAGGAGAACGTATGAGCAAATACAAACCGCAATCTCATCAAACGATGATTAATAGCAGACTAACATATCACAAAAAATATTCTCAAACTGTCCACCAGGACAATTTGAGAATTTGCAAGACTAAGTCTTACAAATTCTCAAACGGGTCTAAAGGTTATAGTGCTGTGATTAATAATATGAAAATCTGAAGACAATCGAACTTATGCTTGTTATTTTTAACTTCTTATCAATTATACATATATAGGAATAGTATTCTATATATAGTCACTGACTTCTTAAGATTATTATGTCGAATATAAATGTTTGTGAAGACTAAAATATAAATCATTGAAACTACTAATTTGTTACTAAAAATTAAATAATAATACAACAAACTTTCTATCTAGCATTACATAATTTAATGCATCATTCAATTTGAAGCAAAATGTAAATAATCAAGACATAACAATTGTAAATAACTACAAATGCACAAATATTATTGCATAAATAGCTATAAAGAAATGAAAAGCTATGACTGCAATTTTGAAATTACCTAATCTAAAGAGTTATAGTTAATGAGCTAAATTAGTTGACCTAAATAGCTAAGCTAATTCAGCTCGACCTATCTAAAGAGTTTTGATTGATGATCTAAAGAGATAAGGTTGATGGTCTAAAATCAGCTTACTTGAGAAGTTAAAACTGATAAGCTAAATTAATTGACCTAAATAGCTATGATTTATGAGTTTAATCAGTTGATTGAAAAAGAGTCATGATTGATGAGCTAAATCAGTCTATCCAAAGAGCTCCGACTAATGACATAAATTAATTAATTTATAACTAATCTAATAAAAAATTAGATTCGTAGTAACATTTTTTTAATATTTATCATCAAATTATTTAAAAATATTTTTAAAAATAATAAAATATAATAGAATCTAAATTTTTTGTGTTAATTTTTTTTCATGAGTGTTAATATTTTTTTTTTGAAGGGGCCGGGGGGTGGGGAAAACCCCCCTAGCTGTTACTTTAAAAAAAAAATTAAGTTGCCCATGTTTTAAAAATATATTTATATTTTTTTATATTTGTCATCAAATTATTTGAAAATATTTTTAAAAATAAAATATGATAGAATCTAATTTTTTTTGTTAATTTTTTTATGAGTGTTAATTTTTTTTTTAATTGAAGGGGCCGGGGATGGGGAAAAGCCCCCTAGCTGTTACTTATTATTATTTTTTTTGGTCTGGCCACCATGGCCGGAGAAGACGAACGGGAGGGGGGGTTCCCCCAAACTTTTTTTTTTTCCGTGGCCTGGCCACGGCCGTGGCCGTAGAAGACGAAGGGGGGGTGGGGAAACCCCCCCCCCCCAAACTGTAATATTTTTTTTTTGGCCTGGCCACCGTGGCCAGGCCACGGCCGGCCGCGGCAGCGGCCGTGGCCGGAGAAGATGAACGGGAGGGGGGGTGGGGAAACCCCCCCCCCATTAATATTTTTTTTCGATGGCCTGGCTACCGTGGCCAAGCCACAGCCGGCCACGGCAGAGAAGACGGCCATTGCCATGGCCGTGGCCGTAGAAGACGAAGGGGGGTGGGGAAAACCGCCCCCAAAACTGTAAATTTTTTTGGTGGCCTGGCCATCGTGGCCAGGCCAAGGCAGCGACCGTGGCCGGAGATGACGGCCACAGCCGTGGCCGTGGCCGGAGAAGACAAAGGGGGGGTGGGGAAAACCCCCCCAAATAGTTTTTTTTTTTGGTGGCCTGGCCACCGTGGCCAGGCCACGGCCGGCCACGGCAGCGGTCGTGGCTGGAGAAGACGGCCACGGCCGTGGCCGTGGCTGGACCCTATTTAAAAAAAAAAATAGAAGGAGGATGGGCTTACCTGGTCGCGAGGGGACGCCGCCGGAGTGGGGGGAGCTTCCATCGAGGGAGAGGACGGGGGCAGCCGGAGGAGCGGATGAACAGCTGCGGCTAGGGTAGGAATAGGAAGAAGAAGAGAAGGGAAGCGGGGGGGCTGGCCCGACCAAGCCTTAAATATATATTGCGTCACTAATCACTGCAATTTTATTTATTATTATGGATTAGCGACGCAATAATGCGTCGCTAATCCATCGCTACTTTGGCTTTTTTATTTTTTTATGCAAAACTTAGCGACGCAACTAATTGCATCGCTAATGAGTCGCTAACTTGGCGCCAATGTCTGGCAGGAAAATAATTTTTATTTTCTAGGAAATTGCATCGCAAATGCGTCGCAATATTTTTTAAATATTTATAACTGATAAAAATTATATTTTTTGAAAATAATTGCGTCGCATATATTGTGTCATAATATTTTTTTAATTTTTTGATTACATTTATTTTTTAAAAAACATTGCGACGTAATAAATGGTCGCAATATTAAAAATTATTTTCTCTGAGAAAATTATTTTTATTTTCTAGAAAAGTGTGTCGCAAATACATCGCAATATTTTTTAAATATTTATAACTGATAAAAATTATATTTTCTGAAAATAATTGTGATGCATATATTGCGTCACAATATTTTTTTATTTTTTTATTGCATTTATTTTTCTTAAAAACATTACGACGCAATAAGTGTGTCGCAATATTAAAAATTATTTTCTGAAAAAATTATTTTTATTTTCTAGAAAATTTCGCAAATGCATCATAATATTTTTAAATATTTATAATTGATAAAATATAATTTTTCTAAAAAATTATGTCGCAAATGCGTGCAATATTTTTTAAATATTTATAACTAATAAAATTTATATTTTCTAAAAATAATTGTGATGCAAATAATGTGTCGCAATGTTTTTTTTAAAATTTTTTAATTACATTTATTTTTCTAAAAAACATTGCGACGCAATACATGCATCGTAATATTAAAAATTATTTTTTCTAGAAAAATTATTTTTTAGGAAAATGTGTCGCTAATGCATCGCAATATTTTTTTAATAATTATAACTGATAAAAATTATATTTTCTAAAAATAATTGCGATGCACATATTGCGTCGCAATGTTTTTTTTAATTTTTTTATTACTATTATTTTTCTTAAAAACATTGTGACGCAATAAATGCATCGCAATATTAAAAATTATTTTATCTGGGAAAGTTATTTTTATTTTCTTGAAAATTGCATCGATCGATCGGACCGATCGGCGATGATCCAACGGTTGCGATCGATCCAAACTGTGATCCCGATCGGCCACAATCGATCTCGGACCGTTGCAATCCGTCGAGATCGGCGACGATCCGACAGTTGCGATCGATCAAGCCGTGATCCCGATCAGCCACAACCGATCTCGGACCGTGGCGATCGATCCGATCGGCGACGATCCGACGGTTGCGATCGATCCAAGCCCTGATCCTGATCGGCCACGATCGATCCCGGACCGTTGCGATCGGTCCGAGATCGCTGATGATCTGATAGTTGCGATCGATCGAAGCCCTGATCCCGATCGGCCACGACCGATCTCGGACCGTGGCGATCGATCCGATCACCGACGATCCGACGGTTGCGATCGATCCAAGCCATGATCCCGATCAGCCACGACCGATCTCGGACCGTGGCGATCGGTCCGATCGGCGATGATCTGACAGTTGCGATCGATCCAAGCCCTGATCCCGATCGGTCACGACCAATCTCGGACCGTGGCAATCGGTCCGATTGCCGACGATCCGATGGTTGCGATCGATCCAAGCCCTGATCGATCCCGATCGGCGATGAACGATCTCGGACCGTCGCGATCGATCCGATAGGCGACGATCTGATGGTTGCAATCGATCCAAGCTGTGATCCCGATCGGCCACGATCGATCCCGAACCATTGCAATCAGTCCTAGATCGGCGACGATCCGACGGTTGCGATCGATCGAAGCCGTGATCCGATCGGCCATGACCGATCTCGGACCATGGCGATCGGTCCGATCGGTGATGATCCGACAGTTGTGATCGATCCAAGCCCTGATCCCGATCGGCCACGACCGATCCCGAACCGTTGCGATCAGTTTGAGATCGCTGACGATCCGACGGTTGCGATCGATCCAAGCCCTGATCCTGATCGGCCACGACCGATCTTGGACCGTGGCGATCGGTCCGATCGCCGACGATCCGATGGTTGCGATCGATCCAAGCCCTGATCCCGATTGGCCACGACCAATCCTGGACCGTTGCGATCGGTCCGAGATTGCTGATGATCCGATGGTTGCGATCGATTCAAGCCCTGATCCCGATCGGCCACGACCGATCTCGGACTGTGGCGATCGATCTGATCGACGATCTGACGGTTGCGATCGATCCAAGCCGTGATCCCGATCGGCCATGACCGATCTCGAACTATGGCGATCGGTCCAATCGGTGACGATCCAACGGTTGCGATCGATCCAATCCCTGATCGATCCTGGTCGGCGATGAATGATCTCGGACCGTTGCGATCGATCCGATAGGCGACGATCTGACAGTTTCGATCGATCCAAGCCATGATCCCGATCGCCCACGACCGATCTCGGACCGTTGCAATCCATCCGAGATCACCGACAATCCGTCGGTTGCGATCGATCGAAGCCGTGATCCCAATCGGCCATGACCGATCTCGGACCGTAACGATCGGTCCAATCAGCGATGATCCGACGGTTACGATCGATCCAAGCCCTGATCGATCCTGGTCGGCGATGAACTATCTCGTACCATCGTGATCGATCTGATAGGCGACGATCCGACGGTTGCGATCGATCCAAGCCATGATCCCGATCGGCCATGACCGATCTCGGACCATTGCAATCCATCCGAGATCAGCGATGATCCGACGATTGCAATCGATCGAAGCCGTGATCCCGATCGGCCACGATCGATCTCGGCCGTGGCGATCGTCTGATCAGCAACGATCCGACGGTTGCGATTGATCCAAGCCCTGATCCCGATCGGCCACGACCGATCTCGGACCGTGGTGATCGATCCGATGCCGACGATCCGACGGCTACGATCGATCCTAGCCATGATCCCGATCGGCCACGACCGATCTCGAACCGTGGCGATCGGTCCAATCGGTGACGATCCGATGGTTGCGATCGATCCAAGCCCTGATCCCGATTGGCCACGAACGATCTCGGACCGTGGCGATCGATCGATCACCGACGATCCGATGGTTGCGATCGATCCAAGCCCTGATCAATCCCGGTCGGCGATGAACAATCTTGGACCGTCGCGATCGATCTGATAGGCGATGATCCGACGATTGCGATCGATCCAAGCCCTGATCCCGATCGGCCATGACCGATCTCGGACCGTGGCGATCCATCCGATCGACGACGATCCGACGGCTATGATGATCCAAGCCGTGATCCCGATCGGCCATGATCAATCTCGGACCGTGGCGATCGGTCCGATCGGTGACGATCCATGGTTGCGATCGATCCAAGCCCTGATCCTGATCGGCCACGATCGATCCCAGACCGTTGCAATCAGTCCAAGATCGGCGATGATCCGACGACTGCGATCGATCGAAGCCATGATCCCGATCGGCCACGACCGATCTCGACCGTGGCGATCGGTCCAATCGGCGATGATCCGACAGTTGCGATCGATCGAAGCCCTGATCCCGATCGGCCACAACCAACCTGGACCGTTGCGATCGGTCCGAGATCGCTGACGATCCGATGGTTGTGATCGATCCAAGCCCTAATCCCGATTGGCCACGATCGATCTCGACCGTGGTGATCGGTCCGATCGCCGATGATCCGACGGTTGCGATCGATCGAAGCCATGATCCCGATCGGCCATGACCGATCTTGACAGTGGCGATCGGTCCAATCAGCGATGATCCAACGGTTGCGATCGATCCAAGCCCTGATCCTGATCATCCACGATCGATCTTGGACCGTGGCGATCGAACCGATTGGTGTTGATCCGACAGTTGCCATCGATCCCAGCCTGATCGGCCACGATCAATCTTGGACCGCAGCGATCGATCCGATCGGCGATGATTTGACGGTTGCGATCGATCCAAGCCCTGATTCTGATCGGCCACGACCGATCTCGGACCGATCGCTATTTAACATAATTAATTTTTTAAAAACATTGCGATGCAAAGGGTTGCGTCGTAATTTTTTAATATGATAATTATATTATATAAAAATTAATTTTATTTAAAATAATTGCGACGCAACAAGTGCATCGCTAAATTAAAACATAATTTTCCTAATTTTCTGGTTTATTGCGTCACTATTTAACATAATTAATTTTTTTAAAATATTGCGACGCACTGAATTGCGTCGCAATATTTTTTTCTCATAATTATATTTTATAAAAATTTATTTTATTTAAAATAATTGCGATGCAATTATTGCATCGCTAAATTAAAAATAATTTTTTTAATTTTTTGATTTATTGCGTCGCTAATGCGTCGCTATTTAATATAATTAATTTTTTAAAAAATATTGCGACGCATTGTGTTGCATCGCAATTATTTTTTTTCATATTTATACTTTATAAAAATTAATTTTATTTAAAATAATTATGACGCAGTTATTGCATCACTAAATTAAAAAATAATTTTTCTAATTTTTGGTTTATTGCATCGCTAATGCGTCGCTATTTAACATATTTAATTTTTTTAAAAACATTGCGACGCACTGAGTTGCATCGTAATATTTTTTTCTAATATTTATATTTTATATAAATTAATTTTACTTAAATTATTTGCGACGCAATTGGTGCATCGTTAAATTAAAAATAATTTTTCTAATTTTTTGATTTATTGCGTCGCTAAAGCGTCGCTATTTAACATATTTAATTCTTTTAAAAACATTGCGATGCACTGAGTTGCGTCGCAATATTTTTTTTCATATTTATATTTTATAAAAAATTAATTTAAAAATATTGTAATGCATTATTTGCATCTCTAAATAAAAAAATTAATTTTTTTGATTTTCTGGTTTATTGAGTAGCTAATGCGTCGCTAATTGCGTCGCAATGTTTTGTTATCACGGAGGCATTGCAAAGTGGTCGCAATTAGCGACGTAATGATGCGTCGCTAAATTTATGTATGTATATTATATATAATATTATCTATATAATAATTTATGTGTGTATATTATTATATAATATTATCTATATATAAATTTATGTGTATATTATATATAGAATATTATCCAGTTTGTGCCATCCAGGAAATTTCTGCCCATCGTCGACCCTTCAAAGTTGGGTGGTAAGAGTTTGTGGTATTAGGCGACTTCAGTTGCCCATTTAAGATACATGGTGTTGTCGTTAGGTGATCAAATTCAGATGATAAGAGGAGCTTACGAACCTCCTTTTAATAATATATAATGGCCAAACCCATTCCAAAGACTTTCCTCCATGATGAGCTAATTATTCAAACAAACTACTTGATGCCTAACCAACTATTGCAAAGAATCTACGAATCTGGACTAAAAATTAGCCATCAAGAGAAAGAATAGGGCAGTCACCTGATTCCACACAAGAGAGAAAAAGAATCATTAAGAGAGAGAATGCCTAAAAGAAAGAAACTTGGGATACAAGTTAGAGAGAGAATGAAGGACGTTTAGAGCGAGAAAGAGGCATTCCAAAACCTCATGCCTTTCCCTTTCTTAAAGAGAGAAACCACCTAAAAGAGATAACAACCCATCTAGAGAGAGAAAATTGGATGAGAGAGAAAATCATCTAGAGAGAGAAAGTTGGCCAAGAGAAAGAAAAAACTTTTGTCTCCTTGGATTCATGTGTCCTCTCTTGTAAGAAGAGAGAAGACACCTCTAGAGAGAGAACACAAGAAGATGAGAGAGAAAAAAGCACCCTTTTGACTCAGAGAGAGAAAGTTGTGATGAGAGCGAACCGTGCATGGGGAAGTGAGAGGGGGTGGCACTAGGGTTTCCTCAAATCCTAGAGAGAGAAGGGGTAGCGACTAGGGTGAGGGAAGAGAGAGAAAATAATGTCTTGGAAGAAAAGAATCAATGCATTTCTATTTTTTTCACAAACACTAGGGTTTAGGGTTTAAATACATAGCCAAGCTAGCTTGACCCTAACTCAAAAAAACTTCCACGGCTAACTCAATGAGATTAAGCTAACCTAAAGCCTATGTACATCCATGACTTGACTCAATTTTAAAACCTTTGGGCTCACATACAGTCCAATACAAGTTAGCCTCCTCAAAGCCCATAGCCCAATATGGGCCTTGATATAATCTAAAGCCCAAAATAACTCTAGAATCCTTCATGATGCCTCATGAAGTATAGACCTTGGCCTTTCCATATTTTTCTATTCATTGGGAGCATCACACTAGGTTCAACAATAATGTGGGATCTTACGCTGTCAACATAGACTTGGGGAAGGAGACCTACAATCACCTTTGCTAATGATGTTATTAGTTAGTACAAGCATAATTGGAATAATACCACATTACCCGAAGCAATATATTTGCAAGTATGATTTGAGAAATTGGTGGTCAATTTTCATGCAATAAAAGAAATCTGGGCATCCAATAGAGAGAGAGAGAGTGGTAAACCTAAGTCCATGAGTTCTTTATTCTTATTTTTCAAGATTTTATTTGTTTGATCCAACTATTCATAGCTAGTTGTTTAAAATGTTTCAAATCCTTAGAACAGTTTAAGTCTAGCCAATTGAAGAAGATTTACATAATATTGGTTCTTATTGAGGAGGACAATCGCAATCAAATGTGAGACATATATATAGAGGATTAAAGTTCATCAAAGAGTTATGTCTTTATCTAGAAGCTATGACATGGAAGCCTTCCTATTTTATATCTATTATCTTAGGTAGTATTTGATATAAAAAATGCTATTTCTGGATAAGTGTACGGGATAGAGTTTATCCGGGGAATAGCTGAGAAAATAATCAGCATTTTTTAATTACAGTTTTGCCCTCAAAGGATAGTTGGGGAAATAACTAGCTATTCTTTTAGTCACTAGGGAATAAGTTCAGGGAATAACCCATGATTAAACATCAGTTATCCCCTTTGGTTAACTTTTTTCCTATCTTTCGTAATTATGGCTTTTGGGAATAAGGATGCCCCCCTTATTCCCTATTTCAAATACAGTCTTAGAGAATAGCTTTCTATCAAGCTATTTGTAAGCGATGTGGTGAACAAATGAAATATACCACTACAAGAATCCTACGAAATAGCGACCCCAAAATGGTATCGCTAATACAAAAAAGACATTGGTAAAACATGTTAGCGACACAACAACAATGCAAAAAAATTGCTCACTAAATCGTTGGTTGCTAAGGAATTAATCGATGCCGATTTGGATGTTCATAATCTCGGTCCTGAACTCAAACCTAACAAGTTCCGTGATGGAATGCTCCATGTCTTCATTCTTGGCGGTGTCACCCTAACTACGAAAAAAGGAATCACGTCGGAGGAAGAATGCAAAAGCTTGGGCATCTAGACTACAAACTCTATAATCCTTTGGTTCAGCATCAATAGTCTCTAAAAAGATGCAGTAGCTCTCCTTCGATGAAAGGTCGACTGTCGAACCTTCATCCTTTGATGGTTCTGTGGCCTGAGACATTAGCTCATCCACATAAGCTTGCAAGGAATACATCACTACAACAATTCTTTTATATAACAATGCTAAAAAAGGTCATAGCATCAAAAAAAGATATCCCGATGCTTTTAAAAGTATCAGCAAAGTAGGAGTGGATAGAAATTTTCCCAACACTTTTTAAAAGCATCAGAATAGAATAACTTTTCAATGTTAATAAGGGTTGAGAAGTGCAAGAGAGGGAGAGAGAGAGAGAGAGGGTGTGGTATGGTGGTACCTTGGATGCAGCGAAGGGAGTAGTCTCCTAGGAATCGAAGGCCTCAGCCTTGCCGAAATCCGATGAACGGACAATCATGAATGCCCCATCGTCGAGACCGCTCAACACCTAGTGCACTACCCTGAGGCACAGCGTTGTTGCCACTACTGCATCAACTGCATGCCTATCGGCCTTCAGCACCCCGACCCTGATCTCTGAGCACCTCCCATCATCCGCTGCCACCACACCCACCTTGGATTCCACCACCTCAGGCCCGTCCGTGCTCCCCCACCACTCCCATCTTCCTTCTAACCTCAACTTCACTTGATCGCTGCCAAATTCATCGAAGATGACAAGGAGAGGCCCATGACTGCCATGTAAAAGAGAAGAAATCGGTTCAGAGGTTAAAAAAGAATGGGAAAACAATCGGGGATGGAAGAGACAGAAGGAAAGGTCATTTTTCCTACCGACGAGAGCTGCCATGGCGGCGGCGATTTGCTGGCAGGTGGGGGTCCAAGATGGCACACAATAGCCAAGCAGGGTGGATTCGATATTATCGTGTGCCGACATCGATCGAGTGAGGAGAGAAATTTGGGAGGAAAGGCATGGTATCAGAGAGGATTATGGGTGGATGATTTATGGCAGCAATCAAAGCGGGTTAGTATGGAAAATTATGGAAAATCATTTGATAAGGAAATGAAAAGCAACTCACCTTCAATCGAAAGATCTCGGTATCAAGAAAGACCACCAAAAACCCTAGGTCCCTCGGATCGAGACAGACAATAGAAGATGAGGCATGGAAAGATGGGGGGGGGGGACATGGCAGAGGAGATCGAAAGATCTGAGGGGGAGGATCAAGGCAGAGGAGATCGAGGGGGTCCTTCGGGCGGAGGGGGAGATTGGGAGAGATCGAGAGAGAGGGGGGGGCAAGGGGGTGTTAAGGTTAGGCTTTCATCCCGATGCTTATAAGCATCGATAAGTTTCCTCAACTACCAATGCTTCTCATAAGCGTCGGCAAACTATGAAAATTTTCGACGCTCCCCTATATCATCGAAAAAAAATAGTTGCTTAGTTAAATTTTATTATAGTGCATAGAAAATAATATGTAAGTTATATTAAAATAAATAAATTTAAAATTATCACATTATATTTTTAATAATTTAATTACGTCAACTTGTTAGGAGCGAGTGTTAACCTAAGACCCATCTTTTTTTGTGTGGGTTGCCTTAAACACCTTCCATTCCCTTGGTTCGATGCCTTCCTTTAGCCTCTGAAAAATAAAATATCAAATATGTAATTATACTTATTTTAAAAAAATTATCTCATTGATACGTATGCAAAAAAAATAAATTTATTTACTTACTAAACGATGTCGATGCTCCTTAGCAAAATGGATCCTGCTATGTGGCAAGAAAGACTAGTGCTTGGACTAGCCTTCTCAAATTGATGATTCGAGCTAGTTGTAGCTGACTTCTTACACCACTCTGGACCCGTCCACTTCTATTGCCAGCCAGCCCATATTTCATCAAAGATATGAATTGGGCATTTTGATGCTCTCTATCAATGACATAAATTGTTAGAGCAGCGGCTGCTAGTGAGTGCATTCCAAGCCATTTTAATAAGAGGAGACATGGTTGGATTCCACTCAAATTCCTTCTGTAAATAGAATACTAGTTAATATGCATATTATAAATATAATTCAACATAATCTGACATTATAAATTCAGTTAACCACCATACAAATAGTATATAAATACTTTTACATATAATTTTATCTTTCAACTTAAAAACAAATCAAAATAATCAAAATGTATTATACTAATGAACTTAGCTAGCTAATATATAAAATGTACAAGTTTCAAAGTAAATTGTATTTATATAAATATAAGTTATGTACCTGAAACTCTATCCAATAGAACTCCCTGACCTCTTGAGTCATGTGGTCCTAACAGTAGCCCGCCGGGTCTGCATGCTTCTTAAATATATCTGTGATGCATCTGAGACAACATATCTCTCTATAAATCTATTTAAATAAAATAAAAAGTAAATAAAATTTAATCATATGACAATATGAATTAACAAAAAATATGAATAAAAATATACACTTACTCGCCATCTATCAATACAAGCCTCCTTCTCCCGTTAGAGGAAGAACTCTCACCTTGCGATGGTCCGATAGATGAACCTAGCATGTCATCTATAGATGGCGATTGCTTAGACAAGTTATGCAGATGTTGCTCCTGTGCGGAGGAGCTCTCATATGTTATATCATAAGGGGAGTCGCCGCTGCCCCTACCAACTGAATGCCTCCCAGCTATAGATCGACCATGACCACGGCC